>JAGDYQ010000102.1:1231120-1423233 GCA_021962125.1 Bulinus truncatus
CTGTGAGCGGCATTTAAAATTTTAAAAAATGTAAAATTTAAATAATCAACCTCCCCGTCCCCTCCCCCCAGCGGGCCGAGGTAAAATTATCAAAACGTTGACCGGTCCCCGACAAGAAAAAGGTTGAGGTCCACTGCTTTACAGGATCTGAACAGGTTCCATTGGTCTAAAAGTGAGCCGTGATAAAGTGGTATCGTCAGACTTTGACATGATACCCCAAAATATTGCAACGTTTTTGTGAAAACAGATTGCACAATTTAAAACAGTTGGGGGGGGGTCCCTTAAATCAGTGGTGCCCAGCCCCCCAGGCCGTGGAACGAATGTTAGATAATCGTTGATTATATTTTTTTTTTAATGTGAGAGATTTTTCTTTTCTTCTAGGCAATATGGGGCTAGGCACGGCGTCTATTAGCCGAAGTCAAAATGAACGCGGTAAATATTGACTATTTGTACGGAGATGCCAGTGGATGTTAGTATTTTTGTTCTGTTGACACGTAAGGGTCAGAGATGAGCGGACAGCGGACGCGTCCGCTTGCGGACGCAGATCCGCAGACTTTTCCGAATCCGCGGACTGACAGCGGACGCATTGTATGGTTAAGTTGCGGACTCGCGGACTGACGCGGATCTTCTTTAGCGTTACCATAAAAAAAATTTCAAGTCATTTAAACAGCTAAATTTCAGCTATGCGGACGCGCGGACTGGTCCGCAGACCAATGTTGTAAGATTCTGCGGACGCGGATCATTGATAGAAATCCGCGGACGGACGCGGACGCTAAATTTCAAGATCCGCACACCTCTGGTAAGGGTTCGCCTGTTAAGTGTTTTGTGCAACTTCAGTTATTGCCAAATGCATGGGCAGACCAAAGGAGGTTGAATACATGAAGACGGCGTCTGCTATCAGATGGTACCAAGCGGCTGAATCCAGTGGGCGTAGCCTATCGCCGCCATGTTCGACTCAAAACATTCCACCATCTCTCATTACGATACAAGTTTTTTCATTCTAGAAACGACTCCAATGAGCTTTGTATTTAGTCATCACTTTTTTTCTAAAGTCTGCTAAGGCCCTAGTTAATTTCTAGTGGACTAGTTATTCTAATGTGTCAATTACAAAGCGCTGTAGTCTATGTAAAGCGATTTATACGATCAGCTGATAGAGGCCTATAAAGCTTATATTATACGCTATATCGAAATTAAGCCAGGGTAAAAATTGTATTTTACATAATACATAATATTTTGTATTTATACTTTGATGTTTATTGCAAAGCATTTGATCAAACAGTGAAAAAATGGCAAGCACCAAGCAGCGTAAACTAGACTAAAAACAATCCTGTCAATATTGCCTTTCGAAGCGTTTCGAAGCAATCAGTAAATCAAACGATAGCAACAAACTATCGATACACAAAGATCCGCTGAGAGAGGGGCATGGGGGGAAATGCCCAGGGGCCCGGCGAGTTTTAGGGGCCTAGACAGAGCTGGCCAATCAACTTTTGAAAATATTATTATCAGCACGATGGGGGGGGGCGTGACAGCCCTGCCCAGGGGCCCGAAATTTCTGTCGGTGGGCCTGGATGCACATTTAAAAAGCCAATAAAACCTGTCTAACGAAAATAATCAAACACGAGCCTGCCATTTGGCGATTCACGTAAACCAGCTATGTATGTCTTCGCATTGCACCGTATCAATATTTATGTACATTGTGAAACGTATTTGAAATCGTGGGGATATTGTGTTACATTGTAGTACATTGTGGATTATGTGGTACATTGTGGTGCATTGTGAGACATTGTGGGACATTCTGCTACATTGTGGTACATTCTGTTACATTGTGAAACGTTGTCGAAATCGTGGGATATTCTGTTACATTGTATAGTACATTGTGGGACATTGTGGTACATTCTGTTTCATTGCGGTACATTGTGGAACATTCTGGTACATTGTGGGACATTCTGGTACATTCTGTTTCATTGTGGTACATTGTGGGACATTCTGGTACATTCTGTTTCATTGAGGTACATTGTGGAACATTGTGGGACATTCTGGTACATTCCGTTTCATTGTGGTACATTGTGGGACATTTCTGTTTCATTGTGGTACATTGTGGGACATTCTGGTACATTGTGGAACATTCTGTTTCATTCTCTCAATGCCACCTAATCCATCGATAAAAGCATAGCCAACAGGCAACTTAAGTGAACCATTGACGGCAACAATCATAAACGTTAGGCTCTCTTTTTGCCAACGGCATTGTGTCATCTTCTAGATGTTTATTGCATATCACAACAGCACTGCTTTACAGCAACAGTATTAAGCACAAACAAATTAACTAATTAGCATTATTATTATAGTGACTAACTGATGAAGCAATATCCCGTTTTCTTGTCGTCGTTGTGTACAACCGTACGCCAAACAAGAGGGCATGTATTACTTTTTAAAAAAATTATAACACAGTGTTTTATAACGTTCAAAATAGTACAATAATATAACATTCACACTACACAGCTACTAATGTTTTGAGTCGAACATGGCGGCGATAGGCAACGTCCACTGGTTTCAGCCTAGTGACGTCATGCCGCCTCAAGTAATTCAACCTCCTTGGGCAGACCACGTTCACGGTACATAAGTGTTTAAGGGAGAGAAAAAAGTATGCATGCTGCTATGGTGTCACAGCTGTGTGTAGACATATTTTTTTAAAGTTGCAAGCACAGTTTACGAAAGGAAGAAAAATCTTTAAAGTTTAGTTTTACTAATGTTTCTTAGCCACTAAAAATGTGGAACTAAAAATATTGAGTTACTTTCAGATAAATATGTTCAGAATAAAATTAGTTACTATATGTTTTATCTCATCTTCCAAGTGAATTTATAATCTACGTGTCATTCCTCTCGATTTCTCGGTAGCCCATCGCAAAGGTACGTTTGGGCCCAAAGCAAAGCTCAAGGCTGGTTTGATCTTCCTATGAATTAAAAATTATATGAGGGGGGGGGAAGGAGTGTCAAAGTGCTGATTTTTTTTTCTTTGATTGAAAGAAAATATTAAAAATTACCTTAGCTCAATTATAATTATGTTATTAAACAAATGGAGCATATGTTTACACGGTGAATTCTATTTTACGAATACACATTTTCCATTCATTTCATTCCGTCCCAGAATAAACATATTCACATTGAGTCATTTCTTCGACTGATGTTTGTTTTAATAAATATTTAGTCATTTTCTTTAAAAAAAAAATTGTGTACTTACGTAAAAAAAAAAGCTGGTACATATTTTAAAAAGTTTAACTAATTTTTTTTTAAAGTTATGTTGTAACTTTTCTTAATTAGCTGAAACATATTTATATATATATATATATATATATATATATATATATATATATATATATATATATATATGTTACGGGTCCTTATAATGAAGATACTTGTAGAAGGTGTAATAAATCAGACAACACAAATCACGAAGTTAACTCTAGTGAAGTAACATCAAACAATCATTTAATTCTTGAACATGAACTGACATAAAGGTAGATTCAGGAGGAGTACAATAGCAAACTGTAAATATGCATCCATCTACATCGATGGCGAAAGCTAGACTCACTATAAAACAAAGCATGTGCTCCCAACTGTCGGTTTAATATACGTCATTTGTACCAAATGACGTATACACTAAAGCTCCCAATATTTACACTCAAGATGGCGGAATTACGCCATAGATACTGCGGTGGGCGGAGCCTAGCGAATTGCGTCATCAAACTTAGAGTTAGACTATATTATTTCTCCACATTATATATATATATATATATATATATATATATATATATATATATATATATATAAACTAGCTGTACCCTGCATAACCTTTGCATAGAGTTATATCCCCTTATGCTTGATCGGTAGGCTAGGTTATTTTTTGGTTTCGGGCAGATCCGATTTTTTTCATGGTTGTATTTTAAACTGGAATACTGTTGTATTCATTCTTTACTTTCGATTTAACGCACACTGGGAATGAGTATTATATATATATATATATATATATATATATATATATATATATATATAACTTATAAAAATATAGTTAGCGCCCATCACTGATGCTTGCTACCTTATTAAATAATTTAATTTTTTTTTAGATCTTCTCAAATTAACTACGGTGGCGACTTTTCGTTGCATATTTTTACTTGAAAAAAAAATAAATAAACGGGATGCGATTTCATAGACTAAGTGGTTGGCCATTAGTGAACTTTCACAAACGCCATCAGTGAACTCTACAAATGCCATCAGTGAACTTCAAAAACAATTTATTTTCAAGATTAAAATTATCGCATGTTTTTCAGGCAAGCTGTGACCAGAAACAGCAAATGTTTCATTATGTGGGACCAGAAACAGCAAATGTTTCATTATGTGGGATCAGAAACATCAAATGTTTCATTATGTGGGATCAGAAACATCAAATGTTTCATAATGTGGGACCAGAAACAGCAAATGTTTCATTATGTGGGATCAGAAACAGCAAATGTTTCATTATGTGGGACCAGAAACATCAAATGTTTCATTATGTGAGACCAGAAACAGCAAATGTTTCATTATGTGGGACCAGAAACACCGAATGTTTCATTATGTGGGACCAGAAACAGCAAATGTTTCATTATGTGGGATCAGAAACATCAAATGTTTCATTATGTGGGACCAGAAACACCAAATGTTTCATTATGCGGGACCTGAAACACCAAATGTTTCATTATGTGGGACCAGAAACACTGAATGGTTCATTTTTTGGGACCAAAAGCCACTGTCTGATGTAGAGATGCATATCTGTTTTACCTGCCGCATTCTTCACGCTGTTGCGCGAACAGTACTCGTTAGCGCAAACAGTACTCGTTGGCGCGGAGGCGTTTCAATTGCGGTGCATAAGAAGGTTGACTAGTCGCCACCCCTAAGAATGTCTCATTGTTGTTTGTGTATTGTCATAGTCATCTTTGTACTTTTGATGTGGTAGATAGCATTGACTCTCTCTGTTTGTGGTGTATATGTTAGTGTATATTTTTGTGTTTACACGGGACTTGGTCCGCCGATCGCCCCATGTGTGTGTTAACCTGTCCCCTCAATGTTATTAATCTTGTTCTGTCTAAGAGTAATATTAAAACAGGCTAACAGGTGACAAGCGTTAAGACAGTGCAGACCAGAAGTAATGTGCCGGCCTACCAACCTGTGTGTATGCGGTAGTGCACCTTGAGATGGCTGCGTTCAACTGTCGAGTAGTCGCACTGTTGACACTTGAATGGCTTCACACCTGTAAACAACGGTGCAGAGAAAAAAAAGACTACAAATATGTATATGTCAATCCAGAACACGTAACTAGGGAGGGTTGGCTGGGTGTGCTCCACCCTTGTGGAATTTCGCGCACTTAAGTTATATTATTGGCACGAAAATAGTGTGGGATCACGGAAAAACAAACTTATAAGTTTATATTTTTTAACGTTTTTATTCGATTCAAAGTGTGACGGATGACCGAGTTGTGTAGACATGAGAGTCCTGGGTTCGATCCTCTGTGAAACCCATGGAAATTTTTCTAGGTGAAATTTGTTTCACAAGTCCACCCAACTTTAAATGGGTACCTGACTTCAGTTGGGG
This sequence comes from Bulinus truncatus, assembly GCA_021962125.1. Taxonomy (NCBI): domain Eukaryota; kingdom Metazoa; phylum Mollusca; class Gastropoda; family Planorbidae; genus Bulinus; species Bulinus truncatus. The sequence goes on from JAGDYQ010000102.1 coordinate 1,236,743, forward strand.
AAGTAAAGGCGGCTGGGCGTTGTAGTAGCTACACAATCCCTTCATATGCCGAGGTTATGGATGGTCCGCTAGGACTAAGGGAACGTTGAATTTTCAATTCAACATTTTTATTTTTATGTTACAAATCTCTAGCCCCGGAGTTCTCCATCAAATTTATCAATGGCGAATAAAATTACAAACTTTCTTTCTCGAGAACACCAATATTTAGAACTTTTAAAATCTTTTTTTTTTCAATAAATACAGCAAACCTACCTATAAATTATGCTAATTAACATACATATGACGGACCTATAAATTATGCTAATTAACATACATATGACGGACACACCGTTTTCTAAACAGTATTTTTAAGGTCATGAGATCGTTCACTTTTACAATTACGCAAAAATTGTTTTAAAAAATTACCCGCCTCTACCAACAAAATTGTGGGACGGATGGCCGAGTGGTGTAGATACTCGACCGTCGACCTGAGAGTCTTGGGTTCGATTTTCGGTGAGGCCCATGGAATTTTTCCAGGTGAAATTTGGTGCAAAGTCGTCCCACAAGTACACCCAGCTTTAAATGGGTACCTGACTTAAGTTGGGGAAGTAAAGGCGGCTGGGCGTTGTGCTAACCACACAATCCCTTCATATGCCGAGGTTATAGAAACAGATGAATTCTACACTTCATCTGCCCCGATGGCCCGTTATAGCTAAGGGAACTTTTACCAACAAAATTCACGACCCTCTCAACTATGATTATATAGAACAAATCGTGTCCCTCTCAACTATGATTATATAGAACAAATCGTGTCCCTCTCAACTATAGAACAAATCATGTCCCTCTCTACTATGATTATATAGAACAAATCATGTCCCTCTTAACTATGATTATATAGAACAAATCATGTCCCTCTCAACTATAGAACAAACCATGTCCCTCTCAACTATGATTATATAGAACAAATCATGTCCCTCTCAACTATGATTATATAGAACAAATCATGTCCCTCTCAACTATAGAACAAATCCTGTCCCTCTTAACTATGATTATATAGAACAAATCATGTCCCTTTCAACTATAATTATATACAACAAATCATGTCCCTCTCAACTATGATTATATAGAACAAATCATGTCCCTCTCTACTATGATTATATAGAACAAATCATGTCCCTCTCTACTATGATTATATAGAACAAATCATGTCCCTCTCTACTATGATTATATAGAACAAATCATGTCCCTCTCTACTATGATTATATACAACAAATCATGTCCCTCTCAACTATGATTATATAGAACAAATCATGTCCCTCTCAACTATGATTATATAGAACAAATCGTGTCCCTCTCAACTATGATTATATAGAACAAATGTCCCTCTCAACTATGATTATATAGAACAAATTATGTCCCTCTCAACTATGATTATATAGAACAAATCATGTCCCTCTCAACTATGATTATATAGAACAAATCATGTCCCTCTCAACTATGATTATATAGAACAAATCGTGTCCCTCTCAACTATAGAACAAACCATGTCCCTCTCAACTATGATTATATAGAACAAATCATGTCCCTCTCAACTATGATTATATAGAACAAATCATGTCCCTCTCAACTATAGAACAAACCATGTCCCTCTCAACTATGATTATATAGAACAAATCATGTCCCTCTCAACTATGATTATATAGAACAAATCATGTCCCTCTCAACTATGATTATATAGAACAAATCATGTCCCTCTCAACTATGATTATATAGAACAAATCATGTCCCTCTCAACTATAATTACCTATAACAAACCATGTCCCTCTCAACTATGATTATATAGAACAAATCATGTCCCTCTCAACTATAATTATCTATAACAAATCATGTCCCTCTCAACTATGATTATATAGAACAGATCATGTTCTTATCAACTATAATTATCTAGAACAAATCATGTCCCTCTCAACTATAATTACCTATAACAAACCATGTCCCTCTCAACTATAATTATCTATAACAAACCATGTCCCTCTCAACTATAATTATCTAGAACAAACCATGTGCTGGTCCGCTTTGACGAGAGTTTTAGGACTTAATTTTCATTATTTATTTTTTTTTAAATATAAAAAAGGCGTCAACTACCTTTAATAACGAATAATACCCCACACACCCACACGCACCAAGTATATAGTATGTGAGCGGTCTTTATAGACTAAACAACATTAGTCAAACAATTACAATTGAACACACAGCTATAGTCAAACAATTACAATTGAACACACAGCTATAGTCAAGCAATTACAATCGAAAACACAGCTATAGTCAAACAATTACAATTGAACACACAGCTATAGTCAAACAATTACTATCGAACACACAGCTATAGTCAAACAATTACACCGAATCAGTTGAGTAGAGTCAAAGTGGCTTCTGTAAAGGAAGCCCTGTCAAGGAATGCATCAGCCACACAGTCGGTCAATAACAATTGTACTGAGTGAAGCCAGACCAAGGTGTGCATAAAAAGTGGACCAAAGACACACACACGCACACACACACACACACACACACAAAGGTTTATTTTCTCACCTGTGTGTTTACTCATGTGTTTCTTTAGGTGAATTCTCTGATTGAACGCCTGGTCGCAGTGGACACACTTGAATGGCCGTGAAGTTGGGTAACGTCTTTTTTTCATCATCTTGGCGTCCAGGGTTTGCATATCATCTGTGTCCATCCTGCTCACGTGATCGCTCGTCTGGTGAGAAGGGGACTCTTCCAAGGAAACTGAGTGTGACCTAAGTAATGGACACGGGTGAGAAGTAAACATCTGTTAGTGTGACCTAAGTAATGCACACGGGTCAGAATTATACATCTGTTAAGAGAATTTTGAATGATAGGAGATCAAAGATCTGTATGCTTTGGTCTAGAGCAGGGGTGAGCAAACTTTTTGATTGGTCTAGGGCAGGGGTGAGCAAACTTTTTGATTGGTCTAGGGCAGGGGGTGAGCAAACTTTTTGAGTCGCGGGCCGCATGGGGTTCGTACATATGTCCGGTGGGCCAAACCAAGAGCAGATGTTGACATGAACAAATATAGATTAAATGTAAACGTAAAAAACGCAAAAGGCTAGTGAGTGCAAGAAAGATCTCACTTGAGGCAGCTTGTGCCAAGATCAGGCTCTTTGAGCAATCTCAGTGGTTCTCGAGTTGGGACAATGGGGTGACGAGCAGAATCGTCCGAAGTCAGATGGAGCGGCCGTCCAAAACTGACCCGTGGTGGAAGCTTAGGAGGATCGACCAGGTACTAATTGCCCATTTCCGTACAGGGCATTGTCCTATTGGTGCGTACTTTGGGAGGTTTAGGCTCAATGTCGATACCCTTTGCAGACACTGCAGGGAAGTAGAGGAAACCGTGGATCATGTGCTGTTCGAGTGTTCCGGGCTGGCGGACCACAGGGTGGACCAGTCCGGCAGCTTGCTGGCCATTGGGCTGTATGGCAGTCTCCAGATGTTGACAGACACACCAAGTCTGATCTCATGGTCTCTAAGAGATTAAATCTCAGCCCGCAGTTTCACAGAGAGAGAGAGAGAGAGATAGAGAGAGAGATAGAGAGAGGGGTGTGTGGTTGACTCTGTAACCAAATAAACAGTCCGGTGGGCCAGATTTAGCCCGCGGGTCGTATGTTGCCCATGACTGGTCTAGGGCGAAAAAATGTTTATGTCCGCCATGAACTTTGGGACCCAATTCAAATAGTATAATTCTAAACATATATTTCACTGACTTTTTCATGAGAAAACAAAATGTTTCTAAGACAAATGCAAATATATGGCATGTATTTTATAATTTAAGTTTGTTAGAATAGATTTCGATTAGTTTGATGTGCCGTCCTGTTTCTTGAACATTTATCTAAAAAAAATCAGTGCATAACAAAATATTTCGATGTATCTAATCAGGTTTTAAAATGATATCTAACCTAAAATATTAAACGATTCTTAACGCCTATACCTAGTGCGAAAGTACCAACGATGTCTGAAGTAGGCTAAAGATTCAAACACGAGATATCAAAACAGCTGGATGTGCATCTAGTGGTATCAAAACAGCTGGATGTGCAACTAGTGGTATCAAAACAGCTGGATGTGCAACTAGTGGTATCAAAACAGCTGGATGTGCAACTAGTGGTATCAAAACAGCTGGATGTGCAACTAGTGGTATCAAAATAGCTGGATGTGCAACTAGTGGTATCAAAACAGCTGGATGTGCATCTAGTGGTATCAAAACAGCTGGATGTGCAACTAGTGGTATCAAAACAGCTGGATGTGCAACTAGTGGTATCAAAACAACTGGATGTGCAGCTAGTGGTATCAAAACAGCTGGATGTACAACTAGTGGTATCAAAACAGCTGGATGTGCAACTAGTGGTATCAAAACAGCTGGATGTGCAACTAGTGGTATCAAAACAACTGGATGTGCAACTAGTGGTATCAAAACAGCTGGATGTGCAACTAGTGGTATCAAAACAGCTGGATGTGCAACTAGTGGTATCAAAACAGCTGGATGTGCAACTAGTGGTATCAAAACAGCTGGATGTGCAACTAGTGGTATCAAAACAGTTGGATGTGCATCTAGCGGTAACAAAACAGCTGGATGTGCAACTAGTGGTATCAAAACAACTGGATGTGTGTATCTAGTGGTATCAAAACAACTGGATGTGTATCTAGTGGTATCAAAACAATGGGGTGTGTGCATCTAGTGGTATCAAAACAACGGGGGTGTGCATCTAGTGGTATCAAAACAACGGGGGTGTGCATCTAGTGGTATCAAAACAGCTGGGGTGTGCATCTAGTGGTATCAAAACAGCTGGATGTGCATCTAGTGGTATCAAAACAACGGGGGGTGTGCATCTAGTAGTATCAAAACAACGGGGGGTGTGCATCTAGTGGTATCAAAACAGCTGGATGTGCATCTAGTGGTATCAAAACAGCTGGAAGTGCAACTAGTGGTATCAAAACAGCTGGATGTGCATCTAGTGGTATCAAAACAACGGGGGGTGTGCATCTGGTGGTATCAAAACAACGGGGTGTGTGTGTTGACGATGAATGTCTTATTTAAATTACGCCGAAATGTCACAAGTGTTTTTGCTTAATACATTTTTGTACTGTCTACGTTTCATTCACAAGCATAATGTAAGGACAAATGGATATGCCTTTTAAGGCCTATAACTGGATAGGCCATTAGAACTATAACTGGATAGGCCATTAGAACTATAACTGGATAGGCCATTAGAACTTAAACTGGATAGGCCATTAGAACTATAACTGGATAGGCCATTAAAACTATAACTGGATAGGCCATTATAACTATAACTGGATATGCCATTATAACTATAACTGGATAGGCTATTATAACTATAACTGGATAGGCTATTATAACTATAACTGGATAGGCTATTAGAACTATAACTGGATAGGCAATAAGGCATTATATCTAGAGACCCATTAGAACTATAACTGGATAGGCCATTAGAACTATAACTGGATAGGCCATAAGATGCACTTTCTGTACCATATATAGTTTGTGGCATGCACCAGGTTCTTAGCATACATACATACATACATATACATACATAAACATATATGGTTCTTTGAGGTGACATTTGTGGTACGAGGATACAATTGTATTTAATGGAACGCAGTTTCAAATCATGCGATTAGTTGTTTTTTTCTTAGTACTTTAAAACCAAGGACACAAAATGTAGGACAAACTGAGATAGCGAGAAAGAAAGATAAGGACAGAAGGACAAAATATATTTATTTTAAGAAGATCGTTTTGTATTATGTCATGATTAATAAACCTCACTATTTGGCTCATGTTCAATGTATAATTTTCAATTGTCTTGTTTTGATATCGACTTTACATGGAACACTTTGGCCTAAACATCAACCCATTTATCTGTATCCAGTAGTTTTTTTTTAAATATAAGAATATATTCATTCCCGTTATCTGGTGCACAACCGAGCTAACTGTACAATATCTCAGCAGTGCAAACAAATGACTGTCGTTTTTAAGGGAAACGTTTGTATGGAGAAAAAAAAGAGTGTTCATCCAGAGGTCAAGGATGCAAAGTTATGAAACATTTAGTAGTGTTGACTGTTGACTGCATAAACCCGCAGTTCTCGGCCGGTGGTGGACGTGACCCAAGGGGGGGGGGGTACTCAGTGAACTATAACTTTCTTTAAATAACAACCAAGAATTGAAAGAACGTACGTGTGAGTGATACCGACGGACATAGTTTCACACCCTATGGGGGTACAGTGGTGAAAAAGGTTGGGAACCGAGGGTCATAAGCTGAGAGTTTAATTAAGGTCACACGTTTATACTTCATCCCATTTTTTTTTGTTGGTATTTTGATAAAATGATAATTGTTAATGTAAGACATAATGATAAATTCCATTATGTCTTGATGTCTTATTTAAAAAAAATATGTTATATACATAAATACAAATCTCTATCTATCTATCTATCTATCTATCTCTCTATATATAGGTTATATATATATACATAAAGTTTTCTAAGTCAGTATAGATTCACACTTGCCTGCGGATATAAAAGAAAACCAACACCGGATTTAAGTAAAAATGTGTATAATATTTAGTATAGTAACGTGGCCATTGTAAAATTTTATAATGTGCGGATTCTTGTCTAAAAGAATCGATAAATTATTGTATAGTTAAACAGCGAAAAGTTGATTTAGGACCCTCTCAACTTTGATCATATAACAAGTCATGCCCTGTCCCCTTTGATGAAAATTTTCTAACGAATAATACTCTACCCCTTTATAACGAATAATATAATAAAATCGCCCATATTCTACAATTCAGCCTACATGAACATGAATATTTAATTTTTATTCTTTGCAACGAATAGCGGAAAATGTAATGCATAGACCTCTTACCTGGCCTATAAGTAGCGCACTGAGTACAGTTATTATAGCGTTATATAGGTCATGCTTTACACACATTTGATTTTATGTTCCTCTTTCCGGTGCCAACCAGATTACCACAATACACTTTATTCAGTCTTTTAGGCACTTTTGTTATTATGCCAACCGTGCGAGTGTTTAATTTTTGAGAATGGGTTACTTGTTGCGAATAAATAAGAATTACCTTAATGTTGGTGTTTTTCTCATCTGACCACAGTTTGAGTTCGACACGCTTACGTTGCACGTCTTCCCTGGAAGATTGAAATGGTTGCCCTCATTTTTGCTCTTATCCCATAAAATCTGTCCTTCGTAAAAAGCTGGCATCATGGACGTAGGTTCGAAACCCCGCATGACGGATGGATGCTGAGAAGAAAACTTTCTGTCCATCCCTTCATCTAAGCTGAAGCGATGTGAATCGAACTGGTGACTAGGCGACTTGTCATGTTTATTTATTTCCGAAAGCCTTTTTTGGAAATGGGCGTGAGCTGAAGAATCAGAAAAATGGGTGTGGTTTTTCGGCTCCGACAATAAACTTTGCCCTGTCAGATCAGAACTCGGAGGATGGGCTTTCATTTCAAGGTGAAGGTCTCGGCTAGGGGAGTTTTCGTTGGTCCCAGTAAAGAAGCCTGCCTGTTGACCGGAAGCGGACATCGTCGTTTCGTTTTGGTTAGATATTTGAGGGGAATACAGAGATGAATGCTCTGTATGATGACCATTAGTCAGATCTTCAAGCTTGAGGTTGACCAATGAAAAATCTATTTTATTGTGTGTGTGTGAGTACTGATTGTACCTGCCCGTCTGATGCCGTGTCGAGGCGGTGTCCGAAGAAAAACGAGCCATCTCTGTCACGAGGGATTTCTGGGTCATAGTTTCAATGTCGTAGCCTTCGAATATCGTTTCGGATGAATAGGACGAGGCTCTGGTCAGTCGGTCATGGTCAGTGTTTTCGTCTGTTGTCGAGCCAGAGTCAAACCTGTTTGTTGAGCGCATGGCCATATCAAGGGCCACTTCACTCGTTTCTAGACAAGGGCCTTCACCCATGATGCTCGGTGCTGCAGATTCATAATTCTCCAGTTCCTCTGGCTCTTGCTTCAAAGCAGTAAATGGGAAATGGTAACTCAGCTGCTCCGGAGAGGCAACTTTGTCCAGCGGATGGTCAGGTTCTGTGGTTGAGCATTTCTGGAGCAACTCTTTGAGCTTTGCATTTTTATCTTTTTCACTTCGGCCAGGGTTGAACTGCGAATGTATGGGCGAGCAATCTAAGGTTAGGTCATTTGATGAGCTTTCTTCACAACTTACTCGGTTGTCATTGTGTACTTCTGGAGCGTCTTCGCGATGATTGTCGCCGGAACCAGGAAGACTAGGGTTGCTGAAAGAGGCGGTAGACGCCCCTTTGACGTTATCCAGAACTAAGTACTTTCGCTTCTTATGGAGTGCAGGGGCGAAGTTTGCAGACTTCTCTTGAAGAAAGATGTCTTCGTAGACTTTACAAGGCCCGTCTGTGTCGCCACCGACTGGAGAGCTGACCGTATGGTTCTGGCTGCACAGCGACAGATCTGTAGGCTGACTTTGTGAGGTATGGTCATGTGGCACGGCGGAACACGAAGTTGGTGTACTGGCCGTTGTTGTGACTGTGTGGTCCTCTTTGGTGACGGACAGGTGTGCAGGTGGAGGGAGCACAGCGGAGACGTTGGGAATAAGGAGTGGGCCCTTCTGGAGGTAAATCTTCATCTTGTGGTCAAGCTGTATATGCTGTAGAAGCCCCCGTGCTGTCATGAAGACTCGGGAACACACCGAGCATGTTAAAGGTGATGATGTGTCTGGGAAAAAATAAATTAAGCAATTTTAAGTCACTGAAAAAGTAATATGCATGGACCTGGGAGGAGGGGGGGTAGAGCTCATAGATGGAGTTTTTATATGGACTATTATAGTTCGAATTACTAAAAATTTAATGTGGGGTCAAATTAAGCAGCAAAACGGACCGTAGTTGGCGTGGGGGTCATAGCTTGTCTGTAATGTAATAGACACATAAAGATAAGGTTTTTTTTTATTTTTTTAGAACGTAACACTGTTTGTGGACATTCAGGCCACGAAACGCGAACAAGCAAATCAAATGAAACCGATGTACGGCATTGTTATGTTCTCTTTACTAGCCCCACGCATTGTGACTGGCGACACACACAGACATCGATATATATGTATAAAGTAAAGTTCCCTTAACCATAACGGGCCATCGGGGCAGATGAAGTGTAGAATTCACCTGTTTCTATAACCTCGGCATATGAAAAGATTGTGTGGTTAGTACAAAGCCCAGCCGCCTTTATTTCACCAACATAAATCAGGTACCCATTTAAAGCTTGGTGGACTTGTGGGACGACTTTAAAACAAATTTCACATGAAAAAATTCTCATGGTTCTCACCGAGGATCGAACACAGGACTCTCAGGTCGACAGTCGAGTATCTACACCACTCGACCATCCGTCCCACTATCTCTATACTTAAAAGACGCATTTGCTGTCTGTCTTTCTGTCTGTCTGTCTGTTCCCTTATAACTCAAGATCCAGACAACCAAATAACGTGAAATTTGGTACACGTACACATAATTACATGGGGAAGGTTATAGGACAGGTTTCGTTTCATCTCGATGGGTAGTTTAATTGTAATTAATTTTTTTTTATTTTAGTATTTTACTATATTAAAATAATCTCGACGGCGCCATAGATAAAATTCCTCTGTGACGTCATTTCCCGATGATGCATTTTATATTTTTAAATTTTCCTTTTAATAAAGCCGAATAGAACTTGCGCGCTGGTGCTGTATCGTGCCTTTGATTTGTACAGTTTGGGGGAGATAAAGGAATGAAGAAGGATTTTAGAAGAAATGTGAAGCCATAATAATATGTATATCTATCTATCTATCTATCTATATATCTATATATATATATATATATATATATATATATATATATATATAAAGAGAGAGAGAGAGGGGGGGGAGGGAGAGAGATAAAGACAGAGAGGGGGGCAGGGGGGAGAGAGAGGAAAGGAGGGTAGGAGGGAGGGAGGGGGAGAGATAAAGAGAGAGGGGGCAGAGAGGGAGAGAGAGGGAATGAGGGATGGAGGAAGGGGGAGGAGGGGGAGGGAGAGAGAGTGAGGGAGAGGGGTTAGGGAGGGAGAGAGAGGGGAGGGAGGGAGAGGGGAGGGGAGGGAGGGAGAGAGAGAGGATGGGAGAGCTGGGAGGGAGAGATAAAGAGAGGGGGGCAGGGAGGGAGAGAGAGGGAAAGAGGAAGGGGGAGAGAGGGAGATGGGAGAGGGAGGGAGAGAGTGGGAGAGGGAGATGAGAAAGGGAGGGAGGGAAAGGGAGAGAGAGGGGGGAGGGAGGGATAGGGAGAAAACAGAAGGTAAACAGAAAACCTTATTTTAAACCCGGGAACTTCATATGACATTCTCCAGCTAGAGAGGCTGTATATTTTATCAGTGGGAGGAGTGGGAGACAAAGAAATTTCCACACAATGATTACTGATACAAGTATTCATGTCCTTGCTATTAAGAGTCCATATTTAGACCAATAGTCTCAAGCCTATCAAGCGCAATTTATTGCTGTCTTTATGATAATGTTGATAATTAATATGAGCCATGTATGCACGTCTATGCTATGATTGGCGGATAACCATAATGTATGTACGTCTATGCTATGGTTGGTGGATAACCATAATGTATGTACGTCTATGCTATGATTGGTGGATAACCATAATTATCTTTATCAGCCCGGTGGCCAGTTACATGAGAAATCAGTGAAATAAATAATCTAAAGGAAAATATCGAGATTTTATTGAAATACTTTGCTAAGACAAAATAATAAAGTTTAGGTCATAAAAATAGTTTAGCCTACAGAATAATGATACAAACGTGGGCGTCAAAGTCTGTAAAAAGTTTCAATTTGCTGTTGCTGCATGTCTTGCAGTTTATTTACAGTTTAAAACAACCTCGGACAAACTGCAGCCCGCGGGCCGAAATCGGTCATCCGGACAGTTAAATCAGGCCCGCCACTCGTTTCCGAGTGAAGCGCAGCACTCTCTCTCTCTCTCTCTCTCTCTCTCTCTCTCTCTTTCTCTCTGTCTGTCTCTCTCTCTCTATCTCTTTCTCTCTCTCTCTCTCTCTCTCTCTTTCTTAGAACTATCTCAGTGAAACTACAGGCTGAGACTTAGTCTCTTAGAGCCCGTGAGATCAGACTTGCTGTGTCTCTCAATATCTGGAGACTGCCATAGAGCCCGATGGCCAGCAAGCTGCCAGGCTGGTCCACCCTGTGGTCCTCCAGCCCGGGACACTCGAAAAGCACAAGCGCAGCACTAGCCTTTTATGTTCTGACTTTAAAAGTTTGCCAACCCAAAGGGTTTAAAATGTAATTCCAAAACAACGTTCTTTACCAAGTACAGAACAGTTTGTTAAAATATTTTATGGCATAAATAATTTTTTTTTTAAACGGTGTTTTTAAGTTTTATTTTTTATCTAATATTTTTCACTAAGTGTGTAAGAAAAAAATTACCAGCTTTTGGGTATAGTTTGTTGTTATGATACAACAAATGTGCCAAAGTACGCTCAATTATAAATTCAGCTTTTTTAACCACCATACTCTACTTGTTTAGTTTATTTTTCCTCATTATGTCAATTAATAAAATAATTTACTTCGGAAGTACATGTAAACGTTGTGTTCATTTATTGATTTATGAAAATGTTTCAACGTCATTGTGCATACACAATTCTGCAAAATACAGAAGAGTTCTGTCACTGACCAATATAGCTATCAAAGTTAAATAAAAGTGTATACAAAAGTTGATTAAGTAAGATTGTTTCCAATATTATAAAAAGCAAGATACTGGACTTTGACATGATGAATAACATCCTAACCGCTTATTCGCATACATGCAATAAACATTAATAAAAGACGAGTTATTTATTATTATTTTTTCAGTTGAGTTCTTCATGTATAAATGAAAGCTATTTCACTCAGTTTATTCAAACAGAAAACTTATGGCTGAAAATATTTTTTCTAAGAAAAGAAGTTAAACTACATAGAGTACTCCTTATATATCTATGGAGTACTCTAACGACTAAACTTTTTATGTTCGGTTATACAATGACTGTTTTAAATTAATTTAAAATGAAAACGTTTAAACAAAACACATTAACTTCGGATACATTGGTTGATTTTTTTTTTTATGTTTTCTTAAAAAAATAAATTTCAAGCACTTTATAATTTGTGTAACTATAAATAGACTTTTGTGGTTAGTGACAGTCTCCAAGTCCCATCACTGCTACTGACGAATCAACAAAAAGTATCGATTATTTCCCATCCCTGGCGGTCCGGTTCCAGTATTGATAATTGCTGGCGGATCTGTCGAGCTTGGCTTGACAGAGTGTCCGAAAACTGTGCAAGTGAGTGAGTGTGTGTGGATGTGTGTGTGTGTGTTTGTCTGACAGTACGCGTGTCAGACGGGATGCGTGTGTGTGTGTGTGTGTGTGCGTCTTGTATTGGTTTAACACATGTGCCATGGTCCACATACCAGCAAAAAACAAGTGAGGGAAATAAAAAAAAAACAGGAACAATAAATACACAACACACACACACATACATATATAAAAGTAAACAAAAGCAGTCTTGCTGGTAACTAGGTCATTTAAGTAATAAAGTGTCAACGCCCATCAAGACACAACACACACCCGCTGAAAAAACTGCCCCGTGTCGTTTATAGGCCAATACTCTAGGTCACTTTAGGACATATAGGACAATACTTTCATATAGGTCGATACCTTCAGGACAAATGGGACATAACTTTAAGGCATATATGACATTCACTTTAGTACACATTATACAATAGTTTAAAAATATAGGGAAATACTCTAGGGACATTATAGTCAATAATTTAAGGACATTTAGAGCAATATTTTAGGGACAATAAATATAGGACAACACTTTCAGGAGATGCATGAAATACTTTCAGGACATTTAGGATATTACATAATGAAGTAGACATTTTTTTTTTTGGAAAGATAGGGGGACAAGGGGAACGACCACAGAAGATTGTAATTTATGATTGGGTTAGGGGGCGTGCACAAACTACAGCCCGCGGGTCAGGTCCGGCCAATCAGACTGTTTGTCTGGCCCGCCACTCGGAGTGAACCACAGCACTAGCTTTGTAAGTTATGACGTTTTCCTTCAATGTATATTACTTCATGTCAACACTATATCCATCACTCTATCCATCACTCTATCAATCACTCTATCCACCACTCTATCCACCACTCTATCCATCACTCTATCCACCACTCTATCCATCACTCTATCCACCACTCTATCCACCACTCTATCCATCACTCTATCCACCACTCTATCCACCACTCTATCCACCACTCTATCCACCACTCAATCCACCACTCTATCCATCACTCTATCCATCACTCTATCCACCACTCTATCCACCACTCTATCCACCACTCTATCCATCACTCTATACATCTGCTCTTGGTCAAGCCCGTCGGTCAAATCTACGAGTCCAATGTTACCCGCGATAAAATGTTTGCCCCCCCCCCCGAGTGTTTCACCTGTTAAATTATTTAGGAAAAAAGCTGAATCTGTTATATTTATACGTGTCATTGTGTGAGTTTTTTTTATCTTTATACGTGTCATTGTGTGAGTTTTTTTTATCTTTATAAGTGTCATTGTGTGGGTTTGTTATCTCCATACGTGTCATTGTGTGAGTTTGTTATCTTTATACGTGTCATCGTGTGAGTCTGTTATCTTTATACGTGTCATTGTATGAGTTTGTTATCTTCACACGTGTCATTGTGTGAGTTTGTTATCTTTATATATGTCATATTGTGAGTTTATTGTTTATATGAGTGTCTATGTGTGAGTTTATTCTTTATAACTTGTGCATTCATCCCACCCATTACTGAAACTGTTTCAGCGCTGACCATTTTAAAATAAATGTTGCCAGTTTGTAATAATGTAGGCTAATATATAATTCAGTTATCATAATTAAACTTTATCGCACATCTAATGAAATCAGCCAGGCTATAAACATTTCAGACAAAACAGCTGAAAGTCTTAACCCATTAAGAGTGTCTGGCGGCCGACCTTTTTGAACACTTTCTTTCCGGCGATCGGTATAAAACTAGGACCTCTTGGGTTGTATTGTCTGCTGGTAGCAAAGGAGTCATTGGATGGTTGAGAAACCTACCGCTAAGTAGATGTAGTATATATAGGGCAGTGCACAAACAAAGAACGCGACTTGTGTTTGGTTCAGTAACTCAGATCTTTGATATACATTAAACCTTGTGGGCGGGTCTGAGTTGAATTTGATGACATTCGATTCTAAGCTACTAAAACTTTAAAGAAATTATTTTAAGTTATTTCCAAAATGCTGGAATTAAATGTTGAACGTATTTAATATAAATTAGAAAACATCGCAAAGTCTGTCCCTCGGGTCCCTAAAGAATTAGTCTAATTTAAAAGGTTAAAGTTTAGCTTACTGAGGTCGTGAGATTTAGTTAATTTTATATATATATATATATATATATATATATATATATATATATATATATATATATATATATATATATTTGGCTATAATTGCATTTTTCAAATATCTATATAAATAATAGCGGTCTCACATCTGCGTTAGATCGAAATGAAGAATTCAAAATGGCTTCTTGCCAGCGTCTCGATTTAATAAATATTTTTTTTTTTTTAAATCTACTGTTTTGTAGGGAGCGACCGATATGCCTTTTTACCGATAGTCCGATACCGATATTTCCCCCAGCATTTTTACCGATACCGATATGCGTCCATTATTTATGTCAACAAATTTTTGGCGATTTTTACCCCCCCTCCCCCTTGTCAACAACTTGTCAAACTTCCAGAGACCCCCCCCCCCCCATAAAATTACGTCAACATTTGATTACCCCCCTAAAAAAGGTGGCTTCCAAAATGTTTAGGTGGCAAAATTAGTAGGAATATAGTTAGATTAATTAAAATACTGAATGTTAAGCGAGTGTGTAAAACAGAACTACAAACGCTGCTTAATTTTCCTATTTATTAAGTAATTATATTAAATTTAAAAAAAGTAACATTGTTGACGTCAACTTTTCTTGACCTCCCCCCTCCCCCTTGTCAACAATTGTAAAAACTTTTCTGACCCCCCCCCTCCCCCCTATTTTGTTGACGTAATTAATGGACAGCCCCTTAAGCGACAACAATGCCAAACACGTGTTATTCTCGTGTTGTATGACGTATTTTGTAACACTTCGCCCACGCGTGTCTTGTTCACCCCCCCCCCCAGATACCGATATTTTTTTTAATCAACAACAATGCCAAACACGTGTTTTCCTCGTGCTACAGCTAATGACATATGTCAACCCATGCTTACCCCTTCCCTGTCATATTTCGTGACACTTCGCCCACACATAAGTCTTGTTCTCCCCCCCCCCCCCAACTTCCCATCCCAAAAAAAAATACACACAGATGTTCACTAATTGTATCATTCAAGGTCATACATTAGAATTAAGAAATGCCAATCCTATTGTTTCAAGGTCATATCTCTGATGTAGACGTGACAATTTCTGTGTACGGATTTTTTTTTTCCTTTTTTTTTTAAATCTTGTCTGATCTGGTAATACAATTGGGTTATTTACTGATTTTTTTTTCTGAAACTCTGTTGTGAAAAAAAAAACAATGTATCGGCAGCCAAAAAACGGCCGGTCCGATAGTTAACCCATAGTGCCAATATCGGTTCGACTATCGGTCGCTCCCTACAACAATCGGCCGATCCGATATTAACCGATAGTGCCAATATCGGTCCGATACCGATACCGATCCGATTATCGGTCGCTCCCTACTGTTTTGAATAGTTTCTGCGGTTTTCAAATATAAACCTAAAGTTCAAAATTTGAAATAATTCCATTTAAATATTTATTTGTTTGATTTTGTGTATTTCTACATCATATTGCATCTTTACATTTTGAAAAAAAATATGAAAATATCGGATCTGTCAGAAACCAAAAATAACCTAGCATACTGATCAAATCTAACTGAATATAACTCTATGCAAAGGTTTTGCAGGGTACATCTAGTTAGATAATAATAAATTCCACTTGTCACCATTTCAATATCTTGTTTAATACATTTGGCACACTTTCTGTTTCCATTTTGCGGTTTTAAAATATGGGCGGTGGCTCCGACACTTTTCGCAACACTTGCCAGGGTGAAGGCGTAGTTCACGAGATGAAATTGTGTTCATTTGACACCTGCTGTAACATTATGACGACATTTTTGATTCAAATTCAAATGTTTGTTTCTCGCTACGCTGTTGTTTGCATTGTGTAAGAGTGTGTGCGCATCTGTGTGTACGTGTCGTGTATGAATGTGTGCATGTGTGTGTGGGGGGGGGGAGGATTTAATGTAACAAGTGAGATGTTTTGTCTGACCAAATAAATTATTTTTGGCCAGATTTCAGCAATCACTCAAGCGACCTTCAACTTCACCGACCTTCAGCTACTTTTTTTTTCTTAAGGGACAATAAGTCAACACATACCAGTCAAATAAGTCAACACATCCAGTCAAATAAGTCAACACATACCAGTCAAATAAGTCAACACATACCAGTCAAATAAGTCAACACATACCAGTCAAATAAGTTAACACATACCAGTCAAATAAGTCAACACATACCAGTCAAATAAGTCAACACATACCAGTCAAATAAGTCAACACATCCAGTCAAATAAGTCAACACATACCAGTCAAATAAGTCAACACATACCAGTCAAATAAGTCAACACATACCAATCAAATAAGTCAACACATACCAGTCAAATAAGTCAACACATACCAGTCAAATAAGTCAACACATACCAGTCAAATAAGTCAACACATACCAGTCAAATAAGTCAACACATACCAGTCAAATAAGTCAACACATACCAGTCAAATAAGGCAACACATACCAGTCAAATAAGTCAACACATACCAGTCAAATAAGTCAACACATTCCAGTCAAATAAGTCAACGCATACCAATCAAATAAGTCAACACATACCAGCCAAATAAGTCAACACATACCAGTCAAATAAGTCAACACATACCAATCAAATAAGTCAACACATACCAATCAAATAAGTCAACACATCCAGTCAAATAAGTCAACACATACCAGTCAAATAAGTCAACACATCCAGTCAAATAAGTCAACACATACCAGTCAAATAATTCAACATATACCAGTCAAATAAATCAACACATACCAGTCAAATAAGTCACAATATACCAGTCAAATAAGTCAACATCTACCAGTCAAATAAGTCAACACATACCAGTCAAATAAGTCAACACATACCAGTCAAATAAGTCAACACATACCAGTCAAATAAGTCAACACATACCAGTCAAATAAGTCAACACATACCAATCAAATAAGTTGCCGATTTAAAAAAAAAAGTAAAATAAATCTGATTTAAAGCGGACTTTTTTTTATAATTCAGTACATCGATATGTTTAGTGTAGCTAGGTCAAGCCAATCCAGGGAGGTAATCATTGTTGGAGGGAGAAATTCGGTGGGGGATAGGCGAGAGAGAGAGAGCGATCGATATTTTGTAACCACCTTATCCAGAGTGGGCGGAGGAAGGTGGGAAGATTAAAGGAAACATCTTTTTTGTCCCAGATTTTTTTTTTACCCAGTAAAAAGTGTTATTTTCTTTTTCATATTATTTTGACATGGTAGCCGGTAAGTGTCACACTAAAAGTGCGTTGCGGCTGCACTGGCCTGTATCGATCTGGTAGATACAAATAACTCCCCATCTCAGTCTACAGTGGGACAAAGGTCAGCTGACCAAACCACTGGCGTATTTTTCGTAAGTGCAAACACCCGAATTTCGAATAAAAACAACTAAAGTGAATGGGAAAAAGCTAATTCCGACAGCACAAGTCCATGAAAACTTGAAAACAGAAAGCGAATCACTGAGTAGGTATGGGGGAGTTGAATCCACTAAAAGAAATCACTGAGTAGGCATGAAGTTGAATCCACTAAAAGAAATCACTGAGTAGGCATGAAGTTGAATCCACTAAAAGAAATCACTGAGTAGGCATGAAGTTGAATCCACTAAAAGAAATCACTGAGTAGGCATGAAGTTGAATCCACTAAAAGAAATCACTGCGTAGGCATGAAGTTGAATCCACTAAAAGAAATCACTGAGTAGGCATGAAGTTGAATCCACTAAAAGAAATCACTGAGTAGGCATGAAGTTGAATCCACTAAAAGAAATCACTGAGTAGGCATGAAGTTGAATCCACTAAAAGAAATCACTGAGTAGGCATGAAGTTGAATCCACTAAAAGAAATCACTGAGTAGGCATGAAGTTGAATCCACCAAAAGAAATCACTGAGTAGGCATGGAGTTGAATCCACCAAAAGAAATCACTGAGTAGGCATGGAGTTGAATCCACCAAAAGAAATCACTGAGTAGGCATGGAGTTGAATCCACTAAAAGAAATCACTGAGTAGGCATGAAGTTGAATCCACTAAAAGAAATCACTGAGTAGGCATGAAGTTGAATCCACTAAAAGAAATCACTGAGTAGGCATGGAGTTGAATCCACTAAAAGAAATCACTGAGTAGGCATGAAGTTGAATCCACTAAAAGAAATCACTGAGTAGGCATGAAGTTGAATCCACTAAAAGAAATCACTGAGTAGGCATGAAGTTGAATCCACTAAAAGAAATCACTGAGTAGGCATGAAGTTGAATCCACTAAAAGAAATCACTGAGTAGGCATGAAGTTGAATCCACTAAAAGAAATCACAGAGTAGGCATGGAGTTGAATCCACTAAAAGAAATCACTGAGTAGGCATGAAGTTGAATCCACTAAAAGTAATCACAGAGTAGGCATGGAGTTGAATCCACTAAAAGTAATCACTGAGTAGGCATGGAGCTGAATCCAATTAAAGTAATATTGTAGCAGCGATTGATAAACAGACATGAAGGACGAGCCAGTGTTCAGTGTTCTGTTGAAATAGTTCTACGCTACACAGATGTAAGAGATATATTTATTATTTAGTTCTTGTTGGAATAGTTCTACGCTACACAGATGTAAGAGATATATTTATTATTTAGTTCCTGTTGAAATAGTTCTACGTTACACAGATGTAAGAGATATATTTATTATTTAGTTCCTGTTGGAATAGTTCTACGCTACACAGATGTACGAGATATATTATTTAGTTCCTGATGAAATAGTTCTACGCTACACAGATGTACGAGATAGATTTATTATTTAGTTCCTGTTGAAATAGTTCTACGCTACACAGATGTACGACATATATGTATTATTCAGGACCGTACACACTACTGTTGTGGGTTCGTCGTTAATTTTCCTCAAACGTTGTCACTAGGTGGCACTTCTGTTGTTAGCCCGCTACGGATTCTGTAGGTGAACGGGTTCAAATCTAAGCGAGACCAGCCCCCCCCCCACGCATGTCTTCCGTAGTTCCTCCATGGCCATTGCACACTAGTCTGTTGGCGAATATGGTGATGGTGAAAGAATGACACTCCGGAATAAAAAAAAAAAGTCTTGTTGGCGGTTTATATTTGATCAAGCGGTAAAATTCTATTCGTGAAAAATATCTTCCACACTAGTACTTGAATGATAATTCCATTAGATGTGACATTTTTATTTTAATCTTGATCAGCAGTGTCACGACTAATCTGTGAAAATCCTGTAAAGATGGATGCTTATAAACATCTCATCCTTTACAAGGACTTGACAGATAAACGTGTGACCCTTACATGGACTTGACAGATAAACGTGTAACCCTTACATGGACTTGACAGATAAACATGTGACCCTTACAGGGACTTGACAGATAAACATGTGACCCTTACATGGACTTGACAGATAAACATGTGACCCTTACATAGACTTGACAGATAAACGTGTAACCCTTACATGGACTTGACAGATAAACGTGTAACCCTTACATGGACTTGAGAGATAAACATGTGACCCTTACAGGGACTTGACAGATAAACATGTGACCCTTACATGGACTTGACAGGTAAACATGTGACCCTTACATGGACTTGACAGATAAACATGTGATCATTACAGGGACTCGATAGATAAACATGTGACCCTTACATGGACTTGACAGGTAAACATGTGACCCTTACATGGACTTGACAGATAAACATGTGATCATTACAGGGACTCGATAGATAAACATGTGACCTTTACAGGGACTTGACAGATAAACATGTGACCCTTACAGAGACTTCACATATCATTTCTATGTCATTCTACAGAATGATTATCGTAGAATGGTTGTCGTAGAATAATTGTCATAGAATGGTTGTCGTAGAATAATTGTCGTAGAATGGTTGTAGAATAATTGTCATAGAATGGTTGTCGTAGAATGATTGTCGTAGAATGGTTGTCGTAGAATAATTGTCATAGAATGGTTGTCGTAGAATAATTGTCATAGAATGGTTGTCGTAGAATGATTGTCGTAGAATGGTTGTCGTAGAATAATTGTCATAGAATGGTTGTCGTAGAATAATTGTCATAGAATGGTTGTCGTAGAATGATTGTCGTAGAATGGTTGTCGTAGAATAATTGTCGTAGAATGGTTGTCGTAGAATAATTGTCATAGAATGGTTATCGTAGAATGATTGTCGTAAAATGGCCCACAATAAGACTAGGCCAGGTGCCTATAATAAATATTGTTAAGACGGATTTTGTTGTTGTGTTGTTGTTGTTGTTGTGTTGTTGTTGTTGTTGTTGTTGTTGTGTTGTTGTTGTTGTGTTGTTGTTCATTAGTTTTACAAATATAAAGCAGTGCATTCATTTAGCTATAACATTTCTTTAATTTTTTTTTCTACATTTTTTTTTTGGTCTCGTGACCAAGAATTTTAAATCATGTGTTAAAAGTTCAAGGCAATGGTATTTTCATGACCTTTCACCTTAGACAACTGCGGTTCTTTAAATTGCACCTAGTTACTCTCCAGTTTTCAGTAGTCAGCTTTATAATGCTGCACCACTCATCTGCACAACTTCTGTTGTCCCTGCAGCGCTTCATCTCCCACCCCACTCCCCAGATACACTTGTTTATAAATCACTCCATCCCCTCACACACACACACAGTCACATGTTTCTCTCATTATCATGTGACCAGACAAGCAGAAATTCGCCCGGTCATGAGGAGTCCCGCTTTAACTCATGAAACCTTTCAGCACTGAGGCAGATTGTGATTATATAGGGCAGTGCCCTTCACTTTTTAAAATCTTTTCAACTGTCTCCGTCTCAGAACTGAGCGAGGTGGTCTAGTTTCAATGACAATGTGTTTTTCTTTTATTAAAACTGTTAAATAAAAATATGATATGAATAGGATTTAGTCAAAGAACAGTCGATAATCATATAACCGAAGCATTGCTCCTATATACACGAAAGTCCATGGGGGGAGGGGGGGAACGAAACTCAGTGGGGGTCCCAGTAGCCCAACGTCAATACAGACTTTTTAACACGACTTAAACTTTTAATAATGATATGACTTTTTTTTTTCAAATGTTATCGTGAAAGAATCAACCTACAGCAAACATCTCATTTCTATGCTCTTATTTCAGTTATAGTCACTTACTACGAAATTAGACCAGTTGCTATCTAATGCCATACTAAGGTCTTTTTGCGCGGTGCATACGTGCCACAAATATGCAGCAAAATAAAATTGCACAAAGAAAGTGTATATTTTCCTCAGTGCTATTTTTCTAAAAAAAAAAAAAAGGTACCTCAACGCTGTCGTGTCATAAAGAAATAAAACTGAAAATTGTGCAGTAAACAAACGTCTACGGAAAAAAGTGCCGGAACGCCGTTCCGATGCGTTCCGCCAGAAAAATAGCATTGATTTTCCTAGTAACAAAAAGGGCCACGTTACCAAATTTTCTCTATTCGCATATTAGTGAAGTCGATATATGGCCTCAAATCAAGATCCGCGAGTTGAACCAGTTGAATCGGCATATGGCCTTCGCGATCCGCGAGTTGAACCAGTGGATGGATATATGGCATTGAGATCCGCGAGTTGAACCAGTGGATGGATATATGGCATTGAGATCCGCGAGTTGAACCAGTGGATGGATATATGGCATTGAGATCCGCGAGTTGAACCAGTGGATGGATATATGGCATTGAGATCCGCGAGTTGAACCAGTGGATGGATATATGGCATTGAGATCCGCGAGTTGAACCAGTGGATGGATATTTTGACGACACCACGGAGAGAAATTCAACTGACATTTCGTCAATAGTAGGAAGAATTATGTATTTATGTTCATTTTATATTGATATATTCTATACCATCAATGAAATAAACTATTGCCAGAATCTATATAAATAATAGCTGTCTCGCGTCTGCGTTATATCGAAAGTAGAAAATTCAAAATGGCGTCTTGCCGGCGTCTCGACTCGACAAATCGTTTTTTTTTTTAATCTATAGTTTTGAAAATTTTCTGCGGTTTTCAAACATGAAGTCCAAAATGTGAAATAGTTCCATTGAAATATTTATTAGTGGTTTTTTTTTTATTTCTACAACATATTGCATCTTTAAATTGTAAAAAACAGTCTGAAATCAAAAATAACCTAGCCTACTGATCAAACCTAAGGGAATATAACTATGCAAAGGTTTTGCAAGGTACAACTAGTTTAGTAATAATATGAGTTACCCATTAACATCATATTCAAGAATATGATGGACATTTACATGTATCGCTCCGGGGTAAGGAATTTCTGTCGACGGCCCTACTTGGCATTCACATGTATCTGAAAACTTCAATGTGTATACGTTGTAGAAACCTTGAGATGTAAATATAGTTTGTCAAGTTTACAACCATACACACAAACTGGAGTACAACTATAGTTTGTCAAGTATACAACCACACACACACACAAACTGGAGTACAACTATAGTTTGTCAAGTATTCCATCACACACACACACACACACACACAAACAAACTGGAGTACAACTATAGTGTATCAAGTATTCAAAAACACACACACAACCTGAGTGCTCGCTATTGGGTCCTAGAACTGGCTAAGGCCTTTGTAGCCCATATGAAAACTATTTTATTTATCTCTCTATTAACAAGTCGAGACAGTAACTTAATATCCTTCCCACATCTTCACCATTTCAGAGGCTTGAAATCGATGCAGGCACTGTGAAGACTGCAGTGTTTAACTGGTGACTGCAGGGTTTAACTGGCGACTGCATGGTTTAACTGGCGACTGCAGGGTTTAACTGGCGACTGCATGGTTTAACTGGCGACTGCAGGGTTTAATTGGTGACGGTAAACTTACATAACCGGATACAACCTGATCGGAGTTTACAACCACCAGCACCTTACAGTCAGGATTAGACCAAATGAACGAGATCACTAGTTCAAAACTATCATTAACATATACGTATAGACCAACTGAACGAGATCACTAGTTCAAAACTATCATTAATTAACATATACGTATAGACCAACTGAACGAGATCACTAGTTCAAAACTATCATTAACATATTCGTATAGACCAACTGAACGAGATCACTAGTTCAAAACTATCATTAATTAACATATACGTATAGACCAACTGAACGAGATCACTAGTTCAAAACTATCATTAATTAACATATACGTATAGACCAACTGAACGAGATCACTAGTTCAAAACTATCATTAACATATAGTATAGATCAACTGAACGAGATCACAAGTTCAAAACTATCATAAACATATACGTATAGAGTATAGACCAACTGAACAAGATCACTAGTTCAAAACTATCATTAACATATACGTATAGACCAACTGAACGAGATCACTAGTTCAAAACTATCATTAACATATACGTATAGACCAACTGAACGAGATCACTAGTTCAAAACTATCATTAACATATACGTATAGACCAACTGAACGAGATCACTAGTTTAAAACTATCATTAACATATACGTATAGGCCAACTGAACGAGATCACTAGTTCAAAACTATCATTAACATATACGTATAGACCAACTGAACGAGATCACTAGTTTAAAACTATCATTAACATATACGTATAGACCAACTGAACTAGATCACTAGTTCAAAACTATCATTAACATAAACGTATACAACAAAACATTGGCTACTAATGTATTCGAGACACACACTGAGAACTAGGCTTGACTGGTGATAAAATAAAATAATTCAACCACAGAAAGATCTCAGTGGGGAACCTGAACGACTTACTTTGTTGTTTGGTGTGTTGCTGTTGTTGTTGTTGGTGGTGGTGTTTTAAATTTCGGTGAAACAACTCACTGGAACCAAAGAGCAATAAACTACGACATTAATTAGTTTGTCCGAAGTCAAACTGGTTTACTATGAAAGAACGCTGACATAAATATTTTATTGAAAGAATCTATCTATCCAAATATGGAATCTGTAGTTCGTGAGCACTGATAGTATGTGACTCTTTGGGGCTTTGGTTGTGCAGTCTACCTGTTCAACGTCACTGTGTGGCATGTCACCTGCCTATGTCTTCTGTGGTGCCTCCTTAGACATTGCACACACGGATGTGGAGGTGATTTAAAAAAGAAAGGCACTACAAAAGTCTCATTTATAGTTGATATTATCAAGAGATAGACATCTTATCTTTACAGGGACTACATTCTTGTTTAGTAGGCCTAACTATACATTAATTATATACACTTTCATTTGAAGAATATGATTCAATACTTGTATTCTGCTTGACTAGATTATTGATATTTATATTTTCATCACACCTTGAGAATTATACCTGGGCAAAAAATATTAGAAGATCAATTACCAGATGAAGACATGGACGAGGTAGATGATAGCCACGTTTTGAAATCGTCAAAATGTAGTACATAAATGTAATAAACTTACTATAAACAAACTGATTAAATAGGAGCCGTCGAAGAGCCGATTGCGGGTCAAAGTGCATCATTTGGTCCCCCGTATGGTTTATCAGGCATATAACTGAAGTGAATAGTAAATAGTAAGCAAGTAAAATGAACGTCATATGTTGTAATCGATTATGTGAATTACGTTAAAGAACTTCTTTTGTTTCTTTAGTAACGCTGCAAACATCCTTGGAGAGAAACAATCAACATTGAAACAATCTATTGCTACAGTTGTTTATTCTATATCCAAAGTTCCAAACCATTCCGGTCAAACTTATTGACTTTAATTCAGACAACTAAAATGGATGAACACCAAGTCTAGGATGGTGGTATGAACATCAAGTCTAGGATGGTGGTATGAACATCAAGTCTAGGATGGTGGTATGAAAAGGCAAAATAAAAAAGGCTCACAAAAATTGATTGAAAAAGAAAACGTTTTCTGAAAGATACGAGAAAGCTTTTGTGTTGATACCAGGCTTGCGGAGCAGCCACATTTTTTTCCGGCTCCGGCTCCCACAAATTTGACGGCTCCGGTACGGCTCCGGCTCCCTATTAAGATAGTATCACACGAGACAAAAAAATTTTGTAATTGCGCCACGCAAACATGCCGCTGAAAAAAGTTATGCAAATTTTGCCGCGTTCACCCCCATATTCAGGAACTTGAAAAATATACGCATTGTCGGTTTTACTAGAAACAAACCATTTCAGTGCATCCAGAATCATATTATTATTTTCGACCGAGGTTTCACTAGTCGCCATTTTCATAAGTAATAAAAAGTTTCAATGATCAAATTAGCAAATAGTAAAGTGATACATTAATTAAAATATTTTAAAGACTTCAGTATTTATATTTATTATTTATAAATTCGAAGTGACTATTCGGACCCGGGTACCAATAAACTCCGATTTTTATTCGGACCCCGTCCCAATAAAGTGTGATTGTTATTCGGACCCGTGGCAAATATGCACTTAGCTTAGCTATACATAAACTTTATTATTGTTTTTTTTTAATTGTTTGAATTGTATGATTTAATCGTTACTCAGTGTCTAGGGTTCCACTAAGCGGACTCTGTATTATTATTTTTTTCGGGTTCCGTCTAATAAAGTTTAAATATAGCTAAGCTTAGTGCATATTTGCCACGGGTCCGAATAACAATCGGATTTTACTGGGACCCGGGTCCGAATAGCAACAGCCTTATAAATGTATCTACTCTATTTCAGATATTCTGTTTATAATAAAATTGTTAAATACAGAAAGCGACCATTTTGTTTTTAGTCTATTACAAATCTGCGGTCAAATAATAATACGAAATGGCGCGTTCTATTTGTCGTCGTAGTAAAATTTTATTTTAAATGATTGATACAATTATTCTATGAAATAAAACTGTTTTAACTATATATATATAACAGAATAACATGCCATTAAAAAAATTTCGAAGGGTAAACAAGATTTAAAACGAACACAAAACGATTCCCCATTAAAGATTTCTTGTGGTGATGTGCGTGCACGCTATCATTTAAACGCTGTTACTGTTGTGGCGTTCGTAAAAATGACAACATTTCAAATTGTAGGAGGCAAACAATCAAACAAAATTGGAATTTTAAAGCTAAAAAAAAAAATTCTGAGAATATAGATGATTAAAGGTAATGTCCAAGCAGAATGTATGCCATGACCCATCTGTCTCACATCTAGGAGTGTAAAAACAAAACAGTAAACATTTGAGTTCAGCTAATGCCAATGGTAATTAATTATATGATGTCTACAATTTAATTTCTTCAAATGTTTATTTAAAAGAATTTTTTATTAACTGTGTATGCCCTAAACTCTTAATATGCTGACTAACATTTAAGCCTGGTGCTTCTGACATGTGCCGAGGCTACACAAGATTAAGTTCCGACTGCTTCCCCCTCATCCCCAGTAGAAGGTTTCCTGAACAGCTGTTTAGTTTGTCTATTCATAAGTAGATCGTCTCTGATGATATAAACACAATGTGTTTAGAAAATCAAAGAACTGTCAATAGCCAGGGTTGCTAAATTTCAAAAAAAAAAATTCAATAATGTTATAAAAAGAGCTATAGAATATTGCATCATTACATTTGAGATAAACGGTAGAAAAACGGATTTGATTATCTCCGATTCCTGATTAACTTACCAATAATAAAAAGGGAGAAATCAAATGATTATTATTATTTTCGTTTTGTCTTCGCATTAATGTCATTGTTTATCTTTCCAATGTTTGCTCTATTGGAAAGTGAGTTAAGTCTCAAAATTTTAACAACAAATAAAAAAAATATTAAACAATGACGTCATCATTCGTGTAGTCTGTTTATAGTAATAGCTAGCTCCATGTAAAAGTTAAATTTTTGGCGCCCCACCCTCATCGATACAAAAAAAACGTATAAGTCTTGAAGAGTAAAACGTAAATAATTTTATCGTAATAAATAATAAAAAAGCATATTTGAATTCACATTTATTTTAGGCACACTCACACTCTTAAGATTAGTACACAACTAATATTCGGAGAACATTTGTTTTCGTTGTAACAGTGCTCGATTTAAGAAAAAGCAGCGTCGGGGATGACAAAAAATGTCTGTCTATGGTTTCAACCCCGGCAGGGTATATTAGCTAAATCAGAGCCGGGGATGACAGTTTCTAGTGCCGGGAAATCCCCGGCGGTAAATCGAGTCCTGGACGGCCCTGGTTGTAAATAGTTAACATAAAAAATGAGTACTAGAACGAAACCAATTCTATAAGAATTTGAGCTTTACAAAATAAACTTATTAGTTCACAATAATTATATCAATCATTTACGTAACAGCAATTCACAAAACAACTTTACTTGCTTTCACATGGGTGAAAGTATCTTCTATCATCATAATCAATACGGCATGGTGTTTCGTGATCTATTGCAGTGGCGTAGCGAGAAGGGGGCATCATTCCCGGGCACTGCTCACAAAGGGCGCCAAATGGTCCGCAAATCATATAATATTATATGGTTTTCGAATGAGAGGGGGCACTAAAAAGCAATTTTGCCCGGCAGGCTCCCTTAGCCAGGTCAAAGTAAGCAGGAGGCACCAATACCCAAGGGGTCACCTTCTCATTTTAGTTACTTTTTCTTATTTTTTTTCCTCTTTTTCTTCTTTTTAAGCGGGGGGCACGGTCCCCAGTGCCCCCCTTGGCTACGGGCTGGCCCCGGGCGCGAATTAAGCTCGCTACGCCACTGTTCTATTGACAGCAATATCAACCCAGAAATCGCTCTTGATATAAAGATGTTCTAAATGAAATTAATTAGTTTAATTTACTCAAACTGCGTTTAGATGCAGCAACAGTTAGAAACAATCTAAATACACCGTAATTATTAACAGTGCCGAACAAATGGATTAAGGGCCCGGGGGTCTTGGCCTATTTGGAGCCCCCTGCATTTCTGACAATCAACACCATGACTTGAAATAATGTACTTAATATCTAATGTAAACAAAATTTTGGGGCCCCTCCTCAATTTGGGACCGGGGACTCGAATTTGGACCCCCTCCCAGGGCCGTTGTATCAACTAGGCACATTAGGCACTATGCCTAGGGCCTACGAACTTTTCAAGGGCCTAGGAAAGCCAGAACAAAGTGAAAACAAGTTCATAATGCCAATAAAATGCAATAATGTTTGTATTAAAGTAACAATAACTAGATAGATCCATACAATTTTAGAACCACTGGTTCAGTTGGTTAGTCAACATTGAAAACTCATGGGTCCAGGACACAGTCATATGTTTGATAACTAGAATTCCAACGTTATATCTTTGTTTAGGGAAAATTAGTCTGTCATCACAGGTTGGTAAACCCCAGAGATAGGTGACGATAGATGTAATTAGGCAGACAAAGGAATACTAGCCCAGAGTGAGTTTTTAGCCGCACCAATCCAAGGGTTGGAATAAGAGTCATTAATATGTAGATGAGTGAGAAAGGGTGTTTGAGAGCCAATCAAAAGTTCTGGGGCTTTGATGCTCGCATAATAAATATGAGATGTAATCAGATTCGGGGAGACCGACGAGAGACCTACAGATCGACAGACCGACGATAGTTATAGGGCCATCAAGACACCAGTTGTAGAGATAGTTAGAGGAGAATTTAGTGGAGAAATAATAGAGGCACAAGCTATCAAGTTATTGAGTTTACAGTACACAGTCATAGTCTATTTTATTGAAGTATCTCTAATAATTCCTTCGGGAACTCAGGATACTAAGTGTCAAAGTATTGCCAGATAATTCCTTCGGGAACCTGGAATACTACGTGTTATATTGTATACGAAGCATTTGTGAAATTAATGTGAATACTGCTGCACATAAGTTCATACTACACATGTTTTTTCTTATCGTTCAATAAATGTTATTGAATCGTGGAACTTGCCTCATTAATTGTGTGTGTTGTTAGAGAGCATGACTGAACGCTACTTAATTAAACCAGTGTTATAATATCGGCAGCTATAAAAGCAGGGATAATCATCTGGAGCAGCATTACATCAACAAGTACATAACGTTCAAACCATAACCATTGAAGCAGCAGTGAAGAACAAGAAGTATTGCATTTGGTTGAACAACGATAGTACCATAACGTTACACAGTTTCCAACGTTAAATTGGTGTCTACAACAGTATCCATCACATCCATAACATTATACACAAAATATAGTGTTACAGTAACTATATAACCGTGTGAGATGAGCACGTCAATCTGCAGTGCTGTAAATCTGTAAATTACAATATGTTAACTTTAGGCTCTTGTCGCCGCATAAAATACACATGAGTAATCCATATAAATAAGCATATTCAGTGTTTTAATAGTGTTTTAGATTTGTGTGTTTGTGTTTACACATTTGCTTTAAGATATTTGTCTGTTAATCGAATGAACCTCCTCCATCAACAGCTCTTTCAGTTACTATGTTGGAACGAGGTAGACCTGCCAGCCGAATTTTTTTTTAAGTTTCGGCTGGCTGACATAATTTTACATAAATTTACATTTGCAGCTGATTTTCGGCTGATTTTTGGCAGATTACGAAATATTTGGCTAAAATTCGGCTGACGCCTAGACAATATTGATAAAACTTCAGCAATAAAACAATTGTACAATACTTGGGGAAAAGTTTTATTATTTAAAACAACTGAAATAAACAGTTGTATCATCATCATCTTTTCAAGTCAAGTATAGACTGAATCATCATCAATGTTGAATTCCAACTCGTTGGACATGATGCCTTCCCTGACTTATCATTGTGTCTATGACTATCATTGATGGCGTTAGTGCTGCTCTCAGAGGCATCCATTATTGATGCACTGAGCTGATCATCTACAAGAAGCAATATACACACTGAAGACATGCCTTCTTTCAGGGTCTTTATCATTTCTTTATCCTCTGTGAATGCTGCGTCGTCTTCTATAATTGCGGTCTTGAAATTCTTCATTTTTTTTTTTATTGATGCTGTCGGTAGTATACAGGTGCAATACGTGTGCTGTAAAGTGCTGATAAAAGTCAACCTTCAAAAGCTTTGAAGTCTCTATCATAATTGCAGCACCATCATGGCAGCTAGTATTTTGTGATCAACAGAAAAGCTTTTCAAGACAGAGCTGATATGGTCAGCAAGGTCATGTGCAACAAGATTAAGTAATGCGACAGTTAATATAACGGCGAACGAAATACGGCGGCTAATGAGGCGCGCCGCAAATTTTTCGGCGGATTTACGGCGGACGAAAATTCGGCGGCGTAGCCGGCGCGCGGCGCCGGCTGAGGGGTCTAGAACGAGGCACATCAAGCACTGATGGTTCATTATTCCAGTGATTACTGAAACATTTTACAGCACTGGAACACTGAAACTTGGTTATTGTTCATAATCCATCTCTGAGTAGCGTTGGTTATAAAACCATATCCGCGACCATGTAGTTGCAATAAAATCGCAAGTTACCTCCAGCTGTTCTCGCCTATTTGGAAGAAGAAGAAATGCAATAAGTGCAAAAACTCCTCGCCAGTTCCATCTGTCACTGTGAAGTGATGGCAACTTGTGCCACTTCCTATAAGGCCTTTTTTCTGTTTTGTAAAACTTG
Organism: Bulinus truncatus; assembly: GCA_021962125.1. Taxonomy (NCBI): domain Eukaryota; kingdom Metazoa; phylum Mollusca; class Gastropoda; family Planorbidae; genus Bulinus; species Bulinus truncatus. The sequence continues at coordinate 1,267,776 of JAGDYQ010000102.1, forward strand.
TATGCTTCACAAAGCTCGAAATACTCACACATTTGGTATTACTTCCGTGTCTATGTATGCGTTTTGCAAATCGTTATATTGTTCTAACACCTCATCAATAAACTTGTAGTTAATGTCAGGTGACCGTGACGGTATAGGAAAAAAAAGTTCATCACATGTCGAAGAACATGATCAAGAACGTGGTGTTGGCAGCTTATGTACTGTGGTTCTTTAAATCCCTTCTCTCGAAATATCCTCTGAAGCCTGGCTACAACATCATATTTCCTACCAGTATTGACTGCTGTTGTGTCAGAAATGATCATCTGAATACTGATCCATGCACTGTACTCATCAAGCAGTTCCTGTAGATGTTTATAGATCTCTGCAGAGGTTCCACTGTCACAAATTAAAATGCCAAGTTGCAATGTTCTTTTGTAATTTTTCAAGTAAACAATTTGGTACTCCTTATTGACTATTTTTTTACCATCAAAATGCAAACAAAATTTCTCTTCAAAGATCAGTTCCGTCAGGCGGTTTTTAACTAATTTTGCATCTTTAATTATTCGTCGCCACTTGGAACACTAACTCCATCTTCAGCCAGACTTTGAAGCACCTGTGACGCTTTTCTGGTTGACAAAAGTGTTTAGACACAAGTTTAGCAGCAGACTTAGTTGAGTAGCGTGCTACACCTTTTGCAGAAAAATCTTCACGAACTTCTTCAGGGTCACACTCACCACTTTTGATTCCTTCCTCGCTATCACTGTATTCTAAGATTAATATCAGGCTTGTCGAAGGTTCTGAAGTGTATTTGTCCCTTTTTGAAGGACAGATGTATACCCAACCCTGCCTCTTGATTCGGTTTGTCTTTTATATATTTCTTATCTTCACTACAAAGCCAATTTCCATTTGTTTTTATTATATCAAACAAATTAACAAGATTTTCTATAAATTCTGCATTTTGTCGCTTTCTGCGTTTTTTTTTCAAAACAGGTGATATGTTTTTCAACCTTTGCCGACACTTGCTGTTTGGAAAGAACAGGAAAATTCAGTTTCTCCCTAAGCTCCAACAATTCCTCAGTTATTTTTCTGAGTCGGTCTCGTCTTCCTTTCAATTCATCAAAAAGTCTCGAAAATCTTTTACATAGCATTTCACACATATCCTGTTTAAGTTCGAGTACACAAAGACGGCGTCTAGTGCTTGATTTCAATTTTTGTGCCCATATTACCCCAGCCGCTTCCATTTCTGATTTTGACATTTTACTTTGTAAAGGCATATTTCCAAGAAGAAGCTCTTAACAGCAAATCTCCAAAACAATACTGCAAAGAAAAAACAGTTCAAATGATACGATATAGTATAAATTTTCAGTTTAAAACTTCACATCTGTTTGGTCAAGTTTCTGCTTGGCACAAGGTTTAAAACTAGATTGACTGTAATGGATGGCACAATCCAAAAATTGTTTAAAATATAAATAGCTTCGTTTCAATCAGATTGTTCAATAGAAAAGAAATGTATGTAAACAATTTTGTACTCATAAAAAAGTCATATTCTTCTCCTTAAACTGTTAGTTTATTTGACAACCCGTCCACTCTTGATTAAGAAATTCGAGATGAGGCTAGGCGCGGGAAGTTTTTTTTCATGAACCAATAAAATGAACATAAAAAATGTTATCTATGGGTAAAGGTTCTTGTAATGCAACATCAGGAAAATTAAAATTTTGAGAAAAAAAATTTTGTCATAACCCTATTGTGCAATATACGGTCTGCAGGTCAATTACGACTCGTTTGATCTGACCCGCAGTGATCTATAGGTGTCAAACTGCAGAGGTAAGGACAATGACTGACCTATAAATAATATACAGGAACATATATATCACTTACAAATCAAAGTGCTAGATGTGTACATAAGGTAGGCCTACTATGAGCTGATTACACGATGAACTTTAATTTTGTTCACAATACTTACGTTAAAACTATAAAAGGAAGAAAAAGATTACTGTTCAGTCGAATTTCAACAATTTTGAAGCAAAAGTCATTGTTGTGTAAACTCATCCAAATATGATTTGATTCAAACTCTCAACTCATTTCTTCCAAAAAGAGTTTAACTCAAAGTCAGTTCATTTTTTTACGATGAGTCTAAATTAAACTCTGTGAACAAAATGAGTTAAACTCATATAAAGCATATTTTCTAAAATGTAATTTTAATGTCAGTGTGAAAAAAAAAACATGTTCATCAAAAAATTATTGAAAATTAAATCACTTCAATTTATTTAGCTAAAAATTCATTGTTTGATTGCAATAGCAGCAGCTATTCAAAATTATCGTCAGAGAGTCTGTTTCGCCTGCTGGTTTCAATTTGTCCTCCGACACAAAACAAACGCTAAACAGCTGCAGAAGATGGCAAAGTTGTATTGAATTGAAAAAATAATTTTTTGACATATTGCATGATATGGATACTTATACAATATATTTAAATTTCTATCTGCATCAGCCGGATAACAGGAAACTTCTGTTTCAACATTATCGACTTTTTCTAAATTCACACCAGTCTCTTCATAGCCATAATCATCATCTATTTCAGAAGCAACACTTGAAGTGGATTGCGTTTCCATTCCTGATCCAACTGATTGAATAAACACATTTCTTATCAAGTCTTAACTCTAAAAAGTCACCAAATCTTTTTTGAACTCCATTGAGAATGGCTGAAACCAATGGTTGAAAATAAACAAGATGATTGTTTTGAATTTGTGGGACGGATGGCCGAGTGGTGTAGATACTCGACTGTCGACCTGAGAGTCCTGGGTTCGATCGTCGGTGAGGCCCATGGAATTTTTCCAGGTAAAATATGGTACAAAGTCGTCCCACAAGCCCACCCAGCTTTAAATGGGTACCTGACTTAAGTTGGGGAAGTAAAGGCGGATGGGCGTTGTACTTACCACACAATCCCTTCATATGCCGAGGTTATAGAAGCAGATGAATTCTACACTTCATCTGCCCCGATGGCCCGTTAAGGCTAAGGTAATTTTTTTGTTTGTTTTGAATTTGACAAAGCGAATGACGAAGCTGTATAGTCCTAGGAATCAACATACCGTAATAGCAATCATTCTGACCTTGTTGTGTCAAGTGTAGAAGCCAAAGGTTGAAAAACACATTTAAATTCATTTAAAAAATCAATGTCGGTTGATTTGAATTTAGGCAACTCCATGACAAACAAATGTCATTTAATTTTTCTTTCAATTCTAGGAAACGACAAATTGCATCATAAGTAGAATAACACCTTGTTGGACATGGAAGTAATATTTCTTTTCCAACATCAGCACAAATAGCTCTGCATCACAGGCCTTGGAACTTCTGTGCACACAGTTCCAGATCGCCTGACATTTCCCCATCACTGAATTGTATTCCTGCTATATATGGTTGATGAATTTGCACGATCTGCATCAGTTGTTGCAATCAAATTAAAAGCATGTGAACAGCATCTCTGTTGTTTAGGTAGAACTACTAAATTTTCATCCGAATTAGGAACATCGTTCAGATCGCATTATGTGAGGGAGTCAATATCTATAAATAGAATTTCATCCTCTTCATTTTCATTATGAAATATTTCAAAATGTTTCCGAATGTTGGTAGCTCCATCTGTAACAGTGTGTGTTAGTTTCGAAATTTCAATTCAAAAGTGTGAATGAACATCACTAATGTCGAATGTGTGGCTGCCTATCATGGGCTGTCATACCCAGATGGCTTTAGTTAATTACTGACCGTATATTGTATGGGGAACTTGTGCCATATACTTATTCTAATAGCAACAACAACGATTGTGTCGTTTAATTCAACTGATTGGGATCGCGATTGACTAATTTACTATTTGGCGCGGGAAAATAATTATACAAGCACTGACATAAACAACGAGAACAAACAAAAGATTAAAATAACGCAAGATAAATTATTTTGCATCAATTTTTTTCTTCAAATAATTTTAAAGAGGTTGATAATGATTGAGTTATCGACCCAATTTAAACTCAAATTCGCAGAAATAAAAGTTTAATTAACTCATAAATCATTAAAGTTAAGATGAGTTAAACTCACAACTCACTCCCAATGCTCCTTCTAAGGATTTGGGGGTTGTGCGCCAAAAAAAAATTTTGTGAGCCAAAATTTCAATATTATGTAAAATGTGCGCCAATCGCACGACTCGCAATACAAGTACAATTACTGTCATTTAAGAAAATAAATAATAAGATAATAGAGTTAACCGCATGGGAAGCTTTCACATATTTATATGTAGGACATTTTTATAAAGCTTTTGTAAATGAATTATTTATAGCTCCCCGTGAGTTAACTCGTGAGTTTAAATCATTTGAGTTAACTCAAGCACAACACTGGCAACACTATAACGATTAGATAAAAAATATTATCAGTTGAATATATATAACATTGAAAGCTCACGCGTACACTAGAGATGAAGTGTATGGTCAACATATGACACAGTATGAGGGATGAAATTTTTATACCAAATCTGGAGCAGTCAATCTAGTACTTTTAATTAATTGCTCATGTATGTATCGGCCTATACTGGGATGTTGGTCAAGTTTATTTCCAATGACTGACTGTGTCAGCAAGCTAGTGCAAAGTAAGGACATATCTAATAGCACTATAGTTATGATGCTTGGAAGTTTATAACTGTCCATTCAGATATGCAAAATGCTGGAATGGGATCATGGCAAGTGCTGCAGACAATGATAAAAGATGGATGTTCTAGAGCTATTCTTAGAAATGAGAGGAACGTGTTTTAGGAAACTGCATACGTAATAGATGAAGGGAGGGCTCTTACATACTAATTATACATAAAATGTGTTGTTTAAAAATGGTATATGGTGTTATGGGTTTCACAATTTTTAGAACTGCGTATGGGTGGAGACGCGAAAATAACTCGCACAAGGCGCCTCATTAGCTTTCTTCGATGTGTTTCCCTGCGTTTTTGTGTTGCTCCCAAATAAGCAACACGCTCTGTAGAAAGATTCAGTAAAACTGACTAAATCAGTTATATGTGCAAGAGGAAAATGTTCAGATGGCTTGAAAATGCACCTTGCTCTTGCCTTTCTACCTGTTGATGAAGTAAGCGATGCCTTTGATGAACTGGTGGCAGACTACCACCAGAAGTAATGCCTCTTATAAATTACTTCTAAGATAACTATGTGAGGCGTAAAAACAGCCAAAAGTTATAATTTACAATTTTCTCAGTTTTTAAAGAGCCACTCAAATTGTTCTTTCAATATTATGGTAATTGATTAGGAATAGGTATATAAAATAATATCATTTTAATTATTTGTGCAATCAGCTGGAAGGCCGCAATTTTCTTTTTTTTTTTTTCGTTTTTATAAGTATGTATTCCTAAAAGGGGTGGGGGTGAAAATCTACATAAATTTACTGGGGGAGGGAATGAACGAAAAATTTACACATATCGACAAGTAGAGGATGCTTAATTTTGTTTACTAAATTAATGGAGGAGCTATATTTATAAATTGGAGGGGGGGAGGGGGGAGAGATCGCTTTAGAAATATTTCAGCTGATGGGTCAGTATCTCCATTCTGTATCTCACAGCCTCCACTAGTGTCGGGATAATTGATGGGTCAGTATCTCCATTCTGTATCTCACAGCCTCCACTAGTGTCGAGATAATCGATGGGTCAGTATCTCCATTCTGTATCTCACAGCCTCCACTAGTGTCGAGATAATCGATGGGTCAGTATCTCCATTCTGTATCTCACAGCCTCCACCAGTGTCGGGATAATTGATGGGTCAGTATCTCCATTCTGTATCTCACAGCCTCCACCAGTGTCGAGATAATCGATGGGTCAGTATCTCCATTCTGTATCTCACAGCCTCCACCAGTGTCGGGATAATTGATGGGTCAGTATCTCCATTCTGTATCTCAAAGCCTCCACTAGTTTCGGGGTAATTGATGGGTCAGTATCTCCATTCTGTATCTCACAGCCTCCACCAGTGTCGGGATAATTGATGGGTCAGTATCTCCATTCTGTATCTCACAGCCTCCACTAGTGTCGAGATAATCGATGGGTCAGTATCTCCATTCTGTATCTCACAGCCTCCACTAGTTTCGGGGTAATTGATGGGTCACTATCTCCATTCTGTATCTCACAGCCTCCACCAGTGTCGGGATAATTGATGGGTCAGTATCTCCATTCTGTATCTCACAGCCTCCACTAGTGTCGAGATAATCGATGGGTCAGTATCTCCATTCTGTATCTCACAGCCTCCACTAGTGTCGGGGTAATTGATGGGTCACTATCTCCATTCTGTATCTCACAGCCTCCACCAGTGTCGGGATAATTGATGGGTCAGTATCTCCATTCTGTATCTCACAGCCTCCACTAGTGTCGGGATAATTGATGGGTCACTATCTCCATTCTGTATCTCACAGCCTCCACCAGTGTCGGGATAATTGATGGGTCAGTATCTCCATTCTGTATCACAAAGCCTCCACTAGTGTCGGGATAATTGATGGGTCACTATCTCCATTCTGTATCTCACAGCCTCCACCAGTGTCGGGATAATTGATGGGTCAGTATCTCCATTCTGTATCTCACAGCCTCCACTAGTTTCGGGGTAATTGATGGGTCACTATCTCCATTCTGTATCTCACAGCCTCCACTAGTGTCGGAATAATTGATGAGTCAGTATCTCCATTCTGTATCTCACAGCCTCCACTAGTGTCGAGATAATCGATGGGTCAGTATCTCCATTCTGTATCTCACAGCCTCCACTAGTGTCGAGATAATCGATGGGTCAGTATCTCCATTCTGTATCTCACAGCCTCCACCAGTGTCGGGATAATTGATGGGTCAGTATCTCCATTCTGTATCTCACAGCCTCCACCAGTGTCGAGATAATCGATGGGTCAGTATCTCCATTCTGTATCTCACAGCCTCCACCAGTGTCGGGATAATTGATGGGTCAGTATCTCCATTCTGTATCTCAAAGCCTCCACTAGTTTCGGGGTAATTGATGGGTCAGTATCTCCATTCTGTATCTCACAGCCTCCACCAGTGTCGGGATAATTGATGGGTCAGTATCTCCATTCTGTATCTCACAGCCTCCACTAGTGTCGAGATAATCGATGGGTCAGTATCTCCATTCTGTATCTCACAGCCTCCACTAGTTTCGGGGTAATTGATGGGTCACTATCTCCATTCTGTATCTCACAGCCTCCACCAGTGTCGGGATAATTGATGGGTCAGTATCTCCATTCTGTATCTCACAGCCTCCACTAGTGTCGAGATAATCGATGGGTCAGTATCTCCATTCTGTATCTCACAGCCTCCACTAGTGTCGGGGTAATTGATGGGTCACTATCTCCATTCTGTATCTCACAGCCTCCACCAGTGTCGGGATAATTGATGGGTCAGTATCTCCATTCTGTATCTCACAGCCTCCACTAGTGTCGGGATAATTGATGGGTCACTATCTCCATTCTGTATCTCACAGCCTCCACCAGTGTCGGGATAATTGATGGGTCAGTATCTCCATTCTGTATCTCACAGCCTCCACTAGTGTCGGGGTAATTGATGGGTCACTATCTCCATTCTGTATCTCACAGCCTCCACCAGTGTCGGGATAATTGATGGGTCAGTATCTCCATTCTGTATCTCACAGCCTCCACTAGTGTCGGGATAATTGGTGGGTCAGTATCTCCATTCTGTATCTCACAGCCTCCACTAGTGTCGGGATAATTTATGGGTCACTATCTCCATTCTGTATCTCACAGCCTCCACCAGTGTCGGGATAATTGATGGGTCACTATCTCCATTCTGTATCTCACAGCCTCCACTAGTGTCGGGATAATTGATGGGTCACTATCTCCATTCTGTATCTCACAGCCTCCACTAGTGTCGGGATAATTGATGGGTCACTATCTCCATTCTGTATCTCACAGCCTCCACTAGTGTCGGGATAATTGATGGGTCACTATCTCCATTCTGTATCTCACAGCCTCCACTAGTGTCGGGATAATTGATGGGTCAGTATCTCCATTCTGTATCTCACAGCCTCCACTAGTGTCGGGATAATTGATGGGTCAGTATCTCCATTCTGTATCTCACAGCCTCCACTAATTTCGGGGTAATTGATGGGTCACTATCTCCATTCTGTATCTCACAGCCTCCACTAGTGTCGGGATAATTGATGGGTCACTATCTCCATTCTGTATCTCACAGCCTCCACTAGTGTCGGGATAATTGATGGGTCACTATCTCCATTCTGTATCTCACAGCCTCCACTAGTGTCGGGGTAATTGATGGGTCACTATCTCCATTCTGTATCTCACAGCCTCCACTAGTTTCGGGGTAATTGATGGGTCACTATCTCCATTCTGCATCTCACAGCCTCCACCAGTGTCGGGATAATTGATGGGTCACTATCTCCATTCTGTATCTCACAGCCTCCACTAGTGTCGGGGTAATTGATGGGTCACTATCTCCATTCTGTATCTCACAGCCTCCACTAGTGTCGGAATAATTGATGAGTCAGTATCTCCATTCTGTATCTCACAGCCTCCACTAGTGTATTCCCTCCCTTGCCCTCCCCCCCCCCCAAAAAAAAAAAGCTATTTGGTTCAATTCTCGGATAGAAATGCTTCCCCATCCCCTCTATTTTCGTTTCCCAATCTTATTATTATTTAGTAAATTTGAAATATTTAGGCTACTCTGAATTTTTTTAAGTGTGCCGCAAAAATGATGGTAAGGAAAAGTTAGGTAATATTTAGGACTAGCTGTACCCTGCAAAGCCTTTGCAGGAAGATAGACTATTGTAAAGCCATTGTCGAACCTAGGATTTGGGGGCCTTGCATTTTGACATTCGATACCATGACATGAGATTATGTACTTAATATTTAATGTAAAAAATAATTTTGGGGGATCCCCTCAAGCTGGAGCCCGGCGGGACTTCGATTTTGGATCCCCCACAATAAAAAAAGTTATGTTTATGAGAGGAAGCGAACCTGGATATAGTCAGCATAAAAAGCGAGTCTCGTCCAAACGGCTTAACCATTGTGCCAGCAGGACACATAAGCTAAGTTACTATTTTAATGCATAAGTAGAAAACATTGCTCGTATCCGCGAAAAGAAAATAACTTTAAATCATAAGATTTCATTCTGTTTACTGACGTCATCAAAGTTTGCTGGTCGTGTCTCGAAAAAAAAACGTAACACACCCGGTCGTATTCGAATCCACTGCGTTTTCCAAAAATGAAAATGATAACAAAAAATTACTTGCCATCCACAATGGGACAGTCAAGGATTTCAGATCTCGCTCTGTTTTCTGTTGAAAGTGATATAATAAAAGATATTCATATTGATGTGCTTGACAGATTTGCAGCTTTGAAGACCGTTAAGTTTTCACGTTAAGTTATATTTTGTTATTTGTTTTTTTTTTTTGTCTTATAATTATATCATTAAATTTCTTCATCAACTCTTGGACCAATTCGACTTATTTCACGAACATTATAATCATAGGCGGTTCCCTAAGGTCTAATGCTAAAAAATTCAAAGTATGTTCCATTGTTCACGGTGGAAGTTTTGATGGCGGGGGGGGGGGGCGAGGAGTGACACCCTAAATTTTCCGCACCATGTGACACCAACCATAGCGACGCAACTGCGTGGAGTTTAAGCATAGACATCCTACACAGTTAGTCTATGGGTTTAAGCTAGAGCCCCTCAGCAGGCGCCGCGCGCCGAATACGCCGCCAAACTTTCGTCCGCCATAAATCCGCCTAAAATATGCGGCGCCGCATTAGCCACCGTATTTTGTCCGCCGTTAGATTAACTTTCGTATTATTAATCTTGCTGCACACGACCTTGCTGACCATATCAGCTCTGTCTTGAAAAGCATTTCTGTTGATCACAAAAAGCTGTTCATAACTAAATCCCATGATATGCTTAAATATGATAAAGACTTCAAATCTCATCAGTCTATACTTGACTTGAAAAGAGAGGTTCAAAATACTCTCACGCGTATTGGTCGAGATGATATGTGTCTCCATGAAGATGAAATTGACTTTTTAAGTGAACTCGTTACCTTTCTGAAACCATTTCAAGAACTAACTGATCTCTTCAGCTTTTCAATGCCAACCTTATCAACTATTCCACTAGTGAAAATGCTCATAAGAAAGATCTCCACTGCATCAAAATGCTGATGATGACAAGATACGAATGAACAAGCTGTCAGTTCTCAACCAGCTTGACCATCGATTTCCTGTACATGATCACATTAAACTGCATCAGCTGCTTGATCCAGGCTCTTGTCATTGTATAGTTGTGTGTACTGCGCACACAGGTGTGTGTGTGTATGTTTGGAGCTTGGCCAACCAGGTCAACATTAGGTCACGGGGTCAAGATTCTAGATATTTAGAGAACATAAATAAGATGTTTATTGTAAATAGGATTGGGTAAGAATGTGAAAGAGAGAGAGCGACGTAGAATGTTCGAGTTGGATGCAAGTAAATTATATAAAGACGATGTTTAGTTGAGAAGTTAGTCAGTCAATCGAGTCAGTTCAGAAGTTCAGTTCAGTTGAATACAGAGAGAGAGAGAAGTTCAGAAGTTTTAGTTAATCAGTTGAGTTTATTGTTAACAAGTATTTATTCATTGAGTTGAGGAGATTACCAGTCTTTGTGAATTATATTGGATTTATTCTATTCATATTTTATGGTGTTGTTAATAAATTATATGAACCATGGACATGAATTGAGTTTCTCTTTATAAACCAAAACCATTTCATACAATAAACATCCTTTACAGCTCCAAATCATTGATTTCATGGTCAGAAGCAACCAGTATTCTGGAGAATGCAATACAGTCAGCAATGGCCTGTAGGTTCATCATGTCTAAAGCTGGTGTATCGCATTCGCAGATAGTCAGTGAACATGTTTCTGAAGAAACCCGATGTAGGCAATTGCGAATGAAGCTGATGAATGAGCTGAGAACTTAGCAGTCACCTGACGATTGTACTAATAATGTATTTCTATGTTAATTTATTGGCATTGAAACAGTTTTCGTTTTATTTTGCTCTCAATAGACCACTAAGTTTGAAGTAAAATATTTTTAAATACATATACATATACTATAAAGAAATGTTTTATAAACTAGCAGCTAGCACTGTTGTGTTTTGATGTTTTGAACATTTATTTAAGATGGCAGTGGAAATTGTAAACTATTTGACGGCGCCTGTTGTTCAGTTTCATGATGTCCTCGCTTTCTGGCGTAGCAGTGTTGCATCATCCTCGTATCCACAACTTACTTAACTGGCTCGTCTTCACCTATCATCATCAGCATCATCTGTACCCGTTGTGTGCATGTTTTCGGTTACTGGTTTGATAATGAACAGCAAACGATCAAGCATACAAGCTGATAAACTGCATCGCGTTTGTTTTATTCATGACAATTATCTAATACATAATCGTCTAACGTAGTCTACCGACAGTGTGCATCTCTTTCCCATGTACTTTTCATACCGTGCGGTGTATTGGATGTTCATGGCAATAAAAGCCAAATGCCTGCACGTTAAAATACACTGCACCGAACGAAATGAAAAAGTATATCACTGTATTATTTTGCTTGCTCGGCTAAAAATAGTGTGAGGAATTCCAGAACTCAAGCGGGGGGGGGGGGGGAAGGGGTGAGAGGTGGAGTGTTTTACATCACACGTTCGCAGAATTTAAAAAAATCAATAAACCAGTTTTATGTTTGTGTTGGGGGAGGGTGCGCTAATGAGAAAGAAGCAAGACACTTAAAAGTATATTCGCTTGCATTCGCGTGCGGAGTAGTGGGCGCAAATTATGTAAAGTTGGATCTTAGATTCAAAGTTTAATAGTCGGGGGTTGTTCTTGTTAAGCTTCTGTACCCATAATGAGGATTTTTTTCTTTGGTATGAATTATATAAAAAATGAAGTTAATTTGATGTATTATTAAGTGTCCCTTAAATGTGTTTTGGCTACAATAATCTGTTTATGTCCTTTGGGGCCACTTTGAGTACATAGACATGCTATTTTTGCGCTCAGATATATATCACCATTTTCAACTCCAACTGCGTGCCTAATAGCCGGTCCGGGTACCGGGCCTTTGTTTACTAGTCTACATTATAAAGCATGTAAGCTTTCCGGGTCGCTGCTGGCGGGAATCCGTTCTATAAATAAACGACCTCCAGAAATAAATAAACAATAGTATTTCATAAAGTAATCACGTGACCAGCGAGGTCACGAAAACATAATTCAAAATGGCGCTTGTGTTGAATCGATTCGATATCTCTTTTTTTCAAAAATCTACAGTTTTAAATAGTTTATATGGTTTTTAATTATGAAATGTAAAAGTCCTAAATATTAAATAATAATAATAATAATATTGTTACAACTCTTTTAAAATTCTGTTTATAAAATCAAAACAACACACAGCCGGCGTAGATTCCAAGAGTATTTACTAATATCTATAAAAACAACAACAACGGCAACATGGCCACTCTCTTGTTGGCTTCTTATGTCACTGTCTCTACTGCGTCATCGCGTTCACTCTGTAGACTGTACGGTGCGCACCGGGAGGGTCGTAACACTGCCCCCCTCTTAAATCTGTCCGTCCCGGACAGGTCAGTTCTCACAACAGTATATGTACAGTCTGTACACATGAACCAGAGCTCTGTTCTCAGCGCGACCGTTGATGCTAGCTAGGAGCATGTCTTTTGTCAGGCTGTGGAGGTTGATTATCCCCGTGGTGGGGCGGGGAGGATCGTGTTCGTCCCCATAGAAATCTGACTGTTCACCAGGTAGGTTTTCTCGCAGGTGCAGGCGTTCGGGATACTGACCTACTTTGATGAGGCCCAACAAAATCAAGCTCTTGTTGTTGCAGAATAACATGACGATGGCGAAACACACGTTGTAGCAGTAATGAAATGTTTTGCGTTTGACAAAGCTAGGATGAATGTACACTGAACTGACCAGATTAAAGCAAATGGCCAGGTTCATCTCTGTTCTGCTTCGTTCGCCTCTGCTCCGATGCGCTCTGCTGGTCTCCTCGCTCCTCTGAACCTTTCGTCTCCGCTCCTCAGGTGGCTCATATTGGTTCACAAGTGTCTCGGGTGGCTCAACTCGAGTCACCCACTTCTCAGGTGGCTCTTCATGGGTCACCAGCTCCTAGGGGGGCTCTTCATGGGTCACCAACGTCCCAGGTGGCTCATCACAGGTCACCAACGTCCCAGGTGGCTCATCACAGGTCACCAACGTCCCAGGTGGCTCATCACTGGTCACTAACGTCTCAGGTGGCTCATCACAGGTCACCAACGTCTCAGGTGGCTCATCACAGGTCACCAATGTCTCAGTTGGCTCTTCATGGGTCACCAAATCTTTCTTGTTATCGAAGCGCGGCAGATTGAGCTCGAAATTAAGACCTGTAGGGGTCTTGCCGTTGCAGTGCCAAACGTTGGCACTAGCATCAGCTCCACAGTTGTGGATGTCCATGCATTCGTGGCCATTGTTTAGTTGTGGTTCATTGTTCTTGACGTTGTTTTTATCAGACTCTGTTAAGTTGTCCAGATATTCAAGGTAATCAGGGCTACGGTTGCAACAAGCTTTCAGACATTCTGCAGACTGATCATTCTCACAGGGGCTCAGATCGCTGGGCGACTCTTCTTAGATTAGTTCCTTCTCGTGCGCCACATCATCAGGTATCACGTCGTGGATGACCACATCCTCAGGTGCCACTTCATGGATGACCACATCCTCAGGTACCACTTCATGGATGACCACATCCTCAGGTGCCACTTCCTGGATGACCACATCCTCAGGTACCACTTCATGGATGACCACATCCTCAGATAAAACTGGCCGCATGTCTAAGTCTGCTTCAATGATTAACTTTGTCTCTGAGTCATGTTTTCTTTTGTTGTCGTTTCATTCACTACTTTCACTTTTGGTAATTCAATCTTTGCTTTCTCGGTTCTAGTGTTGGGATCTTCCTAATTTAGATCTGCTATTTCGTCTCTTAATGTTAAACGAAATTCTCTCACTTCATTTCTTAACTGCCCGATTTCGTGGTAAAAACGTGGCTCTCCGGGTCCATTTCCTCATCAATAAGAGCTTCATGAAGTCTATTAAACAGTTGTTGTTTGTTGTCGTTAGTTGGAAGGTCCCTCTCTTCTTATTCTTCCTTCAACTCTCTAACTAAAAGTCTGTTTAATTTCTTACCGAACATTTTTAGAAAAGAAATTCCACTTCTGACACCAGTGTTACAACTCTTTTAAAATTCTGTTTATAAAATCAAAACAACACATAGCCGGCGTGGATTCCAAGAGTATTTACTAATATCTATAAAAACAACAACAACGGCAACATGGCCCCTTACTTGCCGGCTTCTTACGTCACTGTCTCTACTGCGTCATCGCGTTCACTCTGTAGACTGTACAGTGCGCACCGGGAGGGTCGTAACAATATATAATATAATTCAATATATTTAAGTTTTTATTACAACAGATACCATTCTAACGTCGTCAAACGTAAACTAGGTCACTAGCGAGCGCGTTCGTAAATACTATCTACGTTTGTGAAAACAAAACTTCTGCATCCGAAGGTACACATTTTTTTTATTAATTTAAATTTATACTATTTATAAATATTACATTGCTAATATAAAGGTGGGAGGCATAGATGTGGGAGGTATATCACAGGGTATTCTCTGTGACAGTGCACCAAATGGATGATCATGTTGGACGGTGTTAAGATTATGAAATGGTGAAGATTAGGAAACGGTGAAGTAATGAATAATGATAACTTGGGCGGTGAAGTGGTTGAAATTCCCAATTCAATGTTATGCACTGGCAATTTAGTTACTGAAATCTATGGAACTAATTTGAAAATAAGTGCAATTAAGGACACCATGTACCACAGGGCAATTTTGTGTCCCAAAATGATGACGTCGAGAAGTTGAATGGAGAAATTATGGACGTGCTGGAGGGAGAATACGTGACCAACATAAGTGATGATTGTATTTTAACAGATGACGATGAGGTGATGAATAATTTTCGAGTTGAACTGCTGCACATTAGGAAGGTGGTATAAATCAGCACCTAATTTACCTAGTTAAATTAATTATATTGATTAGGAAGGGTGTTCACATTACACCTAGATTTCCCGGGCAACGCCGGGATTAATATCTAGTAATACTGATATTTTAAGTGTTTATCAAAGTGACAGAAACTGAATGAGTGGAATGTATTCATGCACTGTATTAGTTGGACAGCATGTATGTTACGATGTAGGGTTGTTTTGAGTACAATGGTTTACTCGTTCAGGAACAAAAATCAGCTTGGGAAAGGGGTGTGCCCTTGTGACCGAGGTCACCGTGTCAGATTCCTAGGTGGGAGGCTGTTAATTGATTGGGAATCGCCAGCTCGGGAAGGGGGTGTGTCGTTCCCCGTGTCAGATTACTAGGGGGGAGATCGGGACGCTCACGGAACCAAATTACCTGGGGAAAAATGATCGTGACCGTGACACGTAGGATGAAGTTTGGGGACCGGGGATGCTGAGTTAGAGATTTTCGCATGCCCCTTGTTTACATGTCAAATCTCTTTCCCACGTCCCAGACCAGAGTTAGTGGGTTAAGAATTAATTAGAAATAATAAATCAGGGATGCCAAGCCAATCGTTTACTGTATATAAGCTGTACGATTTTGTATGTGAGACAGAGTCGGAGAGAGACAGAGAGAGAAGATAGTCGGGTGAGATAGCAGAGTCGGAGAGAGGAGGAGAGAGAGGAGGTGAGAGAAGAGACAGGAGCGAGACTGAGAACTAGAGAGCAGGAGCGGAAGAGTGTGACGTAAACTGAAGTACTGTATGTGAGAACTGGCGTCAACATATCTACATAATAAAACTTGTGTTATCAGCAAAGAAACCGGTATTTTGTTGACTTATTAGCGGAGGTTGTACGTGAGCTGTGAAAATAGAAATATTGTCACCAGAACATCAACATCTACTCTCTCATACACCTAGACAGCGATCTGTACGTGGCCAGGATTAGCATTAGGACTATCCGCCAACGTAACAATATAAAACTGGGTTTTTATAGTGTTTTAAATAATAAAACTTTTCCCCAAGTATTGTAAAGTGTTTTATTTCTGAAGTTTTATCAATTCATTCTTCTCTAAGCTTCAGCCAATTTTAACCAAATATTTCGTAATCAGCAGAAAATCAGTCGCAAATGTCAATTGACTCAATTTCCGGTGAAATTCGGCTAATCCGGCTATCAGCCGAAAAATTATGTCAGCCAGCCGAAACTTACAAAAAAATTCGGCTGGCAGGTCTAGTTTAAGACTCGGGTCATATGAACTGATTCGTTGCAAGATGTCCACCAACTATAATTTTCCTTTTTTTTCGCTACATTGAAACCTTTCAATCCAAAATCCAAAATGAACACATCAAGAAAATTATTTTGAAGTAAGGGAGCCGGCGTCCATATTGCCCGTGTTGCCGGCGGTAACAGTCTTACAAACAACTTTAAAATACAGAGGAAAAACATTTAAAAAAAAAAGTGGTATTTATAGCAATTTAAGTTGCACGACAACATTTATATTGAAAACATATACTAATAAGAACAATGTTTTTGCCTCTTTTCATAGAGTCAAATGATAATTAGACCTGTAAAATGTTACCGATCTGAATTTGGGTTACAATTGTATATATATATACGTTTGCCATTGAGTGGCTGAACTAAGGGGAAAAAACCACACATGAATATGTTGTATACTGATGCCGATGGAGAGATCGGCAACTAATTGGAACTGCCAACTTTCTCACCAAATAATTATTTAAATTATTTACAAACAGATTTTAAATATCCAGAATTATAAAACAATTTAGAAAAAAAAATTAATTATATTTCTGGCTGAACACAAAAATAAAGGTATTGATCTATTGTCTAAATAGCATTTTACATTGATCAAAATAATTTAGAACTGATAATAAAATATCACAGTTGGCAGCACTGCAGTATAAAAGCACGCCCACCTTACGTCAGAATGTTTGTTTAGTCTCGTCACCTTTCACCTGTCATCCAACATCCCCCTTCCTGCCCTCTCCTCCCCAAACCTTTCCTTTTCCGCGAGTCGTCGTGTTATTTTAGCGATAACACAATGGAAGTTACCTCTTTTTAATTGCTGTAGACTACAGTGTAGTACTGAAAGATATATTTTTTTTAATTGTTAGAGCGCTCAGTATTGTGATAAAACTTTTTATTTTATTATTGTAATTTCTGTATTCTTTAAACACATTTGGTGTATTTATTTGAATGTTGTAAAAAACATATGTAAGTACGTTTAATTAAAATATACTAGATGTAGTGAGATTGCACATTTTTTTCTTAGTATTTTAAATCTTCAGGTTTAATACCCCCCCCCCTGTTTTTCTAACGCTATTTCATTTAATTTTTTTAATAAACCTCTATAGTAATTTTGTTTACTTAACTCATGTAGCTTTTACGTGGTGATTTTTTATTTTCATATTTGCTGTTGCACTTATAAACGCATAATACATAATAAAATTTGGATTTACTAGCCCAATTACATAAGACAACAACAGTACAGCTGAAAGTAGTAGACGTTTGAAAATCAAGTTCTACCTATATAGCCAACACATAAAACATGTTGCTGCATTAAACTCAGAAGCTTTTAATTGAATAGTATAAAGATGCATCCCAACCATTTATCTTATACAAAAGGAAATTATAAATCCAGAAAAAGTGATTTAAAACATGAATTGCCAAACTATGCAAGTACATTTTAGTAGTTCTTGCGAAAGTTCTTCAGTCGACAGGTCACTTTCTGACCTAAGACATATAAGTAATAGCAAAATAACCAATATCAGAACAGAGTAACCGGATGTCATTGAAGTAAATGAAAAATTCACGTTTCTTTCTAAAGGAAAAAAATACTTTTAATGACAAAGTGATAGAGTTATTCATACAAATGAATCGACGAATGGAGCTTAACTCTCAACCATTGTTCATTTTCAGCCATTTTTTAAGCTGATTGCAGGGTGTTTTGTAAAACTAAACATTTTTCATTATCTTATAAGCTACCTAGTGATGTTATACATCACTGAATTCAGAAATGAATAAGCTATTTAATGATATAAAACTTTTTATATTATAGAAATTTTTAATTTTGTAAAATTATAGTGTAAATGATTTTTTTATTATTTTTTTTAACTAAAAATACAAATACATCACAAACAGTAAGAATAAAAAAAAAAAGTATGAAGAATTTAAACAAAATCTTTATTATTTACATAAACATTATTCATTTATACAACACATAAACAAATTTGGACTAAAAATTTTGACAATTTTTTTTTTATTCCACTATAAATGATACTATAGAAAATGGAAAAAATAAAAAAAAATAAGGACTGATGCCTCTAGTGTGAAAAAAAGACATATAATTCTCACACAATAAGTACAATGTTAGACTAGACAAAATTGATCATTAAAATGTATATATTATTATTATAAGTGACAGGAAACACATTTAAATGAATTGATAATTACTTTAAATGTTATTTATGATAAAGTAAAAGACAATTTCTGTCATCTTGAAAACATAAGAAAGTATCACATGCAGAACATTTAGTTCTTGTTTTTCTTTCAAGTTTATAAAGAGAATAACATAATTTACAGTTTTTTCTTTCCTTTGAAGGAACCATTACAGGTAAAATAGGATGATTAGTTTTTATTTTATATGCTGTCGCTGTCGGAACCTCATCTAAGTCATCAATCTTTCCTAACTGTCTAATTAACTCTATTGTGTAATCTAACTGACTATATCTTGCTGGTCTATTTAATTCAATAATATCTGGATTTTGTTTCCTCCAGTCTTGAAAAAGAATATAACTATTTACCTAGCAATATCAACAAAATGAAAAAATAAAGTTTTCCACCATTTATTTGTTTTTCTAAGCATATTATATTTATTTAAAAGTTGATCACTTTTGTCTACCCCTCCCATATTAATATTATAATCCTTGACTAAAAGTGGTTGTCTTACTTCTAATTTTTCAAAAGTCCCATTTTTTTTATTTCTTCTCATGACTGAATTAAAAGAATTAGCTTTATGCATTGTAGAAACCAAAGATACTGTTTTGTTATCCCTCCACTGCATAGTTAAAGTTTCCTCTTTCCTAACCCATCTCATATCACCCCTCTTTGAAGTCTTTTCCCATTGTTTTACATTTTTTAATTCAGTAGGAAATCCTTTTCTAGTAGTCAAAATGGTACCACAGGCTAATACACCTTTTTTTAACAAATCTTTTACTAAAACAAAACTAGTATAAAAATTGTCGAAAAACAAACGATAGCCTTGGTTAACAATGGAAGATATTAAATTCATTACAACCCCATAAGCTAATCCAAATGGTGATAAAGTTTCAGACTTACCCAAATAAACATCAAAATCATATGTATATCCAGTAACAGAATCCGCGAGCACCCATAATTTCATCCCCCACTTAGTTGGTTTATCTCTAATATACTGACGAAATGAATATCTTCCTTTGTTTCTAACCATTCGTTCATCAATTGAAATATTAGGTCCAGGCTGGTATAATTTCATGCATTTTCTTCTAATGAAATCAAATAAAAACCTAACTTTAGTCAATTTATCCTCTGCCTTTTCGGTGTTTCGGTTTTGAAACTTTCAAAAAACTAAGTATTTGTTCAAAACGTGGCCTGGTCATAAAGGCTCTTGCCCATAGTCCATTGAATAAACTTTTTTTGTTCCAGTAAGACTGAACATTTGGAGCTTGTATCATTCCCATGTACATTAAAAGTCCAATAAAGCTCATAAATTCTTCTTCACCTACATCTGTCCAGTTTTTGTACATGGCTGGTTTAGTTGGTCCAATAAATGCAGCATTCTGATTAGTCGTGTTGCATAGTTCTCTGACCAAAGTTGAAGTAAAAAACAGAGAAAAAATGGACAGAGGAGTCAGATACTTTTTTTCTGTCTTGTCTTGTAAATGACTCTGGAAAATGAGCTCCAGGAGTTCTCTCAGGTTTGAAGGGTGGCAAAGCATCAGGAGGTCCAGAATCTTGGTCATCATAACTGAAGATAAAAAAGATGTAGTAACATTAGAAAATTTTTTTTTAAAATGAAACAATGATATTTTGTTAAAAATTTATTCAACAAAATATTCAGTAATAAATTAGCCATATAAAATTGTTGAATTATTTCTTTTGTTTTGTTCAAATGTGAAAAAAAAGATACGTTACCAATGTAAACAAAATAAAGTTACATTTACTATGGCCCTAAACAAATATGAATTATAAATGAATGAGTGGAAAATGTACCTTTAATTATATAAATAGTTAAACTAACATAATTTTTGTAAATGTTTTGATACCTATAAATATCTACTAATGAATATACAATTAACAAAATAAAAAAAAAATTGGAAAAAATTGCCATGTGCGTTTCGGCTTTGCCACTAAGACTAATGTTTACCTTCCATTGTTGACATGTTTAGTGGAAAATCGATGTATATTTTCAGTTTCACTGACTTCTTCTTCTTCCTCTTCAAGCCAAACTTCATCCTCACTTGAAATATAGTCATTTTCATCGTCGGAAGATGAATTTATATCCATAATTCTTTAAAAAATTGAGACGCTAATAAAAACAGGACTGTCGTAAAAGTGACAAAATGGCGTCCATCATCCCGGAAGTTTGTGACGTAAACACGAGACTTTTATTTAATATTTTTTTTATTTAAAATGTAAAAAATGTGTAAAATGTTGTATTTTTTGCTAAAATATTCATTTTTTTATAACAAAACATAAAATAAATTGATCAAAAGTAAAAATATAAAGAATTATAACATAAAAAAATCGTCGATCACCGGTGATCGAAAAGCCAATGCTACGATGGTTGAGAGTTAACTATAGTTGAGGTAATTTAACATGTAATCTTTAGGTTATCGGTAAAAGTATTGTATGTAAAAGAAAGTTTTATATCAATAATGACCGGTAACACCCTTGCAAAAGTCACGCCTTGTCCCCGTTTGAAGTCATATCTATATACATTAGGGTGGTCCAGAAAAACAAAGTAACAGATTTAAGTTGTCAGACTTCCTGTAATTGTTTCTGGGAAAGGAGCATCACAGTTGTTAACTGTTGCGAAACTGCCTTCCGGAACTGGTGCTGCACAGGCCGGAGCTGTCTTTCAAGCTCTGCAAGACTGGGGTGTTAGTGACAAGATCAGAGGCATGTGCTTTGATACTACTAGTTCCAACACTGGTCGGATTAGTGGTACCTGCATCCTGCTGGAGCAAAAACTTCAGCGAGGTCTTCTATCACTTGCTTGCAGACATCACATTATGGAACTGATTCTGGGCGCAGTCTTCCAAGTCTGTCTAGGTGCCACTTCATCTCCTGAGGTTCTGCTATTCAAACGCTTCAAGGATCATTGGCAGTTCATTGACAGAGCAAACTATGAAAATCAGACACTTCGCTAGAAGATGTGCGCAACTCTCTGATTGAATTTGCTCAGAAGCATATTCAAGAGCAGCAGCCAAGAGATGATTATCGAGTTCCTGGAACTTGCTCTGCTATTTCTTGGGGTCGTGCCTGAAAGAGGAGTGCACTTCATTGCTCCTGGAGCAATGCACCATGCTCGCTGGATGTCGAAGGTTCTGTACAGCCTGAAGATATGGATGTTCAAGGGCAATTCAGACTGACAACAAGGAAGAGAGGTCTTCAAGAGCTGTGCATCTTTATTGTACGTGTCTACATGAGAGCCTGGTTCACGGCTAATCTGGCAGCCGCTGCTCCATACAATGATATGCTGTTGCTCCAATCAATTCTCAGCTACTCCGGAATCAACAGAGCTGTTTCCAGTGCTGCATCCAACAAGTTTTCAAAGCACCTCTGGTACCTGTCCCCTGAATTGGTTGGGTTGGCATTCTTCGATGATCAGGTATCGGCGGAAACAAAAAGACGCATGGTAAATTCCATGAATGAAAGCGGTAATGAGGAGCCAGAGGACATCAAGCTAATCTCTGTTGATTTGGAATCCTTCAACAACAGGAGGCTCGAGGACTTCGTGTCGCCAAAGTCTAAGAGATTCTTTGACATGATGGAGCTTCAGACTGGATTCCTGGATGCTGACCCAGATGAGTGGACCAACCATGAAGATTATCGGCGATCTTTGGAGACCGTTCGGCAGATTCAGGTTGTCAACGACCATGCAGAGGGTGTAGCATTGATTCAAGAGTACAGTGGAATCCTCACCAGATGAGGAGCAACTTCAGTTCCTGCTGCAGACTGTTCAACAGCATCGACAATCCTATCCAGACACTAAGAAACAGACATTGTCAAAATGACTTCTTATCGGACTGATAACATTGAACTATAATTACAGGTAGAATATTGTAGATGCAGGATTGTTTGTGCTTGTTTAATAATTCATTCTACTGTTTAATGTTGTGTTTGAGAAACTATCTTTGATTAAAAAAGCCAAAAATTCCAAAAGCGTGATCTGTTTACTTGTTGAACGTGGCCTACCTAAACTTTGGCTTCATTGAGCTACCTCTAAATATTAAGATATCAGCACCAATTTTTTTCTAGATGTTTCTACATCCAAAGGAACAATTTAAAGGGGTGAGACCTAAAGAAATCAAGGTTTTAATTTTTAGTGGTTCCTAAGCACCACCCTAATATGTCAATACAATATTTTAATATCTTCCTTTGTTTCTAATCATTCGTTCATCAATTAAATATTGGGTCAGGCTTTGGTACAATTTCATTACGATGCAAACCAAATTTTAGTCACCTAACCTCTACCTTTTCAGCGACATTTCGTTTCTGACTTTCCCAAAAAACTAATTCATTGTTGAAAACATAGCACTGGTCATAAAGGCTCTTGCCCACAGTCCAATGAATAAACTCTTTGTTCCAAGTAAGACTGAACATTTGGGTTTGTATCATCCCCATGTACATTATAATTCAATAAACTCAAATTCTTCGTTACCTACATCTGTCCAGTTTTTTGTACATGGCTGCTTTAGTTGGCCCAATAAATGCAGCATTCTGATTTGTCTGTGTAGCTCTCAATAAAAGTTGAGTGAAATGATGAAAAGAACAAACTTCTAAAATCAGATACTTTTTTCTGTCTTGTCTTGTAAATGGTACTCTGGAAAATGGCTCCAGGAGCTCTCTGGTTTTTGGAAGGTGGCAAAAGCATCAGGAGGTCATCATAACTAATATAAAAGATATAGTAACTTAACATTTTTTTAATGAAACAGTGATATTTTGCCAAAAAAATTTACTCAGCAAAATATTCAGCAATAAATTAGCCATCTAAGATGTTGAATTATTTCTGTTTTGTTCAAATGTGAACAATGAATCGTAACCAATGTAAACAAAGAAAGTTACATTTACTATGCCTAAACAAATATGAATTATGAATAAATGTATGGGAAATGTACATTAATTATATGAATAGTTTAACATAATTTTTTAATGTTTTGTTAATAACAAAAAAAAAAAAAATTGCATGTAGGTTCAGCTTTGCCATTAAGACTAATTGTTACCTTCCATTGTGGAATTGTACTAGTGGAAAATTGATGTATATTCTCAGTTTCACTGACTTTTCTTCTTCCTCTTCAAGCAAACTGCATCATTACTTGAAATATATAGTCCTTTTCAATCATCAGAAGATGAATATATATCCATAATTGGTACATAAATGAGACGCTAATAAAAAAGGTCTGTCATAAAGGGTGGCAAAATGTCGATCAGTCATCGGAAGTTTGTGGCATAAACTGATTTTTTAACTAATATTTTTTTATTTAAAATGTAAATAACCAACCAAAAACTGGTATTTTGCCCTTTATTATACATTTTTTTATAATAAAAAAAATTGTTAAAAAGCAAAAATATAAAAAGAATTATAACATAAAAAAAATTGTCGACCACCGGTGGTCGAGCTAATGCTACGAACATTGGGAGTTAAATACAAATCACGGGGCAACATATTCTTCTTTAATAATAAAATAATTTTATTTCAAAATAAAATTCTTGTGTAAATATAATGCTTTCTTATAGCTTATATGTAAAACAATTTTTATAGATGTCTTTATGGTAGAGGACACTTTTTGTTAAGTTTTACAAGAACCCAAGATTTTCTTGTAGGTTGACCTATGTGAACATGGGTGCCACTCAAAAAAAAATTTCTGAGTTTTTATCCTGCCACCCCCAAAATGTGTTAGTAATGTTATAAGAACAAAATTGGCAAAATTTGAATGTATTCTGATACAGTGTCAAGTTTTGCAATAATCAGTGTTTTGCGACATTACCATATGGTAATCTGTAATCATACTGTAACACACAAAAAATCAAAAGTTATTTGAAGACACATATTGCTGTAAAAGAGAACAAACAACTGTTTTGTACTTAGCACCAAATGTAACTTTCAGAACCTTCAGCTAATAAACATAAAGAGTCAATTCAACATAGTTCAGACTGAAAGATCAGTATTCATTAATTACATGTCTTCAAGTCCAAGTAACGATATTCTAGCTTGGCTGGGACAGTAAGGGGTGAACTTGTTAGCATTAGGAAAGTCACGACGGTGTTTCTCTACTACTTGTAACAAAAACTGTTTCTGTTCCTCTTGATTGGTTAGTACTCCATTGAATGCTTGACTCAGGGCCACTCCACGCTCGGCTGCATCATTGACGACTTTCAAACTCACAACTTTCTTCTGGTCAACAATGTAGTTATCAGTGGCCCATGTGTCTGGATTCGTGGTCAGAAAATCTTGTGGTATGTTCAAAGCTGTATGAAAAGTTTCCGGGTGTGTTGCGATACAAAAGCAGAAAGTTTATTTTAATGTAATGTTGGATGAAGGCTATTCTGCGAGGATGATCTGTTGTTATCTTGGTGCTGCAACCATGACTAACTTATTTCAAATGAAACATCATTGTCAAAAAATGTAAAATGATAATCATGTCTAGGATGAAACACTGTTAGCTGATGATGAATGAAGTGAATGAGTTCATCCCGAACTCGATTGAGAACCACTGCAATATAATCTGCATCCATTTCACTTGCATACATCGATGTGTCAATTGGGCCTGAACATTCGCGAAATCTCTGGAATAACTTGATATTTGGTCCACTAGATCAAACACCTTTGCCACAATGAGTTCCATTATGTGGCGCCTGCATGTTGAGCTGATCAATTCTCTGCTAAGTTTCTTCTCCAGAAGAATGCAGGCACCTGCATTTATGCCAGTGTTACTGGCCGTAGTGTCGAAACACATGAACTTGATGTTATCAGAAATGTTCCATTCTTGAATAAGATTAAACACGGCAGTTGCCTCGGCCTCACCAGTTCCATTTTGCAATTTCGGTACTCCCAGCAACTTCATTGTTCAATCGCCGGATACCAGAACAGCAAGACGATCAACTAACTTTTGATGTTAATGCAGGCAACATTTTTCCATTGTGTACAGTTAATGATTTGGATGAAACAAATGCATGAATCTCTGTAGCTGCTGCTTCATGATGTTTACGTCAACTACGTCTGACTGATTCCTTGTAGTACTGTGGCCAAGTGATTCTGCTGCTGCTGTAATTATGTAAACTGCGTTCCTGTCACTGACTTTACTTCTGTCTAATGCAGCTGCCAAACCTGGACCCAATATTGGTGGATGGGACGATCCTTACTGGTTTAGTAGACACTTCAGGTGGTTCAGTGAGCTTATCAGGATCAAACCATCGCTCTGTGTTGTCATTGCTGGCACTAAACTCCATCTTTTTTGCCTCATGCTGCATCCACTTAGCCTCCTTTTCCTTACGATTTTCTTGCTAAGCGCCTTTATGAGACCTTTGTTCTTTCCGAGTTAGCACCATATCCACTGGACCCATGCAACCATGCCTCCTTTCTATCTTTGTGCTTCAAAAATTTATGTCTTCAGGTACCTGCATCTTAGTTATAGCTTCATGTGCAACATCAAATCAGTCAAACTTCAGTAAATTGGTGCTCCTTCTCCTTCTGAATATCTGTTCTGCGGGATACATTTTTTCTTATTCAATCCATGCTGAATGGATCCTTTATCACGACAATTATGTGGCATTCATTGCGAACTGGAATGTACCTTGTAGAACTTAACAACCTTTTTCATCGTCACTGTGGCACAAGCAGTAATATATATTGCACTGACATGAAAATATAAATAAGCTTAAAAATTATAAAAATTGAAAAAACAGAAATTGCCTCCAGATTCGCCTTGTATGTCAAATACAGGCATTTTCCCATATAATATAAATCTTCGAGTCCACATTCTACCTCTAAATATCATATATCTTCATGAAACCTGGTAAAATTACTTAACATAACAAAAGGAAAAATATTAGGTGGGACAAAAATAAAAAAAACTTTTCCCATTGTATTGAGTGGCACCCTAATGAACATATAGTTAATAGTATAAGTTAGTTAACATACAAGCTTTCAGATTTTGAGACATACCATCACTTTCATCACCTGACTTTGACTGTCATCTAACTGATAGTTGGAAACCATTGCTGTAAAAAAAAAAAACAAGAGATAAAAAGAAGTAAAATAAATCAATGTGACAGTGATGATGCAATAAATGTCTAATGAATGAACAAAAAAATTCCAGCCTACCTCTTTCTGTGGGTGTGGCTTGACGATTCTCTAATGAAAAATTCTTTGACTTTATCTGAATGAAAAAAACTGACATTTAATTTGGAAGATGCTTATAGAATAAATAATTACAGAAATTAACAATTAGGAAAAACAAAAATGACAAACAAAGGTGTAGCTTATAAAAAGAAAGAATCAAACCTTTATTTTGTGAGGTCTCCATTTCACATTCAGAACTGTCATCTGAGCTATTTTCGTTATCGAACTTTTCCAAAAGGAAAACATCTTGCCATTAAATTTGTTTCACTCTTGAATGTTACTACCAATGATTTGTCCAAATGGACCGAGACTTGCGACAATTTTCTAAACTTAAAAAATGCAAAAAAAAAGTTTTGATAAAATAAATTGATTGACTGTTGTCTTGAGCTCATTTTTATGACAGCACTATTTGACAGAAATGTTTTTATAATGAACCTAATTGTTAAAACATAATTTTAAGGGAAAAATAAATTCGTTAGATATAAAGAAGCCATACAAAAACTAATGAGTAAATGAAGCGTATTATAATAAAACTGATTTCTTGACCCTGATTGATTTGCTTTATCAGCAGACTTTTCAGATTCATTTTATTATTTTTAATCTTAGCTTAGTGTCTGGTCATTAGAAACAATAGCTGGTCATTGGATACAATGATTATTATTTTCCTTTTAGTTCTAAATTTTTGAGACCACATTTATGGTTCACCTCCATATATTTTTTTTGCAGATTAAATACATTGATATACATAAATGACAGGTGGCTTTCAAAGTGGCTAGTCGTTAGAAACAATGACTGGTCATTGGATAATGATTATTACTTTCATTTTGATAAACATTGTTTTATTAAACCTGCTGCCTCTGTGGAGAGGTCGAACTCCCATCGGGCGCCTCCCCAGGTGGCGAATAGGGGAAACTTGCCAGATATGGTGAGTGCTGATAAAATAAAATTCTCGGGAGCGGACCAAAGCAGGCAACTACTGCCTTGTAGTTAGTGGAGGGATCCACAAAGGCTAAGGGTTAGCAAACAAAAGGCAGCTACCCACAAGGCTGTGAGGGCAACACCCTAGTGGTTGTGCACAGGGCCTAACTACCCAGTCATGTAAATCAGCAAGTTACGAAAGCCAATCAACTATTCAAAAACAGGACTGATTAAAATGGAAACCGACCTTCGCACAATCACGTACATGATTACTGGATTTTTTCTTTCTCACAACATTACCCAAATGCCTTGAAACAGTTGTGGCACATTCCCATATTTTGGAACATTCCCATATTTTGCACAAATGTTATCAACTTCGCAGCCTGCTCATGGAAACCTTCGACAGAATGAAAAGGGCCTGATGTCTTTAGCGCACATTGAAACAATGGTGTTTGTGATTTCTACCTCCTCCCCCTTTCCACCTTTAAAACTCTCATCCCCCACCGGTTCGTTGTTACGTAATTGTGCACACGTCACTTGGCTGTCTCATGACGCCTTATCTCTCTTCCTCTCCCTTTTCCCCACCTTGCTAAAACTCTCATCTCATCCCTTCCCCGTTCGTTGTTACGTATGCCCCCTCCCCTTCCCACTGTCCCAAGATGACACTTGACTCAGTACCGCACGTGGTGGAATTAATTTTTACTAACTTCATCAATAGAGGTTAAAGGTTACCATAACATCTTACCCCCTCACACTCCCCCTCCCATTATCTAGTAACTGTGGATGTCGTTGAGCTAAGTTGACTTGAAATTTAGAAACTTGCCGAATTAAATTTTTTGGTAAGAGGATAAAATTAAATATCGGCAAAAACGGCAATTTTTCGCAATACTGAAAAAAGAAATTCGTTACAATGACACTTTCTAACAGATTTTATATAAGCGAAGGGGAGGATGAAAAAAAATTTACTGTACTGAGATATTTAATTACACTGGCATTCGTAATAATGATATTTCACTGTATTAGAACTAACTTTTTGTCAATAAACTCAGTATCCTAAAGAGATTATTTATAAAATATTTATATTCTAGGAAAAAATGTATGACACAAATATTTCTAAATGATATTCTATATTAGGTCTCCTCAGAAACAATTGTTAATTACCTGGCAGTAGAAGCAGCCTTATTGATAGATAAGACATCAATTGGTTTAGTTTGTAACAATTCATCATTATGTTTTTTACTTCTTTTAGGTAATAATTTGGTTGGATCAAATCTGACTGTATTCATGTCACTAAAAAACATTTAAAGGAATGCTAATGTTAGTATCACTATCCTTGTAAGTGCTTGCAGAGTCAGGCATGCATGATGCAATCACCAGTGATGCAATCACCACAGTGATGCAATCAATGACGCAATCCATGATGCAATCACCCAGTGATGCAATCATCCCAGTGAGGCAATACATGATGCAATCACCAAGTGACGCAATACATGATGCAATCAGTGATGCAATATATATCCTATAATAGGAAGTTACCACGGTTGTTGGAGAGGGACGGAGACACACACACGGAAGAGATAAGAGACCCATGAAGGGATACTAGATATAACACGTGGACTAGTGGACAGTGCAGTCGAGGACATAATAGTTATAGACTCGTGTACTGGTTTATAGTGATGAGATTTTACTTTGATTTATTGCCATCTCTCATCTAATATTGATCTTGGTATTTATCGTATTAGTGTTAAATTATAGAATTATACATGTGATTTATCGATTCCTCTTCTCAAGTGTTTATATTGTATTATCATATTCTCATCTGTAAATATCACGCATTAAAAAGTTCAGTTAATTCTTTTACAATACAAGGAGTTGTGTCGTCTGATTTTATTAGAGCACAAGTGGGATACGACATAAACCTATGTATTATTTGGTGGCAGCGTAAAAGCGAAAGTAAATCCAGTTGTACGTCTCTGCAGTGTTAAAAGACTTCGTTATTTGTGCATTCTTTCATTGGACATACGCTACAAAGGAAGAATTTTCTGAAAGCATAACGGTAAGAATAACATTTTATTCTTGAAATATTTCTCGACATATTTTGAATTAGTGATATTACCGTGACATTCCGTTTTCATTTGTTTATACGTCTGAAAATAACAATGGCTAGTACCCCAGAAGAAGAAAAATGGAGACAATACAAAATTAGAGGAGAAGAATTAGGTCTCAAAGGTGATAAATTGTTGGAATATATAGACAAAAGAAAATGGATAGAGAAAGAGAGAGACAATAAAAGAAAGAGAATTAAATGAAACTATGAGAGAATTAGAAAGAAAAAAACTATGAAGAAAAAGAATTAGAAAAAGAAACTATGAAGAATTAGAAAGAAAAAGCTATGAAGAAGAGAATTAGAAAAAAGAAACTATGAAGAGTTAGAAAAATTGAAAAACCATGAAGAAAAAGAATTAGAAAAGAAAATTAAATCATGAACTAGAACTAGCAAGAATAGCTGCAACTAAAGATAATACAACAACTGTAATAGAAGAGTCAAAGGAAATTACTCGACTCAATTAAAAATGCAACCTTTCAATGGTAAAACTGAAGATATTGACACATATTTACAATTCTTTGAACAACAATGTCAGCTACAAAAATTCCAATCAGTGAATGGAGTCGGAACTTTTCAAGCTTGTAAAAGATGATGCAAGAAAAGCAATCATGACAATACACCATGTGCTGAGTTGACTTATGAAGATATAAAAGTGAAACTTCTGAAATATTTTAATAAAACAGAAGAACATTATCGTCACCGATTTCATGAACTAAAAATGTCAAATAAAGAACAACCTCAACAGTTCATTGATTTAGTTATGAGTGATTTAAAATCATGGCTTATGATGGCGAGATTGACATAAATAACCAACTGAGATTTTAGAAATGATGGTAGTCGACAAAGTTCTTAACATGTGCATTTAAGAAGTGTTTTCCTTCATTAAACAAAGGAATGTAAAACTGTCAAAGACCTAATAAAAGTTCTAAGTGACTATAAAGATTGCTACCCCAATGATGAAATAAGTATATCAGACATTTGTGCATCTATTGATAAATTCAAATCACGGAATGAAACATACAAATTAAAGAATGTATACAAACCAAGATACATGAGTCAATCTAAAGATAATAATGTTTATTTTGAAAGAAGAATTTGTCATTATTGCAAGAAAAGGTCACATTTTGAAGTTCTGCCCTGAGAAAGAAAGAACTAGAACAACAGAAAAACTTGACTTACGTCAAAATAGAAACAGATCAGAACATTATTCTACTGAAAAGTATGTTAATAGAAGGTATCAAAACCAGAAAGCTCAAGATGACGGTGAAAAAGCTTTACTTACGTCAAAACAGAAACAGACCAGAATTTAATTCTACGCAAAAGTATGCTGATAGAGAATATCCAAAACAGAAAGTTCAAGATAATGGTGAAACAGAACAATACTGTGCAAATATTATAAATACAAAATCAAATAATATTTCATCCTGCTATCGTTAATGGTCAACAAAGAAAACATGTCTTGAGATTCAGGTTGTAATACTGTAGTTGTGAAAAGAGTCTGGTTAACAAAGATCAGTACACTGTAGAAAACATCAAGCTTGGGAGATGGTACTATAAAGTCGTGTGACGTAGCAACCATTAAAATAGACTCACCATGGTTAGCTGGTATATGTGAAGCTATCATACTAGATAATCCTGTATGTGAATTGATTATTGGTAATATGCCAGGGTATCGAAATATCACACAGAAACAATTGTAAGAAGAACTGGACAAAAGAAAAAGAAATGAAGCTAGGCAAAAAACAAGACTTAAATCCGATTCAGAATAAAGGGTACAAAAAACAATCATATACCAGATCTATTGTCGAGAATGATAATTGGACATCTACAGACTATTAATGAATGTCTGGATTACTACTTAAATGGAGAAGTTTTATAATGTCGTCATCGATATTGAGATATTCAACGTATTGTCACACACAAATGTACGTTGATTGAGTGAGATTGTTTGAGCTGATGTCACAAGACTGTTTTTATCAACGCAAGTTATCGTTGAGCACACTTTGCTCAATTTTTCGTCGATTAATGGAGCAATTCATCATTACTGTGAGCAGTCACAACAACAATTCAGAAAGTTAAGATTTAGAAATAAAAACATATTTCATGAATTCTCTGTTAAAATAAATATTAAATCTATTGTTATAGCTGCACCACAGAGCACTAAGTAAATATATTCCATAAAACAGTTGCAAGGTGCCGAAGTAACTAAACACTTTTACTGAATATCATGTTAAAAAATAACAAGAAAAGGACAAAAATTCTATAAAATCAGGGCACCGCACGTTTATAGAAGGAGAAAATGTGGCTGGATGTTGTATTAGATAGGCTACAGAATGCTGTAGCTAATGAAGCAGGTAAACACTACTTTAATCCAGACAGCTCTTTAAAGGAATCATAATGTTTTTTAATAAAAAAAAAACCAGACATCTCAATTGATCTTAAGCATCAATTTTTATGCTTAGTACAAGTCACAATCAAGGTTGTAAGTGGACAAGTAAAACTGTAGGACATGTTAAGGATTGAGAATAGGATGGATCAATCAAATTGAAATGGCCCAACAGACTATAAGTGCATCGTTAAAACTA
This sequence comes from Bulinus truncatus, assembly GCA_021962125.1. Taxonomy (NCBI): domain Eukaryota; kingdom Metazoa; phylum Mollusca; class Gastropoda; family Planorbidae; genus Bulinus; species Bulinus truncatus. The sequence continues at coordinate 1,300,108 of JAGDYQ010000102.1, forward strand.
GGTAACCAGCCTGGGTGTAGAAGGGATGAGAAATGTAACATGTTAAGACATTACATATGAAGAAAAATGCCGAAACATAACAAAAACTGTACTGATAATTAGTCTTACCTTTTCTCCTTTTTTCCTTCAAAATGAGACTTAGAAGAATTTTTCTTCATAATCACAGTCACTGTCAGAAGAACTGTCAAACAGGTTTAGGGTTGACTTCTGATGGAAAAATGTATTCAAACATGACTAGTTAGTATTATTATCTATGAGGCATAATGATTTTAGCTTAACTGTTTTGAAAGATAATTAGGACAATTTATCATTCATCAAGAAATAAAAGAAAAATATCCTATAATTAGTATTATTATTAAATGTTCAAAAAAATGAGACTAGAACTTTAGTTAACTGGATACACTGAAGAGTAAATTAGTTGCCCTTACCTTTTTATTTTGCTTTTCTTTTGATGAAGTTTCCTCATTTGGAATTTCATTAGCTGATTCCTCTTCTGAATCACTATTGAAAACTATCCTATTGGCAGCATGGTCTTTAGTCCTGAGATAAAAAGATTATGAACTAATTTAAATAAAAACAATTCATTTTTTAACACACAAAAAAAAGAACTAAAAAACAACTTAAAAACTTCTTACCACGTTCTGTAAAGCTTTGTATCAGCATTTGTTGTTGCCTTCCTCCACCACTGCCGCTTGCTGTCTTTGAGACTTGAACATTTTTTTTATTGATTTAGTAGGCTATCCTTATGTGCTGCATGTGGTGTCATGGCTGCTGCCAGGTTATTGTGAACAAAATTTAACGAATCTATCTAATTTATTTATAACTACTTACTATAAGGGAAAATTTGCTTTATAGATGGATCGATTTGAAATTGAGATGATTTTAATATAATTAAGTTTTTATGAGGTATCATTGTATTAATGATGATGCCCCCCCCCCAAATGTTGGCAAGGCTACTGTTTTAACTACGTTCGGCAGATTTTGCACCTTCTCTAAAGCAAAATAATAATATAAATAATCAAGTTTTTGTAATCAAGATTATTTCATTTTTTGTACATGGTTTGTCAACTTTTTTGCATTCATAGTTTGTCAACATTTTTTATGTTCATAGTTTGTCAACATTTTATGTCTATGGTTTGTCAAAATTTTTGTTCATGGTTTAACAACATTTTTTATGTTTATAGTTTCTTAACAATTTTTTTCCATGGTTTGTTAACATTCTTTATGTTTATAGTTGTCAATGTTATAGGCAAAGTGTGAAATGCCGGCATTCCATAAATGCCTAAGCATTGTATAGAATGCCTGGTGATTTTAGGCAAAGTATAAAATTTTAAATTTCATACTTTCTACACTATTTAATGCCTAGGCATTATATAAGAATGACTAGTGTCGTTTTGGCAGAGTATAAAATTTCTAAATTGTGTATACTTTTCCTAGGCATTGTATAAAATGACTAGTGTCGTTTAGGCAAAATATCAGAAAAGAACAACAAAAGCCTTTATTGATAAAACGTATTTTAATATGGAATGAATGCAAAATAAAGCATATGATGTTCATACCGTAAAAAACAACGACAGCAGATTGAAGTATTTGCTTCAGCAGGTAAGACTGGATTCACACTTAGAATTGTACTGTACTTAATTTTCTTCTTTCTGACAAAACACTTCATATTTTGGTATTTTGATCTGTCATGTTCATATTTCACAATTAGTGCAGAATTGATAAATAATGAAAGATGTTGTTCTGGTGAAAACAAGCAGAACACAACTGGAATGAGCTACTTGTTGCAGCAGGGAAGACTAGAATGGCATTTTGAATTACATTTAATTTTCTTTTTCACACAAAGACACCTCATAGTTTGGCATATCGTCTTGCATTTACATCTGACGAATCCTTGGCCGCTTCTGTAGACTGAGAAGTAGCAGATCGGAAGCTATTTCAAGGTCAGGAACGTCTTCGCTTTTATTAAATCTTTTGGACATACGGTGAATTCTGATCTGGCATATAGCTGCTTCAAGATTCCATGTGCGGTTCCAAGGCGGTAAAGCCATCTTCTGTCATGCTCATAACAACTGCCAACAGATTTCGTGAGTCTCCCGCCCTTTGTCAACATCAGGAATGCCACCTTAATTTCCCTAATTACGTCACAGTCTCCTTCATAATAGTTCTCATAAAGGAGCGCCCCCTGGTCGTCATGGTACCTAAACTGTCTGTCGTCGCCTCCTGGTCTACTTCAAGAAACGTCACTCTTTTGCTGTTTACTACTCTATTGTTTTCTGACCACCTTGTCCTAAGTCGTCTGTCACCTTGTCAACCATATTTGCATTACTCCTACTTCTGATATATCTTCTTATCTTACAACGTCGAAGGGGATTGTCTGTCTCTAAATCTATCTAGTTCCTAACAAGGCCAGTTACATACTTTGCCGAACGGGTACTCGGCATTCTATAGAATGCCTAGGCAATGTATGAAAAACAATTCATTTCATACTTACGCTGAAAAATTTAGGCATTCTATATGTACCTAGGCATTCTATAGAATGCGGATTTTACACGCCTATAACATCAACATCTATATATATTTCACAACATCAAGAAGAAGACGCCGGAAATACGTCACAGCAAGCAAGACTATAAGTCAACCACGTTGACAACTCACATTGTTTACACCAGCCTGAAAGACTATTTATAGATTTGTGGAATTCCCAGCAAGCGCGTTGTTTTTTTTTTATTTCTTTAAACCAGATTATTTTAATTTCTTATATGACGTTTTGTCTTTTATTTGGTAAAATATATTAAGCAATATGAGCACGATGGTGGTTGTATAATAGTTAAAAATACTATTTCATGTCTAGACAGCTCCAGTAATTTTTAAAACAGTATTATTTGGTCGTAATCGTGTTTTTATGTGCTCTAAATACGAAACTATTTCATTTACCCAGGTCGCGGTAATCTGTATCCGTTTAACCGCGGAAATGAGGGAATACACATAAAATAACATTATGTCAACTGATTATTGTAAATAAAAAAAAACATTTAATAATACAATTATGTGTGAAGAAAAAAGTAATATTATATGGTACCTTCCAGCTTGCTTTTTTTTTATTGTATTGATTATTGTTTTCATTCAGTTTCTAACAAACACATTTCAGGGAAATTATTTGCATTGCTTGTGTATGTATGATTACAAACAAATGGTAACTGTTTCAGAATATGTACACATTACACAACATCTATCTTTTACTGAACAGTGTGGGTACTGTAGGATGAAGGTTATACTAAAAGAAACTTAAGCTGGGTTGAGCAAGTCTAAAAAAATAACACTATAGTGTGCTGGGGAAAAAGGGTGGATTGAGGCAGACACAAAGCAAATTGTTGCAAACAAGAAAAAAAGCAATGCAAATTACTCGCCGGAATATGTTTGCTAGAAACTGAATGAAAAAAAAACAATAAATAAAAATAATCTGGAAGGTACCAGATAGTTACCATAAAGTCTGCATGATAGGTCAAAGTTCTACTTTGCATACCATGTATTTTTTCGAAGATGTCAGCCGTTATATTGTTTGATTGCTTATTTAAAAAATATAATTACAGTAATTATATTGATTGATAAGACGGCATGTACGCCGCGGGATTGCTAGGTTTTTATTCATAGTTGGTCAACATTTTTTATGTTCATAGTTTGTCAACATTTTTTGTCCATGGAATTATCAACATTTTTTATTTTCATAGTTTGTCAACATTTTTTTTATATTCATAGTTGGTCAACATTGTTTATGTTCATAGTTCGTCAACATTTTTTATGTTCATAGTTTGTCAACATTTTTGTCCATGGATTGTCAACATTTTTTATTTTCATAGTTTGTCAACATTTTTATATTCATAGTTGGTCAACATTGTTTATGTTCATAGTTCGTCAACATTTTTTATGTTCATAGTTTGTCAACATTTTTTGTCAATGTTTGTCATATTTTATTTTCATAGTTTGTCAACAATTTTGTCCATGGCTTGTTAACATTTTTATGTTCATAGTTATCAGATTCTTATATTCATAGTTTGTCAACATTTTTTATATTCATAGTTTGTCAACATTTTTTGTCCATGGTTTGTCAACATTTTATTTTCATAGTTTGTCAACATTTTTGTCCATGGTTTGTCAACACTGTTCAGCTCACGCAACAATTATTTTCACTTTAATTTTAAAATGCGCCAAACAATGTCATTATTTGTTTCAATTAGTTCCCATTATAATTATAAGATGCGCCAAACAATGTCATTATTTCATTAATTTAGTTCCAATTATAATTATAAGATGCGCCAAACAATTCATGTTTCATTCATTTAGTTCCAATTATAATTGTAAGATATGCCAATGTCATTGTTTGTTTTATTAGTTCCAATTATAGTTTTCAATGAGCTCGAACCCAGGGAGTTGAACATAATAAGCGATACATAAGCTATAAAGTTAACAATCGCTAATTTAGAAAACCCCACTGATAAACAGATTAACATAAAGACTGATAGATAGATAGCAGTGCCGAACCTAGGATTGGGGGCCCTGGGGGCTTGGCCTCTTTGGGGGGGGCCTCTGTTTTTACATTCGACAACATGACATGAGATAATGTGCTTAATAATTAATATAAAAAAATAAATTCGACTCTTCAAGCGTGCACAGGGGACTTTCGAATTCGGACCACCTCTCTCCTACCTGGTACACCTCTGATAGATAATAGATAGATAGATAGACAGACAGACGAAGATAGATAGATAGATGATAGATAGATAGACAGATAGATAAATAGATAGATAGATGAATAGTCAGATAGATAGATAGATGATAGATAGATAGATAGATAGATAGATGAAGTAGATAGATAGATAGATAGATAGATAGATAGATAGATAGATAGATAGATAGATAGATAGATGCAGATCAGTGCAATCAACATATATTAGTTCATAATATTTAGTTAGACAAGTATTAAACTGGTTAGACATGAATGTTTGTGGACAATGTCGAAACATTTTTCTTCTGTTTGGACAGATTGATTCTCTCATGCGGAATATTTTTAAAAATAAGGTGTCACAGGACTTGACATAATGTTAACAGTCTCTCTCTCTCTCTCTCTCTCTCTCTCTCTCTCTCTCTCTCTCTCTCTCTCTCGCTCTCTCTGTGTGCAGTGTTTGTCTAAAGTTACTAGCTGTGCTATGCTATTCATAAAATAAGAAAAACTCTTAATATAATCATGATAATTCTTATTGGAACAAAGACGTTAATATATCATTTGATAATTACTGTAATCAAAATATCTGTCAGTCTAAAAAAAACTTTCTTGCTGGAACAAGAAACTTACTGATTGTCGTGTACTTGCCTAGCCTGTCAGTTTAAATGGCGTAATTTCATAAGTTTCCCAGTTCTCGGTCCGCCACAAAATGCTGCAACACATGAAAATATGCCATAAGCATTTTTTAGTGCAGTCACTATGGAGGATATAGATTAAACATCCCACTGCAGTCACTATAGTACCTAGATTTAGGCTCTCACTAGACACTATGGAGTACCTAGATTTAGTCTCAGTCACTATGGAGGACCTAGATTTAGGCTCTCACAACAGTCACTATGGGTATAGATTTAGGCTCTCAGTCACTACTGGAGGACCTAGATTTGGGCTCTCAATACAGTCACTATGGGTACCTAGATTTAGGCTCTCACTACAGTCACTATGGAGGACCTAGATTTAGGCTCTCAGTCACTATGGAGGACTAGATTTAGGCTCTCAAACAGTCTGGAGGACCTAGATTTAGGCTCTCAGTCACTGGAGGACCTAGATTTAGGCTCCACAACAGTCACATGGAGGACTAGATTTGGCCTCACTACGTCACTGGAGGACTAGATTTAGGCCTTGCAGTCACTGGAGGACTATATTTAGGCTCTCAATAGTCCTATGGGTGGACCTAGATTTGGCTCTCACAACAGTCACTATGGAGGACCTAGATTTAGGCTCACAACAGTCACTATGGAGGACCTAGATTTGGCTCTACAACAGTCACTATGGAGGACTGGTTTAGTACCACAACAGTCACTATGGAGGACCTAGATTTAGGCTCACAACAGTCACTATGGAGGACCCAGATTTAGGCTCAATACAGTCACTATAGGACCAGATTTAGGCTCTAGTCACTATGGAGGACCTAGATTTAGGCTCTCACAACAGTCACTATGGAGGACCTAGATTTAGGCTCTCAGTCACTGGAGGACCTAGATTTAGGCTCTCAGTCACTATGGAGGACCTGATTTAAGCACTCAATACAGTCACTGGAGGACCTGGATTTAGTCTCTCAATACAGTCACTATGGAGGACCTATATTTAGGCTCTCAGTCATATGGTGGACCCTAGATTTAGGCTCTCACAACAGTCACTATGGAGGACCCTAGATTTAGGCTCTCACAAGTCCTATGGAGGACCTAGATTAGGCTCTCACAACAGTCACTGGAGGACCTAGATTTAGGCTCTCACAACAGTGCTATGGAGGACCTAATTTAGGCTCCACAACAGTCACTATGGAGGATTTGATTTAGGCTCTCAATACAGTCACTATGGAGACCTAGATTTAGACTCTCAGTCACTATGGAGGACCTAGATTTAGGCTCACAACAGTCACTATGGAGGACCTAGATTTAGGCTCTCAGTGGAGGACCTAGTTTAAGCACTCAATACAGTCACTATGGAGGACCTAGATTGGTCTCTCAATACAGTCTGGACCTATTTTAGGCTGGTCACTGGAGGACCTAGATTTGGGCTCTCAAAACAGTCACTGGAGGACCTAGATTTAGGCTCTCAGTCACTGGAGGACCTAGATTTAGAAATCTCACAACAGTCACTATGGAGGACTGATTTGGCTCTCTTTACAGTCTATGGAGGACCTAGATTTAGGCTCTCATACAGTCACTATGGAGGACCTATATTTGGCTCTGTTACAGTCACTATGGAGGACCTAGATTTAGGCTCTCACAACAGTCACTATGGAGGACCTGGTTTAGCTCTCACAGCAGTCATATGGAGGACCTAGATTTGGCTCACAACAGTGCTATGGAGGACCTAGATTTGAAACTACAAAGTCACTATGGAGGACCTAGATTTAGGCTCTACAACAGTCACTATGGAGGACCCAGATTTGGGCTCTCAATACAGTCACTATGGAGGACCTAGATTTAGGCTCTCAGTCTGGAGGACCTAGATTTGGCTCTCACAACAGTCACTATGGAGGACCTAGATTTAGGCTCTCAGTCACTATGGAGGATAGATTTAAGCATCAGTCACTATGGAGGACCTAGATTTAGTCTCTCAATACAGTCACTATGGAGGACCTATATTTGGCTCTCAATACAGTCCTATGGAACCTGAATTGGTCTCATGCAGTCACTATGGAGGACCTAGATTTAATCTCTCAACTCACTATGGGAGGACCTAGATTTAGCTCTCAGTGGAGGATAGAATTTAGCTCTCTACAGACTGGAGGACCTAGATTTGACTTTCAATACAGTCACTATGGAGGATTTAGATTAGGCTCTAACAACCGTCACTATGGAGGACCTAGATTTAAGCTCTCACTACAGTGGAGGACCTAGATTTAGGCTCTCAGTCACTATGGAGGACCTGGATTTACTCTAGTGATCACTATGGAGGACCTAGTTTACTCTCAGTCACTATGGGGGACCTAGATTTATATCAGTCACTATGGAGGACCTCAGATTTAGCTCACTACAGTCACTATGGAGGACCTGATTGAGGCTCTCACTACAGTCACTATGGAGGACCTAGATTTAGGCTCACTACAGTCACTGGAGGTAGATTTAGGCTCTCATTACAGTCTATGGGACCTAGATTTAGGCTCAGTCACTGGAGGACCTAGATTTAGGCTCTACAGTCACTATGGAGGACCTAGATTTAGGCTCTCAGTCACTATGGAGGACGATTTAAGCACTCAATAACAGTCTTGGAGGACCTAGATTTAGTCTCTCAATACAGTCACTATGGAGGACTATATTTGTCTCAGCACAGTCACTATGGAGGACCTAGATTTAGTCTCTCAATACAGTCACTATGGAGGACTCAGTTTTAGTCTCAATACAGTCACTATGGAGGACCTGAATTTAGGCTCTCAATACAGTCACTGGAGGACCTATATTTAGGCTCTCACTACATCACTGGAGAACCTAGATTTAGCTCTTACAGTCACTATGGAGGACCTAGATTTAGGCTCTCAGTCACTGGAGGACCTAGATTTAGGCTCAGTCCTATGGAGGACATAGTTTGGCTCTCACTACAGACACTATGGAGGACCTAGAATTTAGGCTTTCAATACAGTCCTGGAGGACCTAGATTTAGCTCCCTAACCTTCGTCACTATGGAGGATAGATTTAAGCTCTCACTGGTCTGGGACTGATTTAGGCTCTCAGTCTATGGGACCTAGATTTACATCTCATTACAGTCACTATGGAGACCTAGATTTAGGCTCTCAGTCACTATGGAGGACCTAGATTTATCTCTCAGTCTATGGAGGACCTGATTTGGGCTCTCACTACAGTCTGGAATCTAGATTAGGCTCTCACTACAGTGCTGGAGGATAGTTTGAGGTCTCACTACAGGCACTATGGAGGACCTAGTTTAGGCACTCAATGCAGTCACTATGGAGGACCTATGTTTAGGCTCTCACTACATTCACTATGGAGAACCTAGATTTAGGCTCTCAATACAGTCACTGGGAGGACAGATTTAGATCTCAGTCACTATGGAGACCTATGATTTAGGCTCTCACTACAATTTGGAGGACATTTGACTTTCCAATACAGTCATGGGGGACCTAGATTTAGACTCTCACTACAGTCCTATGGAGGACCTAGATTTAGGCTCTCACTACAGTCACTATTGAGGACGTAGATTTAGGCTCTCAATGCTGTCACTATGGAGGACCTAGATTTAGGCTCAGTCACTGGAGGATAAGGTCTCAGTCACTGGAGGACCTGATTTAGGCTCTCAGTCACTATGGAGGACCTAGATTTGAGCTCATTAAGTACTATGGAGAACCTAGATTTAGGCTCATACAGTCACTATGGAGGCTGATTTAGGCTCAGTCACTGGAGGACCTAGATTTAGCTCTCAGTACTGGAGGACCTAGATTTAGGCTCTCATGCAGTCACTATGGAGAACCTAGATTTAGTCTACTACAGTCACTGGAGAACTAGATTTAGGCTCACACAGTCTACTGGAAGACCTAGATTTGGGCTCTCACTACAGTCACTGGGACTAGATTTAGACTCCATGTAGTCTACTGGAGGACTAGATTGAGCTCTCAAACAGTCACTATGGTGCACCTAGATGGTCTCTCAGTCACTGGAGGGCCTAGATTTGGCTCTCTACAGTCAGTCTGGAGGACCTGGATGAGCTCCAATACAGTCACTACAGAGTACCTAGATTTAGGCTCTCACTACAGTCACTGTGGGGACTAGTTTAGCTCCAGTCCTATGGAGGACCTAGTTTAGGCTTTCAATACAGTCACTATAGGTACCTAGATTTAGGCTCTGGTCACTGGAGGACCTAGATTTAGGCTCTCACAACAGTGGAGGACCTAGATTTAGGCTACCTACTTGCTGGAGGACCTAGATTTAGGCTCTCACCACAGTCTGGGACCTAGATTTAGCATATACAGTCTATGGAGGACCGATTTAAACTCCAACAGTCACTATGGAGACCTAGATGTAGGCTCACATACAGTCACTGGAGGCCTAGATTTAGGCTCTGCTGGTCACTGGAGGACCTAGATTTAGGCTCTCCCATGGTCTCCTATGGAGGACTAGATTTGAGCTCACAACAGTCACTGGAGGACCAGATTTAGGCTCTCAGTCACTATGAGACCTAGATTTAGGCTCTGTAGTCTGGAGGACTAGTTGACTCTCAGTACTGAGGACTTCATCCTGCCCCCAGTCACTATCAGGACCTGGTTTGAGGCTCTCACAACAGTCACTATGGGACTAAGATTTGGCTCTCACTACAGTCACTGGGAGGATAGAGCTCTCATACAGTCACTATGGGACCTGATTTGTCTCCACCATTTGGTCACTATGGGGACTGATTTAAAACCAATGCAGTCACTATGGAGGACCTATATTTAGGCTCTCACTACAGTCACTATGGAGAACCTAGATTTAGGCTCCAATACAGTCACTATGGAGGACAGATTTAGGCTCACACTACAGGCACTATGGAGGACCTAGATTTAGGCTCTAATACAGTCACTATGGAGGACGTTGACTCTCACAACAGTCTATGGAGGATAGATTTAGGCTCCACTACAGGCACTATGGGACCTAGATTTAGGCACTCCAGCCACAGTCACTATGGAGGACCATATTTAGGCTCACTACATTCACTATGGAGCCTAGATTTAGGCTCAATACAGTCATGGAGGACCTAGATTTAGGCTCATAGTCACTATGGAGGACCTAGATTTGAGGCTCCTACAGACACTATGGAGGACCTAGATTTAGCTTTCAATGAGTCACTGTGGAGGTTACAGATTTAGACTCACTACAGTCACTATGGGGACCTAGATTTAGGCTCTAATAATCACTATGGAGACCTAGATTTAGGCTCTCAGTCTATGGGGACCTGGATTTAGGCTCTCAGTCACTTGGGACCTGATTTAGGCTCTCAGTCACTATGGAGGACTAGATTTAAACCATGCAGTCACTATGGAGAACCTGAGTTTAGGCTCTCAACAGTCACTGGAGAACCTAGATTTAAGCTCTCACTCACTGGAGGACTAGATTTAGGCTCTCAGTCACTATGGAGGACCTAGATTTAGGCTCTATTACAGTCACTATGGAGAACCTAGATTTTGGCTCACTAGTCACTGGAGAACCAGATTTAGGCTCTCACTACAGTCACTATGGAAGACCTAGATTTAGACTCTCACTACAGTCACTATGGAGGACCTAGATTTAGACTCTCAATACAGTCACTATGGAGGACCTAGATTTAGGCTCTCAATACAGTCACTATGGAGTACCTAGATTTAGTTCTCAGTCACTATGAGAACCTAGATTTAGGCTCTCACAACAGTCACTAAAGGACCTAGATTTAGGCTCTCAATACAGTCACTATAGAGTACCTAGATTTAGGCTCTCCTGGTCACTGGGACCTAGATTTGAGGCTCCCAGTCACTATGGAGGACCTAGATGGGCTCTCCATTGCAGTCACTATGGAGTACCTAGTTTGTCTCAGTCACTATGGAGGACCTAGGTTTGGCTCTCACCAGTCTATGGAGTTAGATTTAGGCTCTCACTACAGTCACTATGGAGGACCTAGATTTAGGCTCACTACAGTCCACTATGTGGACCTAGATTTAGGCTCTCAATACAGTCACACTGGAGGACTGGAGTTACAGGCTCTCACAACAAGTCACTATGGAGACCTGGGTGGCTCTCACCACAGTCACTATGGAGAACCTAGATTTAGGCTCTTGATCACTATGGAGGACTAGATTTGGCTCACAACAGTGTGGGACCTAGATTTAGGCTCTCACAGTCACTTGGAGGACTGATTTAGGCTCTCAGTCACTGGAGGACCTGAGATTTGAGCTCTCCAACAGAGTCACTATGGAGGACCAGATTTGAGGCTCTCAGTCACTGGAGGACTATATTTAGGCTCTCCATACAGTCCTATGGAGGACTGATTTGAGCTCTCACAACAGTCACTATGGAGGATTCTAGATTTAGGCTCTCACAATCACTGGAGGACCTATATTTGAGCTCTCAATGCAGTCACTATGGAGGACCTAGATTTGTCTCTCATACAGTCACTGGAGACCAGAGTGGAGTGCTACAGGTTCTATATTTAGGCTCTGCTAGTCTATGGAGAGCCTAGATTTAGGCTCTCAGCCAGTCACTATGGAGGATAGATTTAGCTCCTACAGGCACTATGGAGGACTAGATTTAGGCTCTCCAACAGTCACTATGGAGGACCTAGATTTAGGCTCTCACATCACTATGGAGGACCTAGATTTAGGCTCTCACTACAGTCACTATGTAGGACCTGGATTTAGGCTCTCACTACAGGCACATGGAGGACCTAGATTTAGGCTCTCAGTGCAGTCTGGAGGACCATATTTAGGCTCTACTAATGGAGAACCTAGATTTAGGCTCTCAAGACAGTCACTATGGAGGATTTAGATTTAGGCTCTCAGTCACTATGGGGACCTAGATTTAGGCTCTACTACAGACACTGGGGACTAGATTTAGGCTTTATGGTGCTGGAGGACCTAGATTTGAGCTCACTACAGTCACTGGGAGGACCTAGATTTAGGCTCTCACTACAGTCACTGAGGACGTAGATTTAGGCTCAATACAGTCACTGGGGACCTAGATTTAGGCTCTCAGTCACTATGGAGGACCTAGATTTGGCTCAGTCACTATGGGGACCTAGATTTAGGCTCTCAGTCACTATGGAGGACCTAGATTTGGCTCAGCAATGAGTCACTATGGAGAACCTAGATTGGCTCTCACTACAGTGGGAGAACCTAGATTTAGGCTCACTACAGTCACTATGGAAGACTGATTTAGACTCTCACTGTCACTATGGAGACCAGATTTGACTCTCAATACAGTCACTATGGAGGACCTAGATTTAGGCTCTCTATACAGTCACCTGGACCTATGTTTGTCTCTCAGTCACTATGGAGACCTAGATGTAGCTCTGCAACAGTCACTGAGGACCAGATTTGCAGGCTCTCAATACAGTCACTATGGAGTTAGATTTACTCTCACTACAGTCACTGGAGGACCAGATTTAGGCTCAAGTGCACTGGGAGCTAGATTTAGGCTCTCAAGCCTGTCACTATGGAGGACCTAGATTTAGGCTCTCAGTCACTATGGAGGACCAGTTTAGGCTCACTACAGTCACTATGGAGGACCAGATTGCTTCACAACAGTCACTAAGGAGGACAGATTTAGCTCTCAACAGTCACTATGGAGGACCTAGATTTAGGCTCTAGTCACTGGACCTAGATTTAGGCTCTCACAACAGTCACTATGGAGGACCTAGATTTAGGCTCTCAGTCACTATGGAGGACTATGTTGCGCTCTCCATACAGTCACTATGGAAGACTAGATTTAGTTTCTCAATAGTCACTATGGAGGACTGATTTAGGCTCTTAATACAGTCACTATGGAGGACCTAGATTGACTCCACAACAGTCACTGGAGGACTAGATGGGCTCTCTGTGATCTGGAGAACCTAGATTTAGGCTCACAACAGTCACTAAGGAGGACAGATTTAGGCTCCACAAGTCATATGGAGGACAGATTGAATACAACAGTCAGTCTATGGAGGACTCAGTTTAGGCTCAGTCACTATGGAGGACCTAGTTTGGCTCTCCAACAGTCTGGGATTCTAGATTTGGCTCATGAAATCACACTATGGAGGACCTAGAATTAGGCTCTCCATACAGTCACTATTGGAAGACCTGATTTAGTTTCTCAATACAGTGACTATAGGACCTAGATTTGAAACTCTCAATACAGTCACTATGGAGGACCTGATTTAGGCTCTCAATACAGTCACTGGAGGACCTAGATTTAGGCTCTCAATACAGTCACTATGGAGGACCTAGATTTAGGCTCTCAGTCACTATGGAGGACCTAGATTTAGGCTCTCAGTCACTATGGAGGACCTAGATTTAGGCTCTCAGTCACTATGGAGGACCTGATTCAACTGCAGTATTCTTGTATACCTACAGTAATGTCTGGGAATTCGAAGTGACACTTGAAACATTTCTAATGCTGCTCACTATGGCATAATACATCATTAGAGAGATGGGTCTTGTTAGCATTCTTTTCTATGTGACAATGACCTATAACTCCTCAGCGGGCCCAGTTTTGGGCAGCCTTCTTGAGCTGGAGCTGCTGACACTTTGCCACCTATCACTTCAACTGGTCAATGGTTGTTTGGACTCCATGATTGTATCTGGGCTTGGTTCCATTTAACATTGTAATACTGTCAACTGGTTTTCTTCATAAACTGTGTCCAATCCATCGCCTTTTCTTTTCTTGATTTCTTTACTTTGGCCAGTTGTTTAGTTTTCAATGTGATGTTTGAATCTCAGGCCACATGTTTTCATGATTTAGAGTAAGAGTCAATTAAGCCCGAAGTTGTTCGTTATGTGATTGTCACTCAGGTATTGTAGGGGCTGTTCACATATTATATAAGCCAGGAGGAAGGTGGTCTTGCAAATTTGTTATTTTGTTGTATTAGGGGGTTCTTGTGTTAAATAATGTTATATATGGTTGGGGGGGGGTTCAAATACTGTTTGTTTAAAATACGTGTACATCCGCGATCAGTGAATTCTTCTGTTATGAAATGAACCTTTGAAGAAAACATATTCTAAAATATATTGTGTAATGTCATTATATAATGCTATCTTTTCTTCTGTTAGAAATTTAAAAAAAAAAAAACGTAAAAAAACCAACAATGTTTTAAAAGACTGATAGACAGAATGACATTCAATATTAAAAATAGTTTTCATTATTGAATATTCAATATCATACCATTAAAAAATTCGTTAATTGTGTGTTGTTGGTTTTAGTGCATAGTAACTTTTGTTAGTTGATGAGACCTTTTGTTTTGGAAATGAGAGATATGTGGACTTATTCCACTAGACGTTTATGTAATCCTATGTCAGTGTATATTCAACTCCTGTTACAGGCTATTTACATGTAAGTGTATCATTCAACTCCTGTTATAGTATGTAATGTGCTATCATTCAACTCCTGTATAGGCTATGTATGTGCGTAAATCAATCAACTCTGTTACAGGCTATGTACATGTCGTGTATCATTCAACTCCTGTTACAGGCTATGTAATGTACGTGTATCATTCAACTCCTGTTACAGGCTATGTAAGTACATGTATCATTCAACTCCTGTTACAGGCTATGTACATGTAAATGTCTTCAACTCCTGTTACAAGCTATGTGCGTAAGTATATCATTCAACTCTGTTACAAGCTTCTTTGCCATTTCTTTACAGATACTGACACAACTCTTTCTTTATTGAAATCTGGTTGAGTTTTATTATCCGAACAGAATGTAAATTTAATTAAATGGTGTCATCCAAAGGCGAAACCGTACCACCTACTCTTTGCTTTAGACGCCTTAGGGGATGTCCGTTAACTACGTCAACAAAATAGGGGAGGGGGGGGAAAAATTTGTGACAAGGGGGACAGGGGGAGAGTCAATAAAAGTTGACGTCAACAATGTTACTTTTTTAATTTAATATAATTACTTACTAAAGGAACATTAAGCAGTGTTTGTAGTCCTGTGTTACACACTCGCCTAACATTCAGTATTTTAATTAAACTAACTATATTCCCTTATTTTGCCACATAAACATTCCAGTCCGCCAAACTAATGTCTAAGACCACACTAAGGAAAGTTTAAATCTCTACAAACAGCTGCCTCAGAAGAATCTCCAAATTCGCCGTCCAGACACCATCAGCAATGTCATTTTGGAAAATACCTGACAAGACAACTCTCAGCTGAAGAAGATATCAGAAAGAGGCGATGGGGCTGGATAGACACACCCTACGCAAACCAGCAGCCAGTATCACAAGGCAGGCACTGAGGTGGAACCCCCCTGGGAAACGGACGAGAGACCGCCCAAGAAATACCTGGCGTCGAGACCTGGAAGCGGACACCATAAAGATGGGACACAAGTGAACCAGCTGGACAAGATGGCAAGGACAGAGGACTCTGGAGATCTGTTGTTGGTGGCCTATACCATAGCATGGGTGAAGGGGCAATGAATGAATGAAACTAATGAGGGCCTTAAAGATGTATTTGATACGCTCACATAAATTTCCATCTCTTTTATTCAATCAGTCTGTAAAAGTTGAAATCATTCTACCTCGATCGTCAAAAGCATTAAAATTCTTCCATATGATATATATATATTGTCCATATTCAGTTGCTATTGTATGAACGGATCTGTAAAATCTGTCACTTTTATGTCGCTTCGCAAGCCATGTTAAAGAATCATTTCAACAGCACCAACAATGTATGCTGGGCCCAGTCAAATACTATGTGTGTGTCATAATCAGACCTTTGATTTATTGATCAGGAATCACCGCTTTTATAATTCAAAAACGAGAAAACTTGATGAACAGAATAAGTGTATTAAGGTTATTAGCATTATCATAATATTAAATGTTTACCAAGGCCGTGGGATTTGTTGTTTTTTTTTTGGGGGGGTTGTGCGGAGAGTTTTATGTAAGAAAAAATTGGAACACAATGATAAAGAAGTATATTTTAATAAAATTTGATTTTTAGAATTAATTTGGGGGGGGGCTGGCCCTAACCCGGGTACGGTCTTGTTTGCATGTATCACTTCTTTATATTATAAAATCAAACTTCCGTTCATGAAAAACATTTCACAGTTTATATCACACACATAACCTTTTTAATTATATTTTTTTTTAACATTTACGAGAAGTCGAATGCGCTATTGTTTCCGTTTTATCGTCTGTCATCACCGTCTGTCATCACTCTAGATCTCAGCAAACATAAGTCCTAGACATATTTATATATACTTTTTGTAGTTCTTGGCCTGCCATTCCTGTATCAAAAGTCCATTTAGCGATATGACCTCTTGTAGTGGCAGTTCGACCCTGGAAGTGCGATAAGACCTCATTTTCCAAGCACAATTTTTTTCCGTTTGCCCGTGTCATCACGCTAGATCTCAGCAACCATAAGTCCTAGACCCATAATGTAAATACTTTTTGTAGGTCTTGGCCTGCCATTCCTGCATCAAAACTCCATTTCGCGATCTGACCTCTGAGGGCTGGGCATCAGTGTTTCTTAGGGTACCTTTTTACTATATAAGCTATATTAATGATTATGTCATTTCATGGCTTCTAAACCTTATACGTAGCGATACGAGAATAAGGGCCCTAGGGGCCTCAAGAATATCTATCCCTAACATAAATTTGGTTTGATTAATTTTGGTCATGCCCTCTGCGCTGGGCATCAGTGTTTCTTGGCAGGTTTTTTTAAATATTTTTTTCAGATGTATGCATTACACAATTGAATTTATAAACATTTCCGAAATTTACAAAATACTGAAAGCTAACATACGTACTGATTTAACACGAAAATGCGCTAACACGTCCTGTTTCCAGAATTTAACAGGCTTAAGATGCTGGTGTTTAATAAATATTCATTTTATTTTCACTGAGTTCGTGACCGATTGTTTCTTTAATCGAACAAAGTCAACAGCAATCATTTGACAGATAAGATAAATTGTTCATCTGTTGCCACAATGTGATTCAATGGAACACATGTTTGACAGAATAAGATACAATTGTTCTATTTGTAAAAAATTCGAATGTGATTCGTTAGCTTTTTTATCCCTTATTGACGTATAAAATTTTAATCGCAAATCCAAGAAAGACATATTGGCTTAAAGAAAATGGAATTACAATTGGATTCCTAAAAAATCACAACATTATTTAATTTCTGCCAGTATAGTGAAGTTCATCTTTTAAACAGTAAAATACATGTACGGAGCTGCTAAACAAACATCTCTCACTGACTCTATCATTGACTCACTCACTGACTCGCTCACTCAACACTAAATCTCCAACTTCCGGTGTAGATAGAATGTTGAAATATGACAGACTCATTCATTACCGGTTTCAATTCAAATTATACACGTAACGGTCACAACGGTCGCCATATACTCATTTATTGGACATTTATGGTCAATTGGTGGTCGCCATATACTCATTTATTGGACATTATATGTCCAATGGCTGGGCTGCTGAACAAGTTACAGACTTACTTTACATGGTTAAATTACCTATCAAACCTACAGTTTTTGTTTATTATAGTTAGTGTGAAGGTACTTCAAAGTTACTTATCGCCATTTATCATTTAACATGTGTATGGAGGTGCAGCCCCGTAGCTGCATTATGTTTGATGTGGGGGCACCAGACGGTGGTCTAGTTAGCCCAACCATACGAACGGCCCTGTGCAGTGTCCTGCCCAAGATACATTCTTAGCCCCAGTTTATCTTATCTCTGTGAACTATTTAATTAGTTGATGGTGAAAATGATCCAGTCTTGACTTTTATTGAAGACCGGCACCATGGATCTACGGGGTTTATTTGTCTGTTCTTTGTGGCAGTGATTCCTTCTGTATCGGGGAAATCTTTGGTGTTGACAGAATGCAGTAAGTAGACTTGATAGACATTGCTCCACTTTACGTCATAGGCGACGGATTGGTTCAGCCCACACCCGAACCCTCTTAGGGACCCTCGTCTCTGTCATAAATTTGTCACACCAACGGACTCGTCATTTAGGTCTGTCTTATTTTTATTAACGAACTCTTCGTGTAGGTCTGTTTTACATATTATTTAGTAAAGTTTTGTGGTTGGACTAAACTTTTTCTGTCAATTTTAAACTCGGCAGAAGTGTGAATGCTACATTTCGGTAAACCCAAGGTTTTGTTTCGAAAGGTTTACACAAAAACTTTGGGGTGGGGGGAGGAGTTTAATTATTTTAATAAAACACTCATGAAAATTTTGATTTACACTCGATTTATATAATAACTATTAAATAGGCCCGATACCCGGACCGGCTATTAGGCACGCAGTTGGAGTTGAAAATGGTGATGCGCTCACACCATATCATTGACTAATCTTAATTCATTCATAATATTTTAAAGGACTCTAATAGTTCTTTTTTTATAATTTATCAATTCTCTTTCACTTAGCCCCACACCCATCCTTCCTCCTCCACCCCCGCCTTCTACAAGACATGCCCGAGTCGCAGTGGGTCTCAATGTACAAAATTACAAAAGGGGCATTTAGTATAACTGCATGTTCACCCTGTTAACAATACCACGTGACACTTCTCCCTACCTCCTCCCCCGTTAAAAACTCCTTCCCCAACCCTACACACCCATTCCAACAGTTCTTTTTTTATATAATTTTATTATTTATTATGTTTAGCATGAGGTATTTAAAAAAAGAGAGACGTGAGGTTAAAATATTAGCGGTGTTGCATCTTGAATCGTCTGCTTGACTCCCCCTTTCCGCAACCATTTGGTTTATTCCCACCCCTATTCCAACCAACTCTGTAATATATATTTGAGCGCGTTAACAATCAGTCTATATACAAAAAATAGCTTTTTATATAATTCATCCCAAAGAAAATAATCCTCATTATGGGTACAGAAGCTTAACAAAAACGACCCCCGACTATTAAACATAATTTGCGCACACTACTCCATATCATTTAAAAATCTTAATTCATTAATAAGAAATCCTTGTTGTGTTTTGAATTCATTTTTATTCAAGAAAAAGTGTCTCTTTTCTATTTCTATACTTTTGGAACTCCCAGACTATTTTTATACTGACGGTCGACGCGCGCTGTTTTTAGAGCATTTTCGAAAAAAAATGCTCTATTGTCCCCGTTTTGTCTGTCTGTCTGTCTGTCCGTCATCACTAGATCAACAACCATAAGTCCTAGACCTGATGTATATATTATTTAGTAGGTCTTGGCTTGCCATGTATTGCAGCAAAAGTTCATTTCGCGATCTGACCTCTGAGGGCCGTAAAAGAGGGCTTATAAAGTACCGTTTTTTTTACTATATAAGCTATATTAACAAAAAAGCGCCCTATATCTCAGCAACATAAGTCCTAGACCCATGATGTATATATCATTTTGTAGGTCTTGGCCTGCCAAGTGTACATCAAAAGTTCATTTCGCGATCTGACCTCTCAGGGCAGAATATAAGAGTTTCTTATATACCGTTTTTGCTTATATTTTAAATATAAATAATAAAAGCTAATCAAAGGGGCGTAATCATTATTTATCTTTGTAATAGTTATTCAACATGATTACTTCCCTCTCTAAATTTATTTAAATCCATATGCGTGGAGCAATATTTATTGCTGTCCCGGAAAAAAATACGGATTCCGTCCGAAAATGCTCTAAAATGTCCTTTGTCCGAAACGGAAAAGACTTCAATTGCTTGTTTTTAAACTCCGACGGTGTGACGTAGAAAATCTCTTGCGCTGTTTTTTTGGCGATGTACTCTTTCATCTCGTGCGGTACCAGGTATTTGTAACGTGCAGACATGTGGCTTTATTGCCATGAACATCCTTACACCGCACGGTATGAAGGTCTGTCAAACGGTCCACCGTCTATGTTAGCCGATTATGTATATAGATATTTTGTTTAATGGAATTTTTTGCTGTTAACACAATTTGTGTGTCTTTAAATTGAGTAGGAATTTTGAAACATGTAGTAAAATAGAAACTTTTTCTAAATATCTTTAAATTGAGTCAATGTCATAGAGTAAGATTTTCTACGTTTCTATATCCTGAAAAAAATGCACAAAAAAGTTTTAAAACAAAAGAACAATTCATTATGTCGTACAAATATATTTAAAATATAAGCGTGTGTTCCCACCTAGAAATGATAGATTTAAAAAAATGTGTGCTACTTATCAACTAATATAAAACAAGTTTAGTTAAATAAATTATAATTACCCACGCTTTCAATGTTACTAATGATAGTTTATATAAATACTTTATCGCATAGATTTGAAAAAAATTAAACTTTCTATTGTTTTTATACTTTGAAATAATTTAATTAATTTTGCAAGTCTTATTAAAGAAAAAAATAAACAAGCTTCACAATTTTGCGTTTTTTTGCACCAGTGCACAGTTTCGTATTTGTATTGACCATGGCATAGACATCATCATCTCAATTCGATTTTTCCAATTTTAAGAATTATTACAAAGTAATTTGCTTCATATCTCTACAAAATGTTTATTCATATTTTTGAGTTTTTAAAAAATCATGTACACGTACTATCATTTAGAATCTACACGTGTGCCAAATGTTTTTTTATTATAATTATAGTTAATTTATTAATTATCCATCTGCTATGTTAGTCCCCACAGACTTTTTATAGGAATATTTACTTACTTTCTACTCACTATCAGGTACACACATACGTTTTATTTTCTACTCACTATTAGGTACACACATACGTTTACACACAGTATGAGCACAGTAACAGGTAACAGATTATTTAATGATTGGATTGTGTTTCCTTCTTTCAGATACCAACATCACTGAGCCATTGTTTACACTAAATAGCTACAGTTTCACACCTATCCCATCAATGTCCCTGGTCCCTAACTGTCGCTTCACCGTTCACTCAACAGGCCAGTACCAGTCGGTGGACTCATCTGAAGGTGTTTATTGCAGAAGGAAATATTGTTTCACATCACAGTACCATGCTGATAACATTGGTAGCTGGTGAGTACATTGTTTCACATCACAGTACCATGTACTGATAACATTGGTAGTTGGTGAGTACATTGTTTCACATCACAGTACCATGTACTGATAACATTGGTAGCTGGTGTGAACATTGTTTCACATCACAGTACCATGTACTGATAACATTGGTAGCTGGTTGAACATTGTTTCACATCAGTACCATTTACTGATAACATTGGTAGTTGGTGAGTACATTGTTTCACATCACAGTACCCTGTACTGATAACATTAGTAGCTGGTGAGTACATTATTCACATCACAGTAGTACCATATACTGATAACATTGGTAGCTGGTGTGAACATTGTTTCACATCACAGTACCATGTACTGATAACATTGGTAGCTGGTGAGTACATTGATTCACATCACAGTACCATGTACTGATAACATTGGTAGCTGGTGTGAACATTGTTTCACATCACAGTACCATGTACTGATAACATTGGTAGCTGGTGAGTACATTGATTCACATCACAGTACCATATACTGATAACATTGGTAGCTGGTGAGTACATTGTTTCACATCACAGTACCATGTACTGATAACATTGGTAGCTGGTGAGTACATTGTTTCACATCACAGTACCATGTACTGATAACGTGGTAGCTGGTGAGTACATTGATTCACATCACAGTACCATGTACTGATAACATTGGTAGCTGGTGTGAACATTGTTTCACACAAAATACCATATACTGATAACATTGGTAGCTGTGAACGACAATGCATGTACCACATACTGATAACATTGGTAGCTGGTGATACATTGTTTCACATCACAGTACCATGTACTGATAACATTGGTAGCTGGTGAGTATCACTATTGCTTGTTTCAATATCTCCTTTTTATCAGTACATTCAATATTCAACTGATTAAACACAGCATCATAATAGATATGTAACAGTGTTAGAATATTTTTCCAAACCTAGAAATAACTATGAATATGTTCACGTCATTAATTGTGCAACATTGTTAATTGTTAGCACCTTTTAAAGAATAACAACGTATCTCCATTATTATGAACACACCATTGATCAAAAAACCCTTTTCCATGTTGGCATCGTATGAAATGCATGTGTTACCATCTAAGTGCTGGGCTGATAACTTGTCGTCTGTTCTAACATGTCATTTAATCCTTCACTTAACTATATTTTGTGTTCTCATCTATACATTTATCTGAATATTTTTACTGTTCTCATTTTTATATATCTGAATAGCACCTATGACGTGTGCTCCCTGCTGGACACATTCAAAAACACCAGCTGCCCACAACAGCTCATTGATAACATCCACCTTTATGATACGATACAACCTGGAACTGCCATCGTAAACCAGACATTTGAGGTGCCAGACATCACAAAGCTGACCAGTTGGTCCTCTTTGGTTCTGGTATGCTACATGTTTAGTTTTAAAACTGTTTCAACTAGCTACATGTTTAGTTTAATAAATTCAAATTTGTACCCGGTCTCCGCATGGGTTCGACCCACCCACCCACACTTCGTCCTCCACAGTACCCACCCACCACACATCTACTCTGTCACCTGTACCATATGTGAAGGATTAAGCTATTCACTCTTGTAGTTCTCCTATGCAGTATACTTGTAGAAGTGTTAGTTTAGAACAAGGGAATTATCTCAATTTAAATTTAAAACTTTAGTGAGCTATCCAAATGCTTTCGTGAATTTCTTTAATCATTTGAAAATTAGTTTGGCTTAAAATATAAAAAAAAAATAATAATTTACATTTTAAAAAATAAAAACACTTCAATTGAAAGAAAATACACCAATTAAATTGTTTCATGGGACGTGAAGCGTGAAGAATTGATTTTACTTTTAACAGCTGGGGGGGGGGGGAGGGAGGAGAGAGTTTCTTTTTAGATGAATGGTTAAGGGGAAGATAATGTCGGTTCAACAAATGACGAGAAAAGTTATAAACTAAACGAATAAATCAAATTAATTGTTTTTTCGTGAGTGTTAAAATGTTGTTGTTTTTTTTTATTATAAGCGTGCAAATTAGTTTAGACCAAGACAGAAATATTTCAGAGTTAAATGATTGAATCCATGCGATGACAAATAAATGATGAATCACGGCAGAAAGTCTTCAGCCACAGATAGGCGGTTTATAATTTATAAAAGTTTGGAGCCCATTCATCAACTATCAGGTCATTTGAAACTAATTTATGTCAAGTCTTTAGAGGCTCAATGGCTGGAGCACTTTACTTTTGTTTGATTTGTCTCCCCTCTCGGCGGTTCTGAAAATATAAATGTATATAAATCTGTCCACTCTTACTGGTACACCACTATCTAACAACACCATCCTAGTGGTATCTCCATTATCTAATAACAATCCTAGTGGTATCTCCATTATCTAATAACACCAGTCCTAGTGGTATCTCCATTATCTAATAACACTATCTAGTATTATCTCCATTATCTAATAACACCTATACTAGTGGTATCTCCATTATCTAATAACACCTATCCTAGTGGTATCTCCATTATCTAATAACACCTATACTAGTGGTATCTCCATTATCTAACACCTATCCTAGTGGTATCTCCATTATCTAATAACACCTATACCAGTGGTATCTCAATTATCTAATAACACAAATCTAGTGGTATCTCCATTATCTAATAACACCAATCCTAGTGGTATCTCCATTATCTAATAACACCAATCCTAGTGTTATCTCCATTATCTAATAACACCAATCTAGTGGTATCTCCATTATCTAATAACAATCCTAGTGGTATCTCCATTATCTAATGACACCAGTCCTAGTGGTATCTCCATTATCTAATAACACCTATACTAGTGGTATCTCCATTATCTAATAACACCTATCCTAGTGGTATCTCCATTATCTAATAACACCTATACTAGTGGTATCTCCATTATCTAATAACACCAATCCTAGTGGTATCTCCATTATCTAATAACACCAATCCTAGTGGTATCTCCATTATCTAATAACACCAATCCTAGTGGTATCTCCATTATCTAATAACACCAATCCTAGTGGTATTTCATTATCTAATAACACCAATCCTAGTGGTGTCTCCATTATCTAATAACACATATATATGGTATCTCCATTATCTAATAACACATATACTAGTGGTATCTCCATTATCTAATAACACATATATTAGTGGTATCTCCATTATCTAATAACACCAATACTAGTGGTATCTCCATTATCTAATAACACTAGAAACACACACTCACACACACATATACGATTGAATACGTTTTCTCGTTATTTCCAGGGGATTACAGAGTTCATTTTGATCTTCTGGACAAGGAAACAGATACAGAGGTCTACTGCCTGAGTGCACAGCTCACACTGAAAAGGTAAATGAATACAGTGGATTTCTATGTAGTATATTTGGACGTAGAGCTCTTAGAAATCTTGAATCACTTGGTTCTTTATTGTTTCAATGGATATGGTAAATAAAATGAGTATAAACATGAGAGATGATTATCTTACTTAGGAATTCATTATAATGTTTGGTACATTTGCTGAAATACTGGGAAATCATTTTAATGTTTGGTACAATTGCTGAAATACTTGGGAATTCATTATAATGTTTAGCACAATTGCTGAAATACTAAATTCATTATAATATTAGCACAATTGCTGAAATATAAATATGCTGACTATTACAGAGTTGTCAAAGAAATCTTTTAATAGATCACCTTGACAACCAAAAACTTTATTTGATACTAAAGAAATAGAAATAACAGTATTTTAAAACTTTAAAAAAAAATAAACAGGAAAATATATGAATGTATGTATATATATATATATATATATATATATATATATATATATATATATATATATATATATATATATATATATATATATATATATAAACTTTAAAAAACTTTTAGGCCTATTAATATGAATTACATCATACAAACATTTATTTCAATTTTGTTGACTAAAAGAAAGCTTGAGTACCAATTATGGATTAATTATTTCTGGCGCCCACGCTTTTATAAACTATAGTGAAAAGCCTGCTGAAGCTGGCTGAACGAAATCCGACAGAAGGGATAAAAGAAATATACGAAATAATGTGGCCTTTGGCACATGAACAGAATAAGATGTGAACAGAAATAACAAAGAAATATGAAATACTGTAATAGAAAAAAACATTTGGCTTTTGTGCCAGAACACAATACGATATGAAAACTACCTGCGAGGAGACACGTGGTTTTAACGCAAACACCGCATGATATGAAAACTACATGCGAGGTAGACACACAGGTTAGACGACTATGTATTTAAGGATAAGGAACAGCCCCAATAAGGAATATATTATTTCATTTATTTAGACAATAAAATTCAAACAAATATTTGTATCATCTAAGCCATTTAAATAATTTAATTATATATATATATATATATATATATATAATTCGATAATAATTCATTGACACGAACGTTTTAAAATAATGCATTGTCAAAGAGAATGCAGAAATGTTCAAAATTTCAAATCGATTGGGCTTCGAGTAGTTAGTGAAAATTGTTGTCCAATTTCATAAAATCTGTCTACCGCCAGAGAGGACTGTGATTAAAAAAACAGTTTGATTGGATAATATTGTTTGCACAATCTTACAATGCGACTATTAGAAACAAACTATGCTTGGGTTAATTGTTTATGTTACGGCCAATGTTTGCTAGCCGGCCAATGTCTGCTAGCCGGCCAATGTCTACTATTCCAGTAACAGCCGGCCATGTCACCGGCCGGCCAATAGCCTGCGGCCAACTGCTAGCCGGCCAATGTCTGAAATTCAAATCTGTTCATTAAACTATAGCAGGGGTCAGTCGGTTTTCAATTAACTTCTTTACTTTATAGTTTCCCAGACTCAAAAAGTTCATATTTGATTTTCTCTGTTTCACGATACTGTTCACGCCGTCACTTCAATGACCTGTCACACCGAGCCAATGATCACATGGCCGGACAATGTCTGACAATAGCCTCTCATACACTGGCCTGTCACACGAGCCAATGATCACATAGGCCGGACAATGTCTGACAATAGCCCTCTAATACACTGGCCTGTCACACCGAGCCAATGATCACATAAGGCCAGACAATTCTCTGACAATAACCCTCTCATACACTGGCCTGTCACACCGAGCCAATGATCACATAGGCCGACCAATGTCTGACAATAGCCTCATACACTGGCCTGTCACACCGAGCCAATGATCACGCATAGGCCGGACAATGTCGACAATAACTCTAATACATGGCCTGTCACCGGTACAATGATCACATAGGCCGGACAATGTCTGACAATAACCCTCTCTACACTGGCCTGTCACACCGAGCCAATGATCACATAGGCCGACCAATGTCTGACAATGGCCTTCCCATACACTGGCTGTCACACCGAGCCAATGATCACATAGGCCGGACAATACGGCAATAACCCTCTAATACACTGGCTGTCACGAGCCAATGATCACATAGACAAATCAATATCAACAATAACCCTCTCATACTGGCCTGTCACACCGGGCAATGATCACATAGGCCGACCAATGTCTGACAATAACCCTCTAATACACTGGCCTGTCACCCGAGCCAATGATCACATGCGGCCGGACAATATACTGACAATAACCCTCATACACTGGCCTGTCACATGAGCCAATGATCACATAGGCCGACCAATGTCTGACAATAGCCTCGTACACTGACCTGTCACACCGAGCCAATGATCACATAGGCCGGACAATGTCTGACAATAGCCTCTCATACTGGCCTGTCACACCGAGCCAATGATCACATAGGCCGGACAATGTCTGACAATAACCCTCTCATACACTGGCCTGTCACACCGTGCCAATGATCACATAGGCCGGACAATGTCCGACAATAGCCTCTCATACATGGCCTGTCGCCGAGCCAATTAACTATCTGCAACTTGACAATGTCTGACAATACATTGGCTAGCAAACATTGACCGTAACATGTACACTAGTCTTTATTAATGGATACTATCAGAGTTAAATGGAAAGCAAACATATGCACATTATTTGACTAATTACAGTAACAATTGACTAATGTCTCTTTAACCCATTATATCTAAATAATGACTCTTTAACCCATTAAGTCTCTGTGACTTTTAAAACCCAAAAATAGCAACATTTGACGTTAACACAATAATTCTAACGATTTTCTGCGTATCTCACTTCGACATAATACAGGGTTGCAACTTTTTTAAATCAACACACACACACGCACACACACACACCACGTACACACAAACACATAAATGTGACCTACACACCTGCCGCAGGAAAGGTCAACCCTTGAACCCGATAGCATCAGACTTGTGATATATTTTAAAAAAGAAACCTGTCAGTAATGAAGAGAAGTTGACAGATGTATTGACCTTTGACAAATATTTCACAGTGGGGCAGAGTCAACAAACGGCGCGTGTTGTTAATTAGCACTTAATTGGATACAGACAGAGACTTTGTCATTACATGGCTGAACAGTACTCACACAATGAACCGTGTCTACAGAGGCGACTCCGCATATCACTTTAACAGGCCGGATCACAGTCATAGAGATCCTAATGAAGATCCGCCACTCAGTGGCAGTTCACGTATAGGCACTGGAACTACAGCACCCATATTTTCGTTTGCTGTTATCGATAACATTCAATTTAATTAGTCCCTTTTGTTGTTTAATTCTTCTTCATACTGCGAATACTATATAACAGTGGTCCCAATCCCCATTTGGTGACATTAGGGGTGGGCCACGCCTCCTATACAATGCACGTAGTGTCTACATTAAAATAGCACACGTTTATATGACATCGCATGCCACACTGCAATATCTTTTGTAGCAATATCTTTTACTTCTAAAATGTCATTTTATGTTGATGTTTTAAAGAGGCTCTAAAATAGCAGACAAATTAACGCAGAATATGAAAACGATAAGGAAAACAATCTTGAGTCACCATTATGATTAGTCCTTTATTAAACTATTTTTTCCATTTCCGGCATGGATTATCCACAGTGCCTTCCGCTGGTAAGAGTGTTGGTAAGGCCAACGCATGCAAATATTGGGCACCGTCTGACAACCCGGCCAGCCACCTAGTTTTCCGACCAACAATCCGGCCATCCACCTAGTTTTCCGACCCACAATTCGGCCATCCATCTAGTTTGCCGACCCACAATCCGGCCATCCACCTAGTTTGCCGACCCACAATCCGGCCATCCACCTAGTTTTCCGACCCCAATCCGGCCATCCACCTAGTTTTCCGACCCACAATTCGGCCATCCATCTAGTTTGCCGACCCACAATCCGGCCATCCACCTAGTTTGCCGACCCACAATCCGGCCATCCACCTAGTTTCCGACCCATCCGGCCATCCACCTAGTTTTCAAACCCACAATCCGGCCATCCACCTAGTTTGGCGACCACAATCCAGCCATCCACCTAGTTTTCCGACCCACAATCCGTGCATCCACCTATTTTGCCGACCCACAATCCGGCCATCCACCTAGCTTTCCGACCCACAATCCGGCCATCCACCTAGTTTTCCGACCCACAATCAGCCATCCACCTATTTTGCCGACCCACAATCCGGCCATCCACCCTAGTTTACCGACCCACAATCCGGCCATCCACCTACAGTTTGCCGACCCACAATCCGGCCATACACCTAGTTCTGACCCACAATCCGGCCATCCACCTAGTTTTCCGACCCACAATCCAACTCCACTAGTTTTCCGACCCACAATCCGGCCATCCACCTAGTTTTCAAACCTAATCCGGCCATCCATCTAGTTTTCCGACCCACAATCCAGCCATCCTCCTAGTTCCGACCACAATCCGGCCATCCACCTAGTTTTCCGACCCACAATCGGCCATCCACCTAGTTTGCCGACACAATCCGGCCATCCACCTAGTTTTCCGACCCACAATCCGGCCATCCCTAGTTTTCAAACCCACAATCCGGCCATCCACCTAGTTTGGCGACCCACAATCCGGCCATCCACCTAGTTTACCGACCCACAATCCGGCCATCCACCTATTTTGCCGACCACAATCCGGCCATCCACTAGTTTTCGACCTAAATCCGGCCATCCACCTAGTTTTCCGACCCACAATCGGCCATCCACCTGGTTCCGACCCACAATCAGCCATCCGCTGAACTTTCTGACCCACAATCCGGCCATCCACCTAGTTTGCCGACCCACAATCCGGCCATCCACCTAGTTTTCCGACCCACAATAGGCAAAAACCACCTAGTTTGCCGACCCACAATCCGGCCATCCACCTAGTTTGCCGACCCACAATCCGGCCATCCACCTGGTTTTCCGACCCACAATCCGGCCATCCACCTAGTTTTCTGACCCACAATCCGGCCATCCACCTAGTTTGCCGACCCACAATCCGGCCATCCACCTGTTTTACGACCCACAATCGGCCATCCACCTAGTTTGCCGACCCAATAATCCGGCCATCCACCTATTTGCCGACTACAATCCGGCCATCCGTTTCCGACCCACAATCCGGCCATCCACCTAGTTTTCCGACCCACAATCCGCCGTCCACCAGTTTTCCGACCCAAAATCGGCCATCCACCTAGTTTTCCGACCCACAATCCGCCATCCACCTAGTTTTCCGACCCTAATCATCCGGCCATCCACCTAGTTCGCCGACCCACAATCAGCCATCCACCTAGTTTTCCGACCCACAATCCGGGCATCCACCTAGTTTTCCGACCCACAATCCGGCCATCCACCTAGTTCCGACCCACAATCCGGCCATCCACCTAGTTTGCCGACCCCAATCCGGCCATCCACCTGGTTTGCCGACCCACAATCCGGCCATCCACCTAGTTTGCCGACCCACAATCCGGCCATCCACCTAGTTTGGCGACCCACAATCCGAAAACCATCCACCTAGTTTGCCGACCCACAATCCGGCCATCCACCTAGTTTTCCGACCCACAATCCGGCCATCCACCTAGTTTTCCGACCCACAATCCGGCCATCCACCTATTTTGCCGACCCACAATCCGGCCATTCACCTAGTTTTCCGACCCACAATCCGGCAATCCACCTAGTTTTCCGACTCCACAATCCGGCCATCAACCTAGTTTTCTGACCCACAATCCGGCCATCCACTAGTTTGCCGACCCACAATCCGGCCATCACCTAGTTTGCCGACCCACAATCCGGCCATCCACCTAGTTTGCCGACCCACAATCCGGGCATCCACTAGTTTTCCGACCCACAATCGGCCATCCACCTAGTTTGCCGACCCACAATCCGGCCATCCACCTAGTTTGCCGACCCACAATCCGGCCATCCACCTGAGTTTGCTGACCCACAATCCGGCCATCCACCTAGTTCCAACCCACAATCCACCCAGCCACCCGGTTTTCCGATATAGGAACGGCTTTCAGTAAAGAAATGAATTAATTCAGATCAGACAGACATCTTGTCATTATGATACGAGGTTATCATATTGGACACAAAATGTCTACCTACGCCTCATATGTCGGCAACATACATGGAGAGAGGCTAAATTACTTCCTGAATATCTGCCGAATAGAACTAAACCATTTAAAGTTTATCTGTGAAAATTAATTTATTGTGTACTGTAATTCTTTGCTATTGCAAACAACGGCATGATTTTGTCTGGTTTAGATAATAAAGTACATTATAAAAAATATTTGAAAAGAAAACAACGTTTTTCTTGCGTACTAAAAACAGAAAATAATTTCTGAATAATTAGTAACATGGTAATAGTAATAGACTTTAAAGAGCTTTGATTTTTATAAACTGTGAAAAACGTTGGGCGCATATTTTATATTATAACTTGAATGTTTGTATTACAGTATTAGAATCATCAAATGTTAACAATTGTCCCAAAAGAATTATTACAGAAGGTTTCGAAATATAAGGATATTGCAGACCATTTAAAACAACTTAGTTGATAACCAAATGCATATGAGTATATACAATTCATTCTAGTGTTGTATAACATGCGCCCAACGTTTTTCGTTTTTATAAAAATCAGAAGCTCTTATAAATTATTTTATTACCATGTACCAATTTATTTAAAATTATGTGCTTTTTGGTAGAATGTGGCAGGAACTTTAACTGGACCTGACCATCAGTTGGTCATTGTCGGTCTAAAGACCCTCAAGTCAACAGATTAGCGCTTTTACCCCATACCATCAGTATTTATGTGGTTATTTATTTCTTTTCTCTTGTCATTCATTACTATTTCTGTTTTATTCTGAATTCAGTTTAGGTTCTGGAATATTCTATTTCTGTACTTTTCTAATTCCTGTTTCTGTCGTTCTCTATAGTTCTTTAAACTGATATATTCTATTATCTATGGTATAGCCACTGTCAAACGTTCTATCATCCATTTCTCTAAACGGGCATATTCTATTATCTATTGGTGGCATTGTCAAACCTTCCATCACATCTAAAAGTCGAACACACCAACACTCACGTGTTAAAACGTTTGCTCACTCATAATTCGAGAAAAAAACTTGCAACCAACAAAACTGAGTCGTCATTCTGCCAGCTGTTTCACTTGGTGAGTTGTTGTGACAGGTGCAGTGTGAGACGGATGAATCATGGAATCGTCAGATGTAGCATTTACACCAAGTTAAAAAATATTTAACTGTTTTACTTTATATACAAAGGTCATCTGAATAGGTCACACTGATCAATGTACTATATCTTACACTCACACTGTCACACACTCACACGCGTATATAGTCACACTTACATGCATATATACCCACACTGTCACACACTTACACGCGTATATACACCACACTGTCACACACTCACACGCGTATACCACACTGTCACACACTCACACGCGTATATAGTCACACTTACACGCGTATATACCCACACTGTCACACACTCACACGCGTATACCCACACACTGTCACACACTCACACGTATATAGTCACACTGTCACACACCCATGCGTATATAGTCACACTGTCACACACCCACACTGTCACACACTCACACGCGTATATAGTCACACTGCCACACACTCACACGCGTATATACCCACACTGTCACACTCACACGCGTATATACCCACACTGTCACACACTCACACGCGTATATACCCACACTGTCACACACTCACACGCGTATATAGTCACACTGTCACACACCCACACTGTCACACACTCACACGCGTATATAGTCACACTGCCACACACTCACACGCGTATATACCCACACTGTCACACACTCACACATATATACCCACACTGTCACACTCACGCATTATATACCCACACTGTCACACACTCACACGCGTATATAGTCACACTGTCACACCCACACTGTCACACACTCACACTCGTATATACCCACACTGTCACACACTAGCACTGTCATATATAAACAAAATATCCCACATACACACTGTCACACACCAACACTGTCATATACAATAACAACATACATCCAAGCTGTCACACAGAATCATAATGTCACACGCCCACACCACAGGAATGCATGACGTGTTTGGAGGGAGTGGAGGGGATCAGTCTATTTTAACGGTTATAGATTCATGCAGCTAAATAGAAACAAATAGGCCTACATCTTGCATTGAAATGAACATTTTCATTTGTTAAAAAAAATTAAAAAGTGAAAGAAATGTTCATACTTTAAAAAAATTGTATGAGATAACTGTTGATGAAAATAATCAAAGCCCTGGTTTGATCCTTATGTTACATCATTTCAAAATGATTTCATCACAAATGATCCATTACCCCAGTGACACATTTTGAAATGTTTACAGTAACTGGTTGATTGGGCACGGAGTGTGAGTTGACAGGACTCGGTGGTACAGTGTTTAGTTGTTTAGACTGAAGCAGAACTCTTTTGTGTCAGCCACATAAACTTTGACCCTTACAGAACTGAAATATAAGGTAATGAAACTTTATATGGGTTCTAAATTTTAGGTTAATAATATATTTTGTTGTTATTTCCACTGCAGTTTACAAGGTGTTGGTCGTTTTCTATAGGCCTCTGCTTACCTGAATCTTTAGTTGAATCTGAAGATATATGTAGCTTGTGACTACATATTTTGTATTCCTTCTCTCAGAGTTTTATGTTTGAAGTAATTCATAACACTAAAACTACTATGAAATGTATTAGTAGTAATACCTGAATGAAATGTATTAGTAGTAATACCTGTTTGAAATGTATTAGTATTAATACCTGTATGAAATGTATTAGTAATACCTGTATTAAATGTATTAGTATTAATACTATATAAATGTATTAGTATTAATACCTGTATGAAATGTATTAGTAGTAATACCTGTATGAAATGTATTAGTAGTAATACCTGTATGAGAAATATTAGTAGTAATACCTGTATGAAATGTATTAGTAGTAATACCTGTATGAAATGTATTAGTAGTAATACCTGTATGAAATGTATTAGTAATAATGTATGAAATGTATTAGTAGTAATACCTATGAAATATTAGTAGTAATACCTGTATAAATGTATTAGTAGTAATACATGTATGAAATGTATTAGTAGTAATACCTGTATAAATGTATTAGTAGTAATACCTGTATAAAATGTATTAGTAGTACCTGTATGAAATGTATTAGTAGTAATATCTGTATGAAATGTATTAGTAGTAATACCTGTATGAAATGTATTAGTAGTAATACCTGTATGAAATGTATTAGTAGTAATACCTGTATGAAATGTATTAGTAGTAATATCTGTTAAATTATTTTAAAAGGATCTGTTAGTTTGGTGTTACTATTGTTTATAAAATATCATTTTGTTGTTACAAGGCAAATCACGTGTATTTGTAAACCTATAGTTCTCAGCAGCAGAGAATATTTTATGGAATTATGACTTAGAGACATGGGGGGGGGTGGTTTGGAAGGGAGAGAGAGAGAGAGAGAGAGAGAGAGAGAGAGAGAGAGAGTTGTATCAGTTTTAAAAAAAGCAGCCGGTTTCCTGTCGCTAAAAAGTTCAATAAAATTTTAAAATAATGACTTATTGCACGAAGTGAAATCAAATCTTGACAAAATGTAACACAAACATGATATTTCTAATCGATTTGTTATTCGATCGAATAGATTTAATAAGTTTGAAAAAGAAGTGGACAATTTTTACATTCAAAATTATTGGAAAATTCTTCACAAAAATCCCAATATAATGATCAGCCTTTTTGTTTATGTTTCCACTTCTTCGTTTTTTTATGCCCCGTAAAACATCAAAACATTTTGCTAATTTGACTGTTGTAGCTCAAAATATCATTTAAATTGATATTTTTTTCAAACAAATGAATATATGACAGTTACTTCACATGAAAACATCATTTCTTGAATCCGGAATAAAAAGTCAAACCTTTTATTATAATGTCTCAATGTAAAAAGATGTGTGGTATTAAGACAACTTTACATTTTAAAATGAATCTTAATAATATCAGTTGCAAACTGGTTTATAAATCAACGTTTACCACTATTCTTATTGTCTCCATGTCCCGGGAGTTAGATAGGTTTAGGCCCCTAGCTCGAAGTAAATTTACGGCCTTAATAATCGAAAGGTAGAGAATAAAAAATTATACAGGTGTTAACCTGATGTATTCGTGGCACTTTCGAAGTCAG
This sequence comes from Bulinus truncatus, assembly GCA_021962125.1. Classification (NCBI taxonomy): domain Eukaryota; kingdom Metazoa; phylum Mollusca; class Gastropoda; family Planorbidae; genus Bulinus; species Bulinus truncatus. The sequence continues at coordinate 1,335,198 of JAGDYQ010000102.1, forward strand.
GTATCAGAGTGCTCACAAAGTGGGCCGTTGAATCACTTCTGGTCTGTAGTAAACTAGGATGCTGGTCACCGTTAATAATTACAGGCCAAACCTTTTACCATGTTTCTTATGTACTTTACAAAATACTAAACTGTAGGGGCGACCGATATGCCTTTTTTACCGATAGTCCGATACCGATATTTTCCCCCAGCATTTTACCGATACCGATACCGATACCGATATTTTCTTTTTAGACTGTCCATTATTTATGTCAACAATTTTTGGCGATTTTACCTCCCCCCTCCCCTTGTCAACAACTTGTCAAACTTCAGAGACCCCTATAAAATTACGTCAACATTTGATTACCCCCTAAAAAGGTGGCTTCCAAAATGTTTATGTGGCAAAATTATTAGGAATATAGTTAGTTTAATTAAAATACTGAATGTTAAGCAGTAACACAGAACTACAAACGCTGCTTAATTTTCCACTTTATTAAGTAATTATATTAAATTTAAAAAAGTAACATTGTTGACGTCAACTTTTCTTGACCTCCCCTCCCCCTTGTCAACAATTTTCAAAAAATTTCTGACCTCCCCTATTTTGTTGACGTATTAATGGACAGCTTAAGCAACAACAATGCCAAACACGTGTTATTCGTGCTGAATGACGTATTTCAACCCATGTTTACATATTTTGTAACACTTCGCCCACGCGTTCTTGTTCCCCCCCCAGATACCGATATTTTTTTAATCAATAATGCCAAACACGTGCTTTTCGTGCTGAAGCTAATGACGTATGTCAATCCATGCTTACCCCTTCCCTGTCATATTTCGTGACACTTCGCCCACACGTAAGTCTTGTCCCCCCCCCTCCCCCAACTTCCCATCCCAACAAAAAATACACACAGATGTTCACTAATTGTATCATTCAAGGTCATACATTAGAATTAAGAAATGCCAATCCTATTGTTTCAAGGTCATATCTCTGATGTAGACATGACAATTTTTGTTCTGTGTACGGGTTTTTTTTTCCTTTTTTAAATCTTGTCTGATCTGGTTATAAATTGGGTTTTACTGATTTTTTTCTACAACTCTGTTTGAAAAAAAAAAAAACAATGTATCGGCAGCCAAAAACGGCCGGTCTGACAATTAACCCATAGTGCAATATCGGTTCGACTATCGGTCGCTCCCTACAACAATCGGCCGATCCGATATTAACCGATAGTGCCAATATCGGTCCGATACCGATACCGATCCGATTATCGGTCGCTCCCTACTAAACTGTTTAGACATTTAGAGTAGAAAGAATTCAGAACATGTTCACTGTATCAGTATGTAACAACAATAAATTATTTCTGTGAGTGTATTTCTGTAAGTGTATTTCTGGTGTATTTCTGTGAGTGTATTTCTGTGCGTGTATTATTTCTGTGTGTATTTCTGTCAGTGTATATCTGGTGTTATTTGTGAGATTATATTTCTGTGAGTGTATTTCATGTGTATTATTTCTGTTATGTATTTCTGTCAGTGTATTTCTGTCAGTGTATTTCTGTGAGTTTATTTCTGTGAGTATATTTCTGTCAGTGTATTTCTGTGAGTGTATTTCTGTGAGTGTATTTCTGTGAGTGTATTTCTGTGCATGTATTATTTCTGTGAGTGTATTTCTGTGAGTGTATTTCTGTGAGTGTATTTCTGTGAGTATATTTCTGTGAGTATATTTCTGTGAGTATATTTCTGTATATTTCTGTGAGTGTATTTCTGTGAGTATAATTCTGTGAGGTGTATTTCTGTGTGTGTATTCTGTGAGTATATTTCTGTGTATATTTCTGTGAGTATATTTCTGTGAGTGTATTTCTGTGTGTATTTCTGTGAGTATATTTCTGTGAGTATATTTCTGTGTATATTTCTGTGAGTGTATTTCTGTGAGTATATTTCTGTGAGTGTATTTCTGTGTGTGTTTCTGTGAGTATATTTCTGTGAATATATTTCTGTGAGTGTATTTCTGAGTATATTTCTGTGAGTGTATTTCTGTGAGTATATTTCTGTGAGTATGTTTCTGTGAGTGTATTTCTGTGAGTGTATTTCTGTGAGTATATTTCTGTGAGTGTATTTCTTTGCGTGTATTTCTGTGAGTGTATTTGTGAGTATATTTCTGTGGTGTGTATTTCTCTGAGTGTATTTCTCTGAGTGTATTTCTCTGAGTGTATTATTATCGCAATCAAGAGCAACAAACTTGATGTTTAAAATGTAAATAAGTAGACTTCACTGCGGTGAATCATTAGTTTTCCGAGTAAACATATTTCGTCATATTTCTCTAACGTATACTGTATTTCTGTAACATGTTTCTTTAAGATTCAGGTCAACATGACATCTCCAGTTACTCTCTTCAAAAAGATGAATCTCATTAATTCAAAAACCAGGTCATTTGAGTTGTGATCTTAGGTCAAAATGGAGTTGGCAAAACAGGTAAAAATAGACAGTTTTAGTATTGTACATTACATATCAATATAACAGACAGTTTTAGTAGTCTACATGACATCTCAATATAGCAGACAGTTTTAGTATTGTACATGACATCTCAATATAACAGACAGTTTTAGTATTGTACATGACATCTCAATATAACAGACAGTTTTAGTATTGTACATGACATCTCAATATAACAGACAGTTTTAGTATTGTACATGACATCTCAATATAACAGACAGTTTTAGTATTGTACATTACATCTCAATATAACAGACAGTTTTAGTAGTGTACATTACATCTCAATATAACAGACAGTTTTAGTATTGTACATTACATCTCAATATAACAGACAGTTTTAGTATTGTACATTACATCTCAATATAACAGACAATTTTAGTAGTGTACATTACATCAATATAACAGACAGTTTTAGTATTGTACATTACATATCAATATAACAGACAGTTTTAGTATTGTACATGACATCTCAATATAACAGACAGTTTTAGTATTGTACATGGCATCTCAATATAACAGACAGTTTTAGTATTGTACATGACATCTCAATATAACAGACAGTTTTAGTATTGTACATGACATCTCACATAACACAGTTTTAGTATTGTACATTACATCTCAATATAACAGACAGTTTTAGTAGTGTACATTACATCTCAATATAACAGACAGTTTTAGTATTGTACATTACATATCAATATAACAGACAGTTTTAGTAGTGTACATTACATATCAATATAACAGACAGTTTTAGTATTGTACATGACATCTCAATATAACAGACAGTTTTAGTAGTGTACATACATATCAATATAACAGACAGTTTTAGTAGTGTACATTACATAACAATATAACAGACAGTTTTAGTAGTGTACATTACATCTCAATATAAAGGCAGTTCTAGTAGTGTACACATCTCAATAACAGACAGTTTAGTAGTGTACATGACATCTCAATATAACAGACAGTTTTAGTAGTGCACATTACATCTCAATATAACAGACAGTTTTAGTGTTGTACATTACATCTCGATATAACAAATATTTCATTAGGTTATTGTCTTCTACTTCACACAGCAAAAAAAAATGAAGCACATTTCAACAGGCATCAGAATCAATAGACAAACTTGTTTGTGACTAATACCTCTGCCAATGTGCCAGACAAACCTGTTTGTGACTAATACCTCTGCCAATGTGCCAGACAAACCTGTTTGTGACTAATACCTCTGCCAATGACAAACCTGTTTGTGACTAATACCGCTGCCAATGTGCCAGAAAGGAAACTCCCATTGACTTATCTGTCCAATGACATTTTTAAAATATAAGACTATATTAAAAAGACTACAAAACCACATTTGAATGACTATCTACATGTGTCCATTTTCTAAAGTATATCTACTATTCTCTACTTCATTGTCTTATGTTGAGTTCAGGAAGTCTAAGTAAATAATTTATAATTAGTGTTTTACAAAATACCAAGAGGCGCGAAAATAATATGGTCTAGTCACGGCTCGTGAACAGTTTATACGTTATAGGGCCCTAGACAAAGGTACATTTGGGGGTATATCAAAGTTACATTTGGGCCCTAATAAATAGTGGCTCTCGGCAGAGTAATTTTTTAATTGGCGGGTGGGGACACGCAAGAACGAAAATTAGGCGCCTCTTGTAGACATTAGGCCCCAAATGTTTTTAATTCTGAGGTCCCCCTGAAAACCTTCAACTATTGAAACATTTTTTTCACGGGGCCCATGAATAGGGCCCAGATTGCCTTCCTTTTTGACGAGAAAAATACCTAACAGTGGGGACGGGACCATGGCAGACGTCAAGTTCGCCTACCATACATAAGACTCTGAATATGTATACAAGTCCCCTGATTGTATACAATGTTGTATTGGACTTTATTAGGGATTTACATCAACTTGTAACCAATCAAAATGTGTCTAGTGTGAAGTCATCAGTACAAGAAGGTTAATAGATGCTGGACGGCGGCAGCTGTTTCATAAACAAAACATTTTAATATGACTCAGTCTAGTTGAATGTTTCAATATGACTCAATCTATTTAACATTTAATATGAAAGTCTAGTTTAACATTTTAATATGACTCAATCTAGTTGAACATTTTAATATGAAAGTCTAGTTGAACATTTCAATATGAATCAATCTATTGAACATTTTAATATGAAAGTCTAGTTTAACATTTTAATATGAAAGTCTAGTTTAACATTTTAATATTACTCAGTCTAGTTGGACATTTTAACATGAAAGTCTAGTTTAACATTTCAATATGACTCAATCTAGTTGAACATTTTAATATGAAAGTCTGTTGAACATTTTACATATGAAAGTCTAGTTGAACATTTTAATATGACTCAGTCTATAAACATTTCAATATGACTCAGTCTAGCTGAACATTTTAAACGATCAGTTCGACGCTCAAATATGATCATCTAGTTGAACATTTTAATATGACTCAGTCTAGTTGAACATTTTAATATGACTCAATCTAGTTGAACATTAAAATAACTCAGTCTAGTTGAGCAGCTTTCAATATGACTCAGTCTAGTTGAATGTTTCAATATGGCTAGTCTATGAATGTTTCAATATGTCTCAGTCTAGTTTAACATTTTAATATGTCTCAGTCTAGTTGAACATTTTAACATGAAACTGATCACAGTTGAACATTTCAATAAAGTATGCTCAGTCTAGTTTAACATTTTATGCAACAGTCTATTGAACATTTCAATAAATCAGTCTATTGAACATTTAATATGACTCAGTCTAGTTTAATATTTCAATATGACTCAGTCAGTGAATATTGTTGTCTTTATGTCTAACATAGGCGCATAATTCGGTTATACTCTTTCGTTCATTAACTTGTTTTAAGGTCCAGTCATTAACATGCTATTAAAAAAGCCATTTTGGTTAAAAATGTTTAGAAGCATATTTTAAATACAATTTGCTAGAATGTAATGGTTTGTACAGATTTAATAGATAGAGCCGACATGATAGATAATAACAAATACTTGACATAAGATCACAAAATCGACATAACTTTATGAAATTTTTGACAACTGTTTACCCTTAAACAAAAAAAGTCAATAGTTATGGTGGCTAATAAAAACTTACATTTAGTTGTATATACATACAAATGATGTTATGTTGTTTAATACACATAAGAAGTCTTTAGATGTTTGTATGTAGAAGTAATTGTAATCGATTGCAATCTCAAAAAGGTTATCAAATGAGATGTAAAAATACAATGGACGGCAGGTAATCGAAAATTTTGCACTAAAAGTATGTTTGTTGTTTGTGTCGTGTAAGTCATCCAAGTTTTTTTGTTTTTTTTTTCCAAATAAGCATTGTTTGGTTAATATTTTTATTTATAAATATTTATACTACAATGTTGATAATCTGGATATTGAGCATGTCTGATATCAATGTTGGACTATCCACAGCACTGAGTAAGATTCTTAACCAGACGATACATTGGCGACTCATCCTTTATTAGGTCAGACCATTTTAGTTAATCTTCTTATTTCATTTTAGATATAAACAACGTGAATATGGTTTACTGTCTTTCTCACTACTGGATAAATTATGTTTAAATGTAAATAAAATGAATTGCAATGATAATAAATATAACCCATTTTACACAGACCTATTGATACCCTTATACACGGTATAATTATGTTCATTTTGAATGACCTATTGATACCCTATATACGGTATAATTATGTTCATTTTGAATGACCTATTGATACCCTTATACACGGTATAATTATGTTCATTTTGAATGACCTATTGATACCCTTATACACGGTATAATTTGTTCATTTTGAATGACCTATTGATACTCTTATACACGGTATAATTATGTTCATTTTGAATGACCTATAAAAATGTATGCCTTACGCTCTATATTCAAATAAAACATGTTGTTTTACTTCTGTTATGTAAACTTACAAAACGAAAATTTTCTATTTATCATTTTCAGAGGGGTGTACACTTGTCAAAGGTGTTTAGATGGAACAAATGTTGAATTCGAAGTCTGGGATACTGCAGGCCAGGTTGGTAACATTTACATTTTGGACTAAAGTTAAAATATATTTTTTGGCACAAAGATAAGACATCTATATGTTCGTTGTAAGACCACATCTTTATAATGGTACAGAAAAATACATATCTATATGTGATCCAAAAATCACACACCTATATATTGGTAAAAAAATCACACACCTATATAATGGTCCATAAATCACACCTATAATGGTCCATAAATCACACCTATATAATGGTCCATAAATCACAGCCTATATATTGGTAAAAAATCACACATATATATTGGTAAAAAATCACACACTATAATGGCCCATAAATCACACACCTATATGGTCCATAAATCACACACCTATATAATGGTCCATAAATCACACACCTGTATAATGGTCCATAAATCACACACCTATATAATGGTCCATAAATCACACACCTATATAATGGTCAATAAATCACACACCTATATAATGGTCCATAAATCACACACCTATATAAAGGTCCATAAATCACACACCTATATAAAGGTCCAAAAACTTAAGTCTATAACTTGGTCCAAAGAACATGTATCAATATCTTAGTTCAAAAAGGTGGTCTTTGGGCTCGTCAATTAATTACGTCAACAACTTATTGGGGTGGGGGGTGACAGTTGGGGGGTCTTTGGGACGAAGTAGGGTGAATATTATTTAAAGTCAACAATGTCGTTCTTTTGAAGGATGAAGTCAATGATTTATTTTTCAACCAAACACTGAAAGTTTGTTGGACCTAATACAAATAGAACTTTAGACAAATATCATTTGTAATTTCTCAGATCGATGAAATAAATCCGTGGTGTCTATAATACTATAGTGGCAAATTTTATATTAAGTTTAGTATAGTTTACAAGTATATATAAAATAAACTTCACTGGAGCTATTTTTACAAATTTGAAACTATAATCCAGGGGTGAGCAAACTACGGCTGCGGCATGCATCGGCCCGTCGGCGTATATTATGCGGCCCGTTTGCATGTACAAGTTACGATCCTATGTCAATGTTAATTATCTTTGTTTGGAGTTTTTGCTATATTTTGTAAATTTTAATCCGACTATTTGATTTGAATCTAGTGATATTAAATCATTTTTATTGCTCCAGAATATTAGTTAGAGCTGCTTTTTCTAAAAGCAGACTATGACCTGAAGGAGAAGTTGAAGTCATTTATTTTGTTGAAATAATTATGAATAGTAAAGTCTTATTACCTAAATTAGAAACTGATTAAGTTTGTATTTTAAAATGTGTAGATGTGTGTAATAGAGTGTGCATGTGAAATAAAATGACAAATTATCTTAAATTAATTTTCATGCGTTGTAAATTGTAATTCAAGTAGACAAAATATATATGCAGCCCGCCAATAAAAATCAAGTTTTCAATGTGGCCCTCCGTAGAAAAAGTTTGCCCACCCATGCGATAACCAATTACATTTTGACATTGCTTAATATGTGAATCGGTCGGCGTATTCTGTCAGATATTTCAGTCGGCATAGCGGCTCATTCACCAATATAAGATGAGTACAAGATGTTTTATGATGTGAAATGTCACAACCGTTTATTGTGGACTTGGCAAGTCTGATATGAGATAGAAAAACAATTCATTCTGATCCCCCTCGACAACACATTTCTTTCAATTAATTTAATTTGTCTCTTTTTAGCTAAAACAGATTTCTAACTCTAACAAAATATTATTGTTTTATTAGAAGAGACAGTAAACACAACATCTATGGTAAACACTACCTGACCTAATATTGCCCAATGACATTCGGCATTACCGACAGTGCCAAAGCCGGATTGGCTGATTATCTCTACGTCATAATTATTAGCCTTAAGTATCCTAATAAATCATAACCTTTAACTTTTTTATTACTGAAATCATGTTCAAATTTCTTTGGTTGTTGTTGTTTTTTATTTGTCTATTTTCATTATTACTAAAACTATCAATAATCATTCATTTTACTGCGGATAAATATTGTTTACTTATGCCGGATAGGGTGGTGTCGGGTATTAGCGAATCGAATAGTCTATACTGTATAAACAAAACTCTTATATAGGCCTAATATTTGAAAGTTGGAGATGGGTTTCATTATTTGTTAAAACTCCTTGTATGGATGGAGACTCTTTGATTTTGTTACATTAAAAAATTTATATTTCAATGTTTACAATTAGACGCGGAGTTTGTTGGGAGAGAAACGGAAACGGGGGGTGTTTATACTTTTTTTCGTTTTCATAAGTTTTTATTTTTTTTTTGGGGGTCTACTATAAAATTTATATAATGTGTTGACGTAATAAATGGACGAGTCTTTGTTTTGTTTTTTCTTTCAGAATGAAAACAGTAAATTGAAGGAACAAATTCGCTGGGCAGACGCCATCATTCTAATATATGACGTCACGGACAGGTGTAGTTTCAACGAATGTAGCCAGTTGAAGTTTTTAACCCAGGAGCTCTCTCGCAGAGCCAAACAGAAATATTTCACCGATACCAGGTCAGAGAGCCTGGATCACTTGCCAGTTGTACTGGTGGGAAACAAAATAGACAAGGAAGTTGAGAGGATGGTCAGCTACAGAGAAGGGGAGACCAAGAGCCGGCAGTTGAACTGCGTGGCGTTCAGGGAGCTCTCGGTCAGTGAGACCGTGCAGGGAGTGACGTCATTGTTTGAAGAGTTGTACCTGTACTGCAGGAGCGTGAGGAAGCTGTCGCCCCACCACGCTAGCACTTCCAGGCTCAACTTGCTGGCTGACCAGCTGGCGACATGCAGCTCGTCTGTTGAAGACCTGGCGGAGAGAAAGTCGGTCAGTTTACCTGTGACCCCCGAGTCGAACGAGGCGGAGAGACTGGACGCCACCGGACTGGACTGTCTGGCTGACGACACCTGGATGAAGTCCAGATCCAGACGCAGAGAGGCGCTGTTTATGAGTTGACGGCTGATGGTGCACACCACGTGACAGAACTGATACTTGATGAGTTGGCGGCTGATGGTGCAGACCACGTGACAGAACTGATACTTGATGAGTTGACGTCTGGTGGTGCAGACCACGTGACAGAACTGATACTTGATGAGTTGACGGCTGATGGTGCAGACCACGTGACAGAACTGATACTTGATGAGTTGACGGCTGATGGTACAGACCACATGACAGAACTGATGCTTGATGAGTTGACGGCTGATGGTGCAGACCACGTGACAGAACTGATGCTTGATGAGTTGACGGCTGATGGTGCAGACACTTGACAGAACTTATACTTGATGAGTTGACTGCTGATGGTACAGACCACATGACAGAACTGATGCTTGATGAGTTGACGGCTGATGGTACAGACCACGTGACAGAACTGATACTTGATGAGTTGACGGCTGATGGTACCGACCACATGACAGAACTGATGCTTGATGAGTTGACGGCTGATGGTACAGACCACATGACAGAACTGATGCTTGATGAGTTGACGGCTGATGGTATAGACCACGTGACAGAACTGATACTTGATGAGTTGACTGCTGATGGTACAGACCACGTGACAGAACTGATGCTTGATGAGTTGACGGCTGGTGGTGCAGACCACGTGACAGAACTGATACTTGATGAGTTGACGGCTGATGGTACAGACCACATGACAGAACTGATGCTTGATGAGTTGACGGCTGGTGGTGCAGACCACGTGACAGAACTGATACTTGATGAGTTGACAATTTTTACTTAAGCACCCACTGGACTGGTCCACCACTGGAAGCCAATCTGCCACGGTTTGGTGACCACTGGAAGCCAATCTGCCACGGTTTGGTGACCACTGGAAGCCAATCTGCCACGGTTTCCGTCATCAAAAACAACAGAGTGAAACTTTCACATCCATTAGGTCACTCATGTCACATGTTGGTGACCACTGGTGTTGATGTCCGCAGGTCACTCATGTCGCATGTGTCACAGTGTGGTGACCACTGGTTTTGATGTCCACAAATAACGAGATCAATGTCTCACACTGAAACTAAAAAGATGGACATAAAAAAAGTTTTAAACTATGCATAGTTGACAGTAGACCAATGACATTTAATAAAATAAATTATTGGTAATGGATGATGTCAGTTAATGATGTGTACAGAAGATTTGATCTATAAGTGACCAGTTGACCGCTTGCTACCAACAAACGAATACAGAAATTAGGCGCAAAAAAATCATTTCAATTTTCTTTCATTATGTCCCTTTGATCAAATTTATTTTTGACTTCCCTGTTTTAATCTTCATTATTAGTGATCTCAGTTTTTTCTCTGACCGTTTTAAGTTTTAATAAAACGTACAAATATCTCAAAACTAATTCATTTTAGTTTTTTTCTTTTTTTACTAAAATGACTTATATTGTGTATCCATTACATTGCACATAACTAGTGTTCCCTTAAAACTGTGCGTGTGTGTGTGGGCAGGCTACTTAGTTACACAATACACGTGCTGGCTACTTAGTTACACAATACACTTGCAGACTGATTAGTTACACAATACACTTGCAGACTGCTTAGTTACACAATACACGTGCTGGCTACTTAGTTACACAATACACTTGCAGACTGCTTAGTTACACAATACACTTGAAGACTGCTTAGTTACACAATACATGCTGGCTACTTAGTTACACAATACACTTGCAGACTGATTAGTTACACAATACACTTGCAGGCTACTTAGTTACACAATACACGTGCTGGCTACTTAGTTACACAATACACTTGCAGACTGATTAGTTACACAATACACTTGCAGGCTACTTAGTTACACAATACACTTGCAGACTGCTTAGTTACACAATACACTTGCAGGCTACTTAGTTACACAATACACTTGCAGACTGCTTAGTTACACAATACACGTGCTGGCTACTTAGTTACACAATACACGTGCAGGCTACTTAGTTACACAATACACTTGCAGACTGCTTAGTTACACAATACACTAGGACTGCTTAGTTACACAATACACGTGCTGGCTACTTAGTTACACAATACACGTGCAGGCTACTTAGTTACACAATACACTTGCAGACTGCTTAGTTACACAATACACGTGCTGGCTACTTAGTTACACAATACACGTGCTGGCTACTTAGTTACACAATACACGTGCAGGCTACTTAGTTACACAATACACGTGCAGGCTACTTAGTTACACAATACACGTGCAGGCTACTTAGTTACACAATACATGTGCAGGCTACTTAGTTACACAATACACGTGCTGGCTACTTAGTTACACAATACATGTGCTGGCTACTTAGTTACACTATACACGTGCTGGCTACTTAGTTACACAATACATGTGCTGGCTACTTAGTAACACAATACACGTGCTGGCTACTTAGTTACACAATACATGTGCAGGCTCCTTAGTTACACAATACACGTGCTGGCTACTTAGTTACACAATACACTTGCAGACTACTTAGTTACACAATACACTTGCAGACTGCTTAGTTACACAAATCACGTGCTGGCTACTTAGTTACACAATACATGAGCAGGCTACTTAGTTACACAATACACGTGCTGGCTACTTAGTTACACAATACACTTGCAGACTACTTAGTTACACAATACATGTGCAGGTTACTTAGTTACACATACACGTGCTGGCTACTTAGTTACACAATACATGTGCAGGCTACTTAGTTACACAATACGTGCTGGCTACTTAGTTACACAATACATGTGCAGGTTACTTAGTTACACAATACACGTGCTGGCTACTTAGTTACACAATACACGTGCAGGCTACTTAGTTACACAATACACGTGCTGGCTACTTAGTTACAAATACACTTGCAGACTGCTTAGTTACACAATACACTTGCAGACTGCTAGTTACACAATACACGTGCAGGCTGCTTAGTTACAATACACTTGCAGACTGCTTAGTTACACAATACACTTGCAGACTGCTTAGTTACACAATACACGTGCTGGCTACTTAGTTACACAATACATGAGCAGGCTACTTAGTTACACAATACACGTGCTGGCTACTTAGTTACACAATACACTTGGAGACTACTTAGTTACACAATACATGCAGGCTACTTAGTTACACAATACACGTGCTGGCTACTTAGTTACACAATACATGTGCAGGCTACTTAGTTACACAATACACGTGCTGGCTACTTAGTTACACAATACACTTGCAGACTACTTAGTTACACAATACATGTGCAGGCTACTAGTTACACAATACATGTGACTACTTAGTTACACAATACACTTGCAGACTGCTTAGTTACACAATACACTTGCAGACTGCTTAGTTACACAATACACGTGCAGGCTGCTTAGTTACACAATACACTTGCAGACTGCTTAGTTACACAATACACTTGCAGACTGCTTAGTTACACAATACACTTGCAGACTGCTTAGTTACACAATACACGTGCTGGCTACTTAGTTACACAATACATGTGCAGGCTGCTTAGTTACACAATACACGTGCAGGCTACTTATTTACACAATACACTTGCAGACTGTTCAGTTACACAATACACGTGCTGGCTACTTAGTTACACAATACACGTGCAGGCTACTTAGTTACACAATACATGTGCAGGTTACTTAGTTACACAATACACGTGCTGGCTACTTAGTTACACAATACACTTGCAGACTACTTAGTTACACAATACACGTGCAGGCTGCTTAGTTACACAATCCATGTGCAGGCTACTTAGTTACACAATACACTTGCAGACTGCTTAGTTACACAATACACTTGCAGACTGCTTAGTTACACAATACACGTGCTGGCTACTTAGTTACACAATACATGAGCAGGCTACTTAGTTACACAATACACGTGCTGGCTACTTAGTTACACAATACACTTGGAGACTACTTAGTTACACAATACATGTGCAGGCTACTTAGTTACACAATACACGTGCTGGCTACTTAGTTACACAATACATGCAGGCTACTTAGTTACACAATACACGTGCTGGCTACTTAGTTACACAATACACTTGCAGACTACTTAGTTACACAATACATGTGCAGGCTACTTAGTTACACAATACACGTGCTGACTACTTAGTTACACAATACACTTGCAGACTGCTTAGTTACACAATACACTTGCAGACTGCTTAGTTACACAATACACGTGCAGGCTGCTTAGTTACACAATACACTTGCAGACTGCTTAGTTACACAATACACTTGCAGACTGCTTAGTTACACAATACACTTGCAGACTGCTTAGTTACACAATACACGTGCTGGCTACTTAGTTACACAATACATGTGCAGGCTGCTTAGTTACACAATACGTGCAGGCTACTTATTTACACAATACACTTGCAGACTGTTCAGTTACACAATACACGTGCTGGCTACTTAGTTACACAATACACGTGCAGGCTACTTAGTTACACAATACATGTGCAGGTTACTTAGTTACACAATACACGTGCTGGCTACTTAGTTACACAATACACTTGCAGACTACTTAGTTACACAATACACGTGCAGGCTGCTTAGTTACACAATCCATGTGCAGGCTACTTAGTTACACAATACACGTGCAGGCTGCTTAGTACACAATACACGTGCAGGCTGCTTAGTTACACAATACACTTGCAGGCTGCTTAGTTACTCAATACACGTGCAGGCTGCTTAGTTACACAATACACTTGCAGGCTGCTTAGTTACACAATACACGTGCAGGCTACTTAGTTACACAATACACTTGCAGGCTGCTTAGTTACACAATGCACTTGCAGGCTGCTTAGTTACACAATACACGTGCTGGCTACTTAGTTACACTATACAACAAAGCGCACAAATAATTTGTTTAGTAGTCTCTTATAACGCTTTATTACGTATACAGATGTAAATTTTCTTCCATAGTTGTTCACAGCCAATAAATGTTGCCGCATACAGCAATCGGTATACATAGGGCACGTTGTTCAAACTTTACAAAGTAAAGCATTATTTGTGTATTTCATTCATAGTCAATATCTCCAGTAACAGACAGCTATAATATTCGATCCATGACAATTGAAATGAGCATTCAGATTTAATAAACAGTTTCATTATTTGTACATTCTCTACTAAACATGTTATTATGAATAGTGTGTAGACAGTGTATTTACTTTCAATCTTAAATATTGGTTTACTGATAGCGTCTATGTACTTTCACGGTTAAATGTTGGTTTAATGATAGCGTCTGTGTATTTTCACGGTTAAATATTGGTTTACTGATAACGTCTGTGCACTTTGACGGTTAAATATTGGTTTATTAATAGTATGTAGGCGATTTCAATTTCTAATTAAAGATGTTTTATTATTGGTGTTTAGGTACTTTAAATCCTGAAGATTGGTTTAGATATAGTGATTGTGTATTTTTCACTGCTCAAGATTGTTTTTTAGAAGTGAATATGTACTTGCAATCTTAAATATTGGTTCAGTTATTATGTTTATGTACTTTCATTGTTACAAATTGTTTTATTAATAGTGGATGGATACTTTCAAGCTTACAGATGTTTTATTGATTGTGTTTGACCATTACACTCCAAGGATAACGTACGCTGACAATATTTTACTAAGTCCATTGATAAATGTAAATTTTAATTTTCACTTTAACCAGATATTTAGCAATCATGAAATATGTGTATGTCCCTTAATGTTTCTTCAAGTCAAGTTCATTAAGTTCAACTATTTGTATGCCCCTTAATGTTTCTTCAAGTCAAGTTCATTAAGTTCAACTATTGTTATGTCCCCTTAATGTTTCTTCAAGTCAAGTTCATTAAGTTCAACTATTGTTATGTCCCTTAATGTTTCTTCAAGTCAAGTTCATTAAGTTCAACTATTGATGTCCCTTTAATGTTTCTTCAAGTCAAGTTCAATAAGTTCAACTATTGTGATGTCCCTTTAATGTTTCTTCAAGTCAAGTTCAATAAGTTCAACTATTGTGATGTCCTTTAATGTTTCTTCAAGTCAAGTTCAATAAGTTCAACTATTGTGATGTCCCTTTAATGTTTCTTCAAGTCAAGTTCATTAAGTTTCTGTGTTTTTCTTTCTACTTCTTTATAGGATTTTTTTTTCCCTTTCCGAAGATACCGAGGAAATAAAGCGAATGTTTAAACAATCAGGAAGTCGTAACATCTTTTCAACTCTCATAAACTCCTTCCCCCCAATCCACATTGCCTCTTGCAGTTGCTCTCACTGTATTCTATTGGGTAGGTAAACCACACTCAGCACATGCAGTGTAAAATCATATTACTGCTCAATTCTGGGTTGGGTTATGTGTATTGAATGACCATTCATATCAAAGATTTGTGTGATTTGGTTGTCATGGTTACTGCCAAAGTCGTAGAGAGAAATTGTGGCTCGGTGCAATGATGCTTATTGTTATTGTTCAAGTGTTCATAGTTTATGATGTGTATTGAAATGGATAACTAATTGGAAAAAAACAAATAACAAGTTTGAATTGAATTGAGATTTGAGAACAATAATTCTGTATTTCTGTACTTTACAAGTACTTTACAAGTTCCAGTGGTGCCACACAATCACAGCTGAGCACCGCGGGCCGCGGCTACGTCATACCGTCGTTTAAACCAAAGAACACAGATCATAGAGCAAGCGAGAATCGCCGAAGATGGCTTGGTGACATAGAGATCACCAAAGACCTTTAAATTTATACTAGACCGCTAACGTAATGTTAATTTTTACTCAAAAATGATACGCATTTTTAACAATTGAGTGAACGATAATATAAATCAAAATTTTTTTAAAGCATATTTGACTTTTAATTCCTTGTTTAAATAGAATTATAATAACCTTTATTATAAAATAGAATGAAAAAATAGAAAAATTGGGAAGGAATTGCTTTTAATGGAAGACGTTACGTTAGGGTTAGATTACCAACTCAGTGACTTGTTATATTAATTAGTGTTAGAGAATTAGTGTTTCTTCACGGAAATTTTCAGAATGGAAAAATATTCTATTTTTCATTTTACAATATTTAATATTCATATTTGAACTATTTTTCAACAGGAAATCTCGTGGGTGATGCATTTTAATTTAATAACAAAGAAGACATCTTTTCCATCTCTCAGAGAAATCTAAATAACTTAAATGTTGAATTTATCAAAAACCATTCATTTCTGTTATTTATTTTGTTATGAAGGTGGCGGGCTGGTGGCCAGGCGCTTGGGCAGTATAGTTGCTTATTATTTCTGTTACAATGTCATTGGTGATTGCGGTTAAGATGACGTCACGAATAATAATTACTCATCCCCGCACTATCATGTATGGGATTGGGTCGATTGGCCACTATTAGCGGTGCTGACTCTAGCCTCTGGTATGTTCAAAACATTAAACAAGCTCAACGCTCGAAACAATCGATTAATGTACCGTGATCGTGTGGGAATTCGGGAAAGAGAATTACTTTTATTTCAGATTATGATCCGGTGAGTCACAAAATCTGGTAAAATTCCAAAACAGGTATATTCCGGAATCCGGAATCCAGTTATTCCGATACATGTAAATGGTAGAACCGGATTTCACCGGATAGTGCAAAATCCGGCGGAACCGGATTCCGGACCGATTCCGGCACACCCCTACAGAAGATATTGTTTGAAATATAGACCTTTATCTGAACATTACAGGATGACTGAAGATATTGTTTGAAATATAGACCTTTATTTGGACATTACAGGGGTTACAGAAGATATTGTTTGAAATATGGACATCAAAACCAAGACTGGACAAACATTCATATGGGAAACTTTTCAAGAATTCAACAATCATTGTAAACAAAAGAATTTTTAAAAAGACTTATCGAAATAAAAAAAGATTATTTAAATGATGTTATGTTGTTGCAAGAAACACACAAATGATGTTATGTTGTTGCAAGAAACACACAAATGATGGTATGTTGTTGCAAGAAACACACAAATGATGTTATGTTGTTGCAAGAAACACACAAATGATGTTATGTTGTTGCAAGAAAAACACAAATGATGGTATGTTGTTGCAAGAACACAAATGATGTTATGTTGTTGCAAGAAAAACACAAATGATGGTATGTTGTTGCAAGAAACATACAAATGATATTATGTTGTTGCAAGAAACACACAAAGATATTATGTTGTTGCAAGAAACACAATGATATTATGTTGTTGCAAGAAACATACAAATGATGTTATGTTGTTGCAAGAAACATACAAATGATGTTATGTTGCAAGAAACACACAAATGATGTTATGTTGTTGCAAGAAACATACAAATGATGTTACGTTGTTCTAACGAAAACAATACTCAATTCCTCCAATACTCAATCCACTAAAAAAAAAGAATGAAAGACCTGAAAAACATTTCTTTTAATCTGGTAACTAAATGTCAGTTTTGACATGCATTGGAATATGTTATCTTGACATCTGACATTGTTTCTTTCCTTTGAAATTTACAGAATTAACATAGCTGGAATACCTTGTACACAAGTTTCTCTGGTGTGTTCTTTCCAGTATTCCAAACTCCTCGTCATTTCCTTTACGTCTGCGTGTCTTAGATCGTTACCCAAAGATTCAAGAAAACGTTGCGTATGTTTTTCGTTTTTTTTTTTTGTATCTGTTTCAACTCATCACTATTGGGCTGTGTGTCAATCTGGTTAAGGGGAGTGAATCGTACACTGGAAGGTAAATCTTACACTCAGCTTTCTTGTGTAGGTGAGTGAGTGATTCTGAAAGAGAGTATTATTTCTATTGATCACAATTAGTGCTCACTATGAATACGGTGAAAGTATTTTAGTGCTGACAACTTACTATTAATACGGTGAAAGTATTTTTGTGTTGACAGCTCACTATTAATACGGTGAAAGTATTTTAGTGTTGACAACTCACTATTAATGTGGAAAGTATTTTAGTGTTGACAATTAACTATTATTAAGGTGAAAGTAGTTTAGTGCTGACAACTCTTGTGATAAATCTCATGGATTAGCTCAGATATATCAGGTATTTATTAGACAAATAGATTAGAATTATTCCATTGATTAATGAAAGTGTTATATTATGAGTATTTATGTGGGTTTTATGTTTGACAAGTTTTGTATCTTAGTTTTTTTTCTTTTCTTCTTTGATATATTCATACTTATATTTTCACTACTTAAAAACATAATTAAAAACAGAAGATACATTAAAACATGCCATTAAACAGGCGACACATTAAAACAGGCGACACATTAAAACAGGCGACACATTAAAACAGGCGATAAAAACAGGGGACACGTTAAAACAGGGGACACATTAAATCAGGGGACACATTAAATCAGGCGACACATTAAATCAGGCGACACATTTTTCTGCTTTGGTTTACATTCTGTAATGACATGTAATAGAAAAATAATTCCTTTGATCTAAACTATTTTTGGTCATTGGATCGTCTACGTTCATTCCACATATCACATATAGTTACTGTCATCACTGAACTATATATATTATGTTTGTATGTATTTTTAACTATGTGTCTGTATGTATATATAAATATATGTGTCTATATATATATAGACTCATCACTATTGGGCTGTAAATATGTAATTATATGTCTGTATGTATATATAAATATGTCTGTATGTATATATATAAATATATGTCTGTATGTATATATATAAATATATGTCTGTACTCTGTATGTATAAACAGAGTTTCGTTTGCTACTAGTCTTTAAGCTCCGTATGTTCTTCACAGATTGCTTTGAAATAAATTTGAAACAACGTTGCATTCAAAACGTGTGTTTTTATACACCTATTTTGTAAATGTCACACCTGTGACAGGTACAGTAACGGTTTTAATCACATGTCAGTCTATATTGAACTGAAGCCAAAAACTATTAATAGTAAAAAAAAACAACTCATGTTTCAAAACTGTTGAGTGGAAAATAAATAATTAAAACTCTCTACTCAAAATATTCCAGTCACACTATGTGATATACCTGAGTGGAGATAATGCACTATATAATATTCCTGAGTGGAGATAATGCATTATATGATATTCCTAATTTAAGATAGTGCATTATATAATATTCCTCAGTGGAGATAATGCATTATATAATATTCCTGCGAGGAGATAGTGTCCATATGGTAGTACTCAGAAATGGATGATAATAATACAAATGGAACATATTAAGGTAACATTATAAATAACATAGACAAAAAGAACATAACTTAGTTCATCACATTGTTTGCACACATTTTTCCGGGAATGAAATGAAGGCACATGTAAGCTGTGTTGTTGTAAAGTTCCATTATTTGAAAAAAACTTAGGAAAACACAATCTGTATAAAAAAAATATATTTTAAATGAAACTCTTAGAAATACAATATCATTAGACCGTTGACTTAATTACTGCAATACCTTTCAGAATACATCATTAACACATCATTAGACTGTTAACTTAATGACTGCAATACCTTTCAGAATACATTACTGAGACATCATTCTTAAACTACGTCTGATTTCTTTCATAAGGCAACTTTCTTATTAATGTCTCAATATAATAATAGAAATCGCTCTGTGTACGTATCTTGCAGTTGACCCAATCTCCTATACAATAAGAGAAGGCGGTCTGTGTACGTATCTTGCAGTTGACCCAATCATATAATAAGAGAGTCGCTCTGTGGTTGTATCTTGCAGTTGTCCCAATCAGCTATATAATAAGAGAAGTCGCTCTGTGGTTGTATCTTGCAGTTGTCCCAATCTCCTATATAATAAGAGAAGGCGGTCTGTGTACGTATCTTGCAGTTGACCCAATCTCCTATAAATAGAAGAAAGCGGTCTGTGTACGTATCTTGCAGTTGTCCCAATCTCCTATACAATAAGAGAAGGCGGTCTGTGTACGTATCTTGCAGTTGACCCAATCTCCTATACAAAGAGAAGTCGCTCTGTGTACGTATCTTGCAGTTGACCCAATCTCCTATACAAAAAGAGAAGTCGCTCTGTGGTTGTATCTTGCAGTTGACCCAATCTCCTATATAATAAGAGAAGTCGCTCTGTGGTTGTATCTTGCAGTTGTCCCAATCAGCTATATAATAAGAGAAGTCGCTCTGTGGTTGTATCTTGCAGTTGACCCAATCTCCTATACAAAGAGAAGTCGCTCTGTGTACGTATCTTGCAGTTGACCCAATCTCCTATACAATAAGAGAAGGCGGTCTGTGTACGTATCTTGCAGTTGACCCAATCTCCTATACAAAAAGTCGCTCTGTGGTTGTATCTTGCAGTCGTCCCAATCTCCTATATAATAAGAGAAGTCGCTCTGTGGTTGTATCTTGCAGTTGACCCAATCTCCTATATAATAAGAGAAGGCGGTCTGTGATTGTATCTTGCAGTTGACCCAATCTCCTATACAAAAAGAGAAGTCGCTCTGTGGTTGTATCTTGCAGTCGTCCCAATCTCCTATATAATAGAGAGTCGCTCTGTGGTTGTTTCTTGCAGTTGTCCCAATCTCCTATACAATAAGAGAAGGCGGTATGTGATTGTATCTTGCAGTTGTCCCAATCTCCTATACAATAAGAGAATGCGTTCTGTGGTTGTATCTTGCAGTCGTCTCAATCTCCTATACAGTAAGAGAAGGCGGTCTGTGGTTGTATCTTGCAGTTTTCATTTCACTATCGGCCGCCATATTCAAATTTTGAATTCTTATGTATAGTCTGATCTAACCTAAACAGACATGCAATCTTATTTTGTGTATGGGAATTAGAGCTGGAATTTCTCGGAATCGGGGTGGGGGTCCAAAGACGAGGGACTGAGTTCGGGGAATGAGGAGTTGGTAAGATGAGGGTAAGAGTAGTGTGATTGGAGCCTCCGGGGAATGAGGAGTTGGTAAGATGGGGGTAAGAGTAGTGTGATTGGAGCCTCCGGGGAATGAGGAGTTGGTAAGATGAGGGTAAGAGTAGTGTGATTGGAGCCTCCGGGGAATGGGGGGTTGGTAAGATGAGGGTAAGAGTAATGTGATTGGAGCATCCGGGGAAGGGGGGAGATGGCGGTTAACGGACTGGAAGCCTGGGAGGGGTGCCCATGACTGGAGGTATGTATAAATGAACTATAGGGCCGAACTTGGAGGGTGGGTGCATTTATTGTACAAACAACTTGCCAATTTATTTATTTAATACTTATCTTCAAAGATTTATGGAAAGAAGATCTCTACAGTGGGTCAATGATTATGCGTGTGGGGTTTGTGTGCACGCGCGAGTAAGTGTGAGATACAGAGTTTTGGTGAGTTAAAATTGTATTCACATTTATGGATATTTTTATGTAAATCATTTATAAATTTTCATTTATCAGACCAAGGTTAAAATTTTTCTTGATTGTGTATTCGTATATTTAGCTTGACTTGTTCCCTGAACGAACCAATGAATGCATAGCAAACCTAATGAAGTTTTATGCTTGTAATTTTAACTGACAACTTAACGAATCCAATTATTATTTGTACCTATCAGTAATAGCCATGAGTACTAATAGTGGCACCACCGTACTTCTACCACTTCCCCCCCCACATACACACACAGAAATATTTTCCCTTCTTCCCACCCCACCCGCCTCCATCGTCTCATGTTTGCCTTTCAGGTTAACAGCCGTGAGTGTTGATATTTATGTTGTGAGTGGCTCACAACGGCCTTCACCTTCGACTGCACGCGCAAACACCAACCCACCTTTATATCGCACACACACACACACATACACGCTGACACACGAGTATATAGAAAGATCTGCAGATGAGTACATCTTCTAGATGACTTCAGGAGATACAACACACAGAATATCTAGGTCACGTTGTGCCGGCTGTGTACCTGCTCTATCTCGGTAGACCATCACGATAGTTAATACGATTGTTCTACCTACACGTTTTCATAACTTTTTTCAAAACTTTTATTCTTGTCTGTCTTTGATTTATTCCATTACATATGTGGCTATTGAACATCACACAGATGTTCAATAAATCATTGCACAAGATGTGCGCCAAATCATTACACAGATATCCAATAGATAATTACTAATTTCCCAGTAAATCATTACAAAGATGTCCGATAAATCGTTTCACACGGATGTCTAGTAAATCATTACACGACGTCCATAAATCAGTATATACAGACGTCCAAAGAATCATTACACAGATGTCTAGTAAATCATTACACAGATGTCTAGTAAATCATTATACAGATTTCTAGTAAATCAGTGGTACCCCAACCCCAGGCCGCGGACCGGTATCGGTCCGTGGAACAAATAGACCGCCCAAGAAACATCAAATTATTTTCTGAGCTATGCCTATATTATTTATTTATCTCTTGACTGTGCGACTTTCCATGGACGATAAATAATGAACACTCCCCACCCCCGCGGGTCGCGGTGAAATTATCCAACGCTGACCGGTCCGTGCCGAGAAAATGGTCGGGGACCACTGTAAATCATTACACAAGATGAACGATGAATATAATCAGACAGATGTCTCACTTGTTAGTGTATAGAAATGAGCGTACAACTTGGAATATGTCACACGTAATTTGATCCATTGATTGCTGGATATTTTTACATAAACTTCTTGTTGTATAATATGTCTAGTTTGTGCAATGTAATCAAGTAATGTATATAATGAGGTCATATAGTTTCTATATGGTCTGCATCAAATGAGGTCATATAGTTTCTATATGGTCTGCATCTAATGAGGTAATGTTGTCTCTATATAGTCTGCATCTAATGAGGTAATGTTGTCTCTATATAGTCTGCATCTAATGAGGTAATGTTGTCTCTATATAGTCTGCATCTAATGAGGTAATGTTGTCTATATAATCTGCATCTAATGAGGTAATGTTGTCTCTATATAATCTGCATCTAATGAGGTAATTTGCTCGTTCATTACACTTCATTGTAATACTTCAAGTTTAAATTATTTTAAAATGTAAATAAAAATAAAGAACAATTGCAACAAAACAAAACAAAAATTTTGTGAATTGAGTCATTGAATTCTAAACTGTAAGACAACTAGTCTCAGTCTGTGATTCTAATGAGATGTTTGACTCAGATTTCTTCCACTTCTTCGGAGAGGAACTGAGAAAAACAAAATGATATATTTTGTTTGGTTTATGACCCAAATGTGTTTAAAAATAAGTAATTAATGAGTTTTATTGAAAATTTCACTGACTAGCCTCCTCGGTCAAAAAAATTTGTTGATTATGTCACTGACTAGCCTTCTCAGTCAATGAGTTCTATTGATTATGTCACTGACTAGCCTTCTCGGTCAATGAGTTTATTGATTATGTCACTGACTAGCCTTCTCGGTCAATGAGTTTTAGTGATTATGACACTGACTAGCCTTCTCGGTCAATGAGTTTTATTGATTATGTCACTGACTAGCCTTCTCGGTCAATGAGTTTTATTGATTATGTCACTGACTAGTCATCCTCACGTTAGTTTGTTGTTTAATTAAGTCACCCAAGTGATTTATAAATAATGTTGTCCTTGAGTTTAATAAATTTAATTATCCACAGGTTTTATAAATAATATTATCCAATGATTCTGTTCTCTTGATATTCTTAAATTGTGAAGCACGTGATAACGTTATCTTGTACTAAAAACTTGATATCAAGACATGGCTGGGTGTGTCATTAAAGATGGGACTGATAAACTTGATATCAAGACATGGCTGGAAGTCATTAAAGATGGGACTGATAAACTTGATATCAAGACATGGCTGGGTGTCATTAAAGATGGCACTGATAAACTTGATATCAAGACATGGCTGGATGTTTAAAGAGGCACTGATAAACTTGATATCAAGACATGGCTGGATGTCATTTAAGATGGCACTAATAAACTTGATATCAAGACATGGCTGGATGTCATTAAAGATGGCACTGAAAACTTGATATCAAGACATGGCTGGATGTCATTAAAGATGACACTGATAAACTTGATATCAAGACATGGCTGGATGTCATTAAAGATGACACTGATAAACTTATATCAAGACATGGCTGGGTGTCATTAAAGATGGCACTAATAAACTTGATATCAAGACATGGCTGGATGCCATTAAAGATGGCACTGGTAACTTGATATCAAGACATGGCTGGATGTCATTAAAGATGGCACTGATAAACGTGATATCAAGAAGACATGGCTGGATATCATTAAAGATGGCACTAATAAACTTGATATCAAGACATGGCTGGATGTCATTAAAGATGGCACTGATAAACTTGATATAAAGACATGGCTGGATGTCATTAAAGATGACACTGATAAACGTGATATCAAGCCATTGCTGGATGTCATTAAAGATGGCACTGATAAATTTGATATCAAGACATGGCTGGATGTCATTAAAGATGGCACTGATAAACTTGATATCAAGACATGGCTGGATGTCATTAAAGATGGCACTGATAAACTTGATATCATAACATGGCTGGACATTAAAGATGGCACTGATAAACTTGATATCAAGACATGGCTGGATGTCATTAAAGATGGCACTGATAAACGTGATATCAAGACATGGCTGGATGTCATTAAAGATGGCACTGATAAACGTGATATCAAGACATGGCTGGATGTCATTAAAGATGGCACTGATAAATCTTACAGTTAATTGTTATTGTGCTTCGTCGTAGCGAAAAAATACTTTTTAATCAACTACATCTGTAGGCCAGCATCTGGTGATTTAATTGATTCCCATCCTGGACAATATCTGTTACATAATCAGCTCTTCACAAACCATGTTACCTGTGTATGGCATGGGCTGGATCATTAGTTCAATCTGATCGTGTTATTTAATGTTCAGTTCAGTGGCCGGCATACACACACATATTTTACTGACATACTTTTTGAGAATTGTAGTGGCGATAATTGTTTAGGGAACTTTCCAGTTCGACACTTACTCTCTAAACATAGACACTTCTGTTCTCTAGACAAAGACACTTCTGTTCTCTAGACAAAGACACTTCTGTTCTCTAGACAAATACACTTCTATTCTCTAGACATAGACACTTCTATTCTCTAGACAAAGACCTTCTATTCTCTAGACAAAGACACTTCTGTTATCTAGGCATAGACACTTCTGTTATCTAGGCATAGACACTTCTATTCTCTAGACATAGACACTTCTATTCTCTAGACATAGACACTTCTATTCTCTAGACATAGACACTTCTATTTTCTAGAGATAGACACTTCTGTTCTCTAGACATAGACACTTCTATTCTCTAGACATAGACACTTCTATTCTTCTAGACATAGACACTTCTATTCTCTAGACATAGACACTTCTATTCTCTAGACAAAGACACTTCTGTTCTCTAGACATAGACACTTCTATTCTCTAGACATAGACACTTCTATTCTCTAGACATAAACACTTCTATTCTCTAGACTTAGACACTTCTATTCTCTAGACATAGACACTTCTATTCTCTAGACATAGACACTTCTATTCTCTAGACATAAACACTTCTATTCTCTAGACTTAGACACTTCTTCTGTACAGACATTTCTGTTCACTAGAGCCAAAATTTACCTTTTCTTCAAATTATTTTGGCATAAGAAGTATTTCTCTATCCCTGAATATTATGTATCATGAGTTTGGATGATTTTACACGTTCATTTCTCTAATCCCACACTTATCTTGCATAAAGTATGTATTTAAATAATGTTACATTTTGGATAAGTAAAGGAACATTTCACCATAACCCATACTTGTTAGGTAATCATATGGATACATCAGGGCCCAGACAAATGCTTGGATTACCCGAATCTGACCATCTGCTGCCAGGAGGCCACTGAGGAATGACCTGCGTACATCTAAAGACATTCAGTACAAAACTATCCAGTTGAGTTATCTGTGTGCATACAAAACTATCAAGTTCAGTTA
The DNA here is from genome assembly GCA_021962125.1 of Bulinus truncatus. Lineage (NCBI taxonomy): Eukaryota > Metazoa > Mollusca > Gastropoda > Planorbidae > Bulinus > Bulinus truncatus. Next base: position 1,361,635 of record JAGDYQ010000102.1, read on the forward strand.
TCTGTGTCACATACAAAACTATCCAGTTCAGTTATCTGTGTCACATATAAAACTATCAAGTTCAGTTATCTGTGCCACATACAAAGCTATCCAGTCAGTTATCTGTGTCACATACAAAACTATCAAGTTCAGTTATCTTTGCCACATACAAAACTACCCAGTTCAGTTATCTTTGCCACATACAAAACTACCCAGTTCAGTTATCTTTGCCACATACAAAACTATCAAGTTCAGTTATCTGTGTCACATACAAAACTATCAAGTTCAGTTATCTGTGTCACATACAAAACTATCCAGTTCAGTTATCTGTGTCAGATATCTCTACTCCACCGTCCACTTCAATGTTGTCAGAAACTAAAATTCTTCAGTTATGGTCATTTTATTTCAGGGTGAACAACTATGCAGGCCAATCATAAATACACGACAATAGCTATGTTATTTACGAAATGCAAGTCAGCGAAGGATTTCGAAGTTAACAGTTGTACATTTGAAACTGGTGCTAAATATCTGCCCAGATAAACAGAACAAAAGTAGTAGCTAACATTTACGTCATGTAACAAATACTTGTCAGATATGTTGAGAGAACAAATATGGTGACCGATTTTTTCAACGTCTTGTCTCCCTTTGATGAGTGCCCAATAACAACAAGTTAGGGAGAAGTTTGTCTCAATGATGTGACCTTTGACTTTTTCATGGCATCCTGAAATCTCTGAGAATAGAAGGAAAAAGAGATCGTGATAAAGTTTTGTTTTGTTGTACTCGACTACCGGTACTCGTCTTCACCCTGGGTTTAACTTTATTTCACCTTTTAAATTGATTTTGAATATGTTTATTTTTAATTCATTGGATGATCTTTACTTAATTACTGGATGATCTTTACTTTAATTCATTGGATCATCTTTACTTTAATTCATTGGATCATCTTTACTTTAATTCATTGGATCATCTTTACTTTAAGTCAATGGATCATCTTTACTTTCTTTTCAGAAGATGATCTTTACTTTATAATCAGAAGATGATCTTTACTTTATAATCAGAAGATTATCTGTACTTCCTAATCAGAAGATGATATTTACTTCCTAATCAGAAAATGATCTTTTCTTTCAATCAGAATATGATTTTATTTCATAATGAGAAGATCATCTTCACTTCTTAATCAGATGATCTTTGCAAATAGAAGATGATCTTTACTTCCTAATCAAAAGAAATAAGTTTTTCGTTGAAGATAAAAAAACACTTGGGTAAAATAGCGTGTGTATGAAAGGTTGGACTAAGTTTGGTTTGACCTGTGATGGGACTTAGTTTGGTTTGACCTGTAATGGGACTTAGTTTGGCTTGATCTGTGATGGGACTTAGTTTGGCTTGATCTGTGATGGGACTTAGTAGTTTGGTTTGACCTGTGATGGGACTTAGTTTGGTTTGATCTGTGATGGGACTTAGTTTGGTTTGATCTGTGATGGGACTAAGTTTGGTTTGATCTGTGATGGGAATTAGTTTGGTTTGACCTGTGATGGGAATTAGTTTGGTTTTATCTGTGATGAGACTAAGTTTGGTTTGATCTGTGATGGGACTAAGTTTGGTTTGATCTGTGATGGAATTAGTTTGGTTTGATCTGTGATGGGAATTAGTTTGGTTTATCTGTGATGGGAATTAGTTTGGTTTGATCTGTGATGGGAATTAGTTTGGTTTTATCTGTGATGGGAATTAGTTTGGTTTGACCTGTGATGGGAATTAGTTGGTTTTATCTGTGATGAGACTAAGTTTGGTTTGATCTGTGATGGGACTAAGTTTGGTTTGATCTGTGATGGGAATTAGTTTGGTTTGATCTGTGATGGGAATTAATGAGACTAAGTTTGGTTTGATCTGTGATGGGACTAAGTTTGGTTTGATCTGTGATGAGACTAAGTTTGGTTTGATCTGTGATGGGACTAAGTTTGGTTTGATCTGTGATGGGACTAAGTTTGGTTTGATCTGTGATGGGACTAAGTTTGGTTTGATCTGTGATGAGAATAAGTTTGGTTTGATCTGTGATGGGACTAAGTTTGGTTTGATCTGTGATGGGACTAAGTTTGGTTTGATCTGTGATGGGACTAAGTTTTGTTTGATCTGTGATGGGACTAAGTTTGGTTTGACCTGTGATGGGCACATATATATTTAGATGAAAACTAATTACAGCTATTACATACTATTAAAAAACAAGGCATTAACAGAATTTGTTTTCGAAAACTTTTACAGAATATACATGTTGTATGTCTAACACTGACATAAATATTATTACATATGCATTCTAATTCGTTGTATGTGTGTGTGTGTGTCATCTATAGACTATGTTCACCTATATTTTGTTCAAGTGTGTGTGTGTCATCTATAGACTATGTTCACCTATATTTTGTTCAAGTGTGTGTGTGTCATCTATAGACTATGTTCACCTATATTTTGTTCAAGTGTGTGTGTCATCTATAGACTATGTTCACCTATATTTTGTTCAAGTGTGTGTGTTATCATTATAGACTATGTTCACCTATATTTTGTTCAAGTGTGTGTGTCATCTATAGACTATGTTCACCTATATTTTGTTCAAGTGTGTGTGTGCGTCATCTATAGACTATGTTCATATATTTTGTTCAAGTGTGTGTATGTCATCTATAGACTATGTTCACCTATATTTTGTTCAGTGTGTGTGTGTCATCTATAGACTATGTTCACCTATATTTTGTTCAAGTGTGTGTGTGTCATCTATAGACTATGTTCACCTATTTTGTTCAGAGTGTGTGTGTGCGTCATCTATAGACTATGTTCACCTATATTTTGTTCAAGTGTTGTGTGTGCGTCATCTATCGACTATGTTCACCTATATTTTGTTCAAGTGTGTGTGTGCGTCATCTATAGACTATGTTCACCTATATTTTGTTCAAGTGTGCGTCATCTATCGACTATGTTCACCTATATTTTGTTCAAGTGTGTGTGTGCGTCATCTATAGACTATGTTCCCTATATTTTGTTCAAGTGTGTGTGTGCGTCATCTATAGACTATGTTCACCTATATTTTGTTCAAGTGTGTGTGTGCGTCATCTATATAGACTATGTTCACCTATATTTTGTTCAAGTGTGTGTGTGTCATCTATAGACTACGTTCACCTATATTTTGTTCAAGCGTGTGGGCGATACATTATTGTTCGGTAAATACTTTTTTTATTGTTGCACACCGAGTTATCGCTCTTGTTGTTAAAGGTATTGTTAGTTTCGTATTAATTTGATTTTAAACCAGTATAGTTTGATTGATTTTAAACTTACTAAAGTTTGATTGATTTTTAACTTACTAAAGTTTGATTGATTTTAAACTAAGTATAGTTTAACTGATTTTAAACTAAGTATAGTTTCATTGGTTTAGCACTAATTATAGTTTGATTAATTTAAAAAAGTATAGTTTAGTTTGACAGACTTTTCTTTTTTTATACTTATTTTGAATCATTCTGTTCAGTGCATCGTTGCTGCTGTTTTATATCATCATGGTCGACTGTATGTTGTAAGGAATCATTTTGTGAAGTAAATTTATTCAATAATATACTTTGTTTTAACAGATGTTAATTATGTTATATGTAAATATAATGAAGATTATATTTTCTTTTACTTTAGATGAACTTTTTCATCTCCAAGGAAAAAATAAATTGGAGGACCAGATCAATGAATTAACGGATTATTTCAACTAATCCAGTACCAGATCAATGAATTAACGGATTTTTTAACAATCCAGTACCAATAATCTAGATGAGTGCCCCGGTCACCCCCAGAGGGCAGCAGCTCCAACAGTGGGACTACTCTAAAGCCCTACTTGAGAAGAAAGAAATCTTCACTGGGTGAAACAAAGATTGCTGTGTTGGGTATGGCTGGTGTTGGCAAAAGTGGTCAGTACTTTCAACCATAATATATGTTTGTTTATTATTACTACTAAATAAAATGTCTCTTATTTCATTTCAACTCTCCATTCATCTGCTCTTGGTCAGGTGGGTGGATAGTTAGGTAGGTGGGTGGGTGGGTGGATAGTTTGGTAGGTGGGTGGGTTGGTAAGTAAGTTGGTAGTTAGATAGACTAGGTCTGTGGTTCCCAAACTTTTTTGACCCATGAACCCATTTTATAGTCAAAACTTGCCAACGGACCCCTAGTGAAAAAGCTACATAAATGCATAGTATAAAAGTATAAAATTTAAAAAAAACACATTTTGTTGAAGAAGTATTTATTGAAATTATAAAATTTGTTTGAAATAAAATAATACAAAAAATGATGACTTGGATGAATTTGGTGAGATGAGTGTACACTAGGGTGGCCCAAAAAACTCAACTTTCACCTACAGAGCAAGACACCCTCTAACATTTTCCTTATATCAAACCTTTAATTAGGGCAGAGTTTCAGCCTCTTGTGCCAACTGGTGATGCTCAACGACCATGGATTTTCAAAATTTCATCGAATATTGCAGAACTTTAATGTAATTTACATTTTGTATATTTACTTACTGTATCATGTTATTTGTGTTAAATTTTACTTACTTAGGGTTGGCTGTTTAACTATTCTGTTTCGTAACTTCCTGTTGATGATGACTGTGCATTTGCAAGCAGTTTTCTTGATGATGAAACTGAATATGTCGATGAGTATATACCGACCAAAATTAGCAAATCAGGTAAACAAGATAACTCATATAAAAAAACCTCTCAAGATCAATTGTTCAATCCAAGTGCAACAAGTGCCTTTGACCGTAATAAAACATCTGATCGTGAAGCTGTTTGACTACTTATTCCTATTGCTGCAGCCCTTGGTCATGATCCAAATGCACTTTCTATTTCACGTAGCACTATTTAACGAGCGCAGTCAAGTGCTAGGCGTGAAATTTCTAAAGCAATGAAAGATAATTTTGAGCCAACTTGCCCATTAGTAATCCATTTGGATGCAAAGATACTTCCAGCAATATTTTGGGAGGGCTCAGTTGACAGGCTACCAGTTTTAGTTTCAGGTGATGGACAAACTGTTAGGTGAGCTCTGGAACTGGTGAGAATGTTCACAAACTGTTGGTGAGTGGCAGCTGGTTGAGGAGGTTCAGGCTATGTACTTTGACACAACCTCAGTAAATACCGACAGAATAAATGGAGTATGTGTTGGTCTTGAAAACAGGCTAGGTCGTGAACTTCATTGGTTAGCCTGTCGTCATCGTGTAATGGAGATCATCTTGTCAAAGGTTTTCACTATCTGCTTTGGACCTTCAAACTCCCCAGATATATCGCTTTTCAAATGAATCAAAGCTGTTGGAGTGTCATCACCAGGCAGATTTTTCAGAATTCCAGGTGACACCTGAAGCTTCCAGTTTATCACGTGCAACCATTGCAGTCTTGACCAAAGAGCACCTAAAGGAATAAGTCAGAGATGATTACATGGATTTATTTCAGTTGACTCTGATTGTTTTGAGACATCCACCGAGAGAAGTCCAGTGGAGGACTCCAGGACCAGTACATCGTGCTCGCTGGATGGCAAAATTAATTTAAGCCATGAAAATAAATCTCTTCCACAACTAAACAGATGTATTAAAGCTTACAAAGAAGCCCAAGTTGAGCTCTTTGTAGTTTGGTGCACTAATTTACACCAAGAATGGGTAACTGGTCCTCGTGCAACTGAAGCTCCATCCAGTGATTTACAGCTGTGGACTGATCTCAGCAGTTACTAGATCATCGATCCTGACATCAGTTCAGATGCAAGAAAAGTCCTAGAAAATCATCTCTGTATCTTTCAGATGAGCTTGTTGGATTAGCCTTGTTCTCAGATCCTCTGACAGCAGCTGCAATGATGGGGATTGTGCAGGGAATCACCAGTGAAGCTGGCAAACGAAAAGTGCGTGGAGATCCATCAATTCTAAAGAAACCAGATGTATGTTTAGGTGACTTTGCAACTACCAGATCGGGAACCTTCTTGCTGCTATAACAATGACAGTGCATTTCTTGATTGAACAGTATCGATATGGCCAGACACGATTGAAGTCATTACGTTGTGGAAGACACTACAGAGCGAGTGGTGAAGCTTTTTGAAGTAAGACAATACACTGCATTAAAGACAAGAAGAAAAACAATTCTTATTGCAAGTTGTGGAAGCAAACCGCAAGGCTGTTCCAACACAAGTCACCAAAAAATCTGCTGTTCAGGCCTTAATGTCAGAATGACAATAACATTCACTGATAATGTATGCTTTGTGACTTAATTTTGAGTAGGTTAAATTTTTAAGTTTTTGATGGAATAGCACAATTTGACCTTTTAATTGTGACAAATGTCAATAGCCATATGTTTAAGCTAGATGGTTAATTGGCAAAAATGTTGAACCATGGAGTCGCTAGGAATTTTTCCAGAGGGGGAAGGCTTGACTACAGGCACAAGCATGTTCCGATTTTAATTTTTTTATTTTGGCCTTCTGTACTTGATTTGTCCTTCGAAAATGTTTTGGCATTCAGGTTGTTTTTTATAATCTCAACTCTTGTTAGTTTATAATCGTCTGCCACTGAGTGAATTTTTAAATTTATCCTAAATTAATATGAAAAGATGGATATCAGAGAACAAATGTACAGGCTCAATAAAACGAAAAGTAGAGAAATCGCGGGATTCCGAAAAGTCGTTATTAGAAGATTTTAGGGCGTCTGCAGCATCTGAATTATCACATGCATTGAGGACAACAGTACAAGTTCAACAGCCAGACACAACTGAAAAAACTATTTCTAATTTGATTGCTTTCACTTCTTCATTTCCTAAATTGGATATTGGAAGGTATGTCTTGACATACGACCTTTCAAATGAGTTGAAATTGCTGCTGATCCTTGATTGTTCGGCTTCTGATAAATATGACTTTAGAGCTGACAGAGGTGGAAACAGAGGCTTTAGAAATGCTTGTTATCAAACTATTCATCGTTGGTTGTATACTTGCAAATATTAAAAAGGTGGCTTTTGCAAATTGCGTGTTGTTTTCGCAAAAAGTAATTCCAGGAGTTCAGGGAGCATTAGTCATCAACCATGCCATAATTAAAAAATTTCAACGAAGATGCGTAGCCACATGCAAAGCACATGGCACAAAGACTCTTATTAAGGATTCAAGCTATTTTGTTGCACTAATGGTAGCCAAAGCAGTTTCTATAGATGAACAGTCGAACTCATCTTTTAGAAGACAAATTCAAGAAAATTTAACAAACTGGGTCCCTCCATTTCTACAATCTTTTTTGTTTGGCATTACTGATGATTGGCACATCGTGAAAAGAATCACATTCTGGTATTTTTTACGACCTGTTAGAGTTTCGTGTTGAATCTGGATATGAAGCTCTAGGTAATCATTTGTCAATTGGTTCTTGTAATATATCTCGGCAACCAGTGCCACCGAGAGGGGGCAGGGAACAATCCAGGGCCCGGCGAGTTCTAGGGCGAGTTAGGGACCCGGACTGAATAATCAACTTTTGAAAATATTATCACTAGAGGCCCGTGACAGCCTGCCAAGTTGTCAAAGAACACGATAATTACAAATTCATTAGAATTTGGATTAGAGCCCCGTAGCGTGAAAATTCTACAACAGGGGCCAAGCTATGCGGGGGTAGGCAGGAAATAAATTTTACTAAGTGAGCAAACAAGCAGAGGGCCAGTCAAAACGCAGGAGACTAGGCTCCCTGCCCCCCCCCAAGCTACGGGCCTGATTAGATATGACAAATTTTGTTGGTCAAGGATAAGACGGATGTTCTACAATGGCAAGTAAAGAAGGAGCAGTCCATTCTACATTGCAGTTCACATAAATTAAATCTTGTTGTGAACGATTTAAATAATGTGAATGCTGTACGAAACACAATAGGAAAAATTAAGTCAATTATAGTTTTTTCTGAAATTAATCATGAAGAAAACTAATAAATATGAAAGGTAAGGTTTTCGCTGAAAATGTGACAGAAATTGTTAAACAACTGGAATATTTAGAACAATCTGGAAAAAGCAAGCAAGTTGCTCATTAGTTACTTTCTGCTGTTAGAGGTTAGATTTGGGCTATTTGTTGTTTGTTTTTAGTTTTATACTTTAATGTGATAAACTTTCATTTTATTGTAACAACTTATGACATTTTTCAAAATAGAGGAGCAATGCCCGCCCCCGCCGCAATGGCTGTATCAGTGCAATTTATAATTTTATATTCTATTTTCTTAGTATAGTAACTGTTTGATACAAACCATCTTTAGAAAATTACAATAATGTAATAAGTTATATTTGCATATATAATTCTTTATATTTGATATATGTACATGTTCTTCAATGTAATAAACTTTTAAATTTTTTTAAAAATGTGGGGGGGGGGCAAATAAACTTTCAGGAATTTTTTCCAATTCCACCTTGAATACGCCCATGTGTTGAACTGTTGATATTAAAGTTATTGCTGGTTGTAATTTTAAAACATTCAACATATGCGTATTGCTTCATTTTGCTAGAATTTCGTAAAATTTGGATTTTATATTGCTCTTGAGCACCGTCTTGTAGTTGGAATTTAAAGCTAAAACTTTACCAAAACATTTCTATTAGCAGATGTAAAAAATTGGGAGGGTGTCTTGCTCTGTAGCACACATTTCATTTTTGCCATATCTAAATGAACCACCCTAGTGTACACTGTACATGTATTTATGTCCAGCTCAATGTGTGTGAGTAGTGACCGCTAATCCCCACCAGCTCTAATTTCTGGTCGGTTTATTTCTTTTTGTGTGTGTGTGATGAGGTTCATGACGTCACTGAATCCACAGTTCAACCAAATAGTAAGACGGAAAAACAGTCACCAACTTCTGTACAATAACCAATAATGCAGGATATAAAATTGGGATCTGTTTTTGAAACAAGAATTTGTGGTATCCTGGTTCCTCATTTGTGGATATTTCAATAAGCTGCTTCTGTAATAGTAAGGATTCATCTGTGTTTAGTATCTGAGTTTGGCCACACGCGACAGGGTTCAACACCCAGTCGGGAATATCCCAGTGAAGACTGTCTTCAAATCTTTGGTTCACATCAGCATGAAGAGCCGATATGTGTTGACAGTAGGCTATCAAATCTTCATCTCTATTTTTCAATTTCGAAAGATTTGGAAACTGGGTACATTCTCCTCTTCCCAAGTTTTGTTTGTACAGAAAAAGTTTTGCCACAAACGCAGACATTACGCTTTAGTTTTGATTAAATTTAATTGGTCACCTTGTAGTTTCAAATTAGTTTCGTTAAATTTGTCAAATAAATCAGTCATTTTTTAATTAATTAAATTGTGTCGCAAATCACCGTCTTTGCTTTCCAGGAATTTCAACACTGACTCATAGAGCGCATAAAATCGATTTAAACATGCACCTTTAGATAACCAACGTACTTCTGTGTGAAGTAGTAAACGATTATAGTCCTCGTCATTTTTCAAACAAAGTTGAAAAAATAATATTTCATTTAAGACATTAAGACATTCCTTCTGATTCTATGAACTTCTTTAATGACATAATCTAGTGATCCATACAAATAAAAATGGATAACAATTTAACTATTTTACATTACACCGTGCGCTAACCCCGGAAGTTGTTCAGGGACCCCCAAATGAATATTAATTTTCCACGGACCCCTGAATGATACCGGGGACCCCTGGTCCGTAGGTAGCACTTTGGGAACCTCTGTCACTAAGTAGACAGATAGATAGATGATAGATAGGGACAGACTAGATATAGGATAGAGAGATATATTACGTAGGTAGGAAGTTAAGTTGGTATGTAGGTTAACAGGAAAATATGTAAGTAGGAAGGTAAATAGGTTGGTATGTAAATATGATGTAGGTAGGTAAGTAGGTAGTTAGCTAAGATTATGTAGTTAGATAGATAGATAGACAGACAGACAGAAAGACAGACAGACAGACAGACAGACAGACAGATAGATAGATAGATAGATAGATAGATAGATAGATAGATAGATAGATAGATAGATAGATAGATAGATAGATAGATAGATAGATAGATAGATAGATAGATAGATAGATAGATAGATAGATAGATAGATAGATAGATAGATAGATAGATAGATAGATAGATAGATAGATAGATAGATAGATAGATAGATAGATAGATAGATAGATAGATAGATAGATAGATAGATAGATAGATAGATAGATAGATAGATAGACAAAATGAAGAAAACGATTCTGCATTTCCCTGAAAAAAAAAAAAATGACATCATTTATTTGAAATGTTTGTTTTGTTTTTAAACAAAACTTTGTATTTTGATTTTAAATCTCGATCCATTACGAGGCCATAGTTTAATTTGTTCCATTGTTTGTGTTTAGATGATAGCTCTAGTTAGATATTGAACCCACTGGATAATTTGTTGCTGTTGTGTATAGTGCAGTTGTGTAGAGTGTTGTTGTGTATAGGGCTGTTGTGTATAGTGCTGTTATGTATAGTACTGTTGTGTATAGTGCTGTTGTGTAGAGTCTGTTGTGTAGTGCTGTTGTGTATAGTGCTGTTGTGTAGAGTGCTGTTGTGTATAGTGATGTTGTGTAGAGTGTTGTTGTGTATAGTGCTGTTGTGTAGAGTGTTGTTGTGTATAGGGCTGTTGTGTAGAGTGTTGTTGTGTAGAGTGCTGTTGTGTAGAGTGCTGTTGTGTATAGTGATGTTGTGTAGAGTGTTGTTGTGTATAGGGCTGTTGTGTATAGTGCTGTTGTGTATAGTGCTGTTGTGTATAGTCCTCTTTCTACACCCGCACATGTTTTAGTTTGCAATGGCCATGAATGCACCCCGGGGGCAGGGGCATAGATAATTGGAAGCGCAGGAGCTAGACGCCAGTTGGGCTAACAGCCTAACAGCTATCGAGTCAATCTGTTTCCCCCACCCCTGGTATACCTAGTAGCTGAACTATGTAATGAGCATGCATGCAATCATAAAAAGCAATAATAACATTTAATAATTTCATAGGGAAGCCATTCATTCTAATTTTTAAACATCTCAGAAATAATCCACATGTGAATTTCAGTGATCATCTTTATTGTCGAAACCAGTACTGGGAAAAGGGGAGGGTGTTCAGGTTTTTTTTTTTTTGGGGGGGGATACGGTTGATATCCTACTGCGTCAATCGGTGAGTAAAAAGTAGTTACCTAAATTAGCCCACCTGTTAGAAAGTTTCAAGCAGCACATGCAAGCCTCTATTAAATTTTTTCAACACATGAAAGCATATTTCAAGTTTTTATTTGAAATTGAGTAAGTTACGGTGTGGGACAGTGTGGGTGGGGTGTCGGTTTTACTCCTGGCTCACATAAAGTAATTTACATTCAGAAAACAGCGGATTTAAAATTGTAAACACAAATAGTCAAGCACCTGTTACAAGTAAAAGTTGTTGGGCCTTTAAATGAGAAATATCTCACTAACCTCTCACTGACCTCTCACTGACCTCTCACTGACCTCTAACTGACCTCTCACTGACCTCTCACTGACCTCTCACCGACCTCTCACTGACCTCTCACTGACCTCTCACCGACCTCTCACTGACCTCTCACTGACCTCTCACTGACCTCTCACCGACCTCTCACTAATCTCTCACTGACCACTATACACATATGTTCCCTTATACGATATTCATTTATATGATTTGTCCTGTGTTTCCTTTCACGATATGTCTATGTTCAGTTATACGATACACCTATGTTCTGTAACATATATTCTGTTATGCGCTTTGTTCATGTTCCCATTCTCGATGTGTCTTTGATACAATCTACCTACCTTCTATTAATTGATATATTTATGTGGCTTTAATGGTAAAGTCTATTTTCACTGAGACAATGATTGTCTGTCTCCTCACACAATGTTCCCTTGAACTACGTGTAAATATTCCACAACCGTGTCGCACAATATCCACACTTGTGCAGTAATGTGTTTTCCATGCGTGTTATATGCTCACATGTGGAAAACGTTCAATTATTGCCTACCATAAATTTTACGGTCTTAAAGATTTCAATCAACATTTAGCTGGTTTGGAACTTTTAGCTGGTCTGGCTACAGAACGAAGACAAAAAAATAAAACTAACTTGTTCGTTTTTCTTGTAACAGCTTTATGTTGTCCACAAAATATGCAGTTCTATAACATAATTACTTAATTAGAGTTATTAGCTGACTGTTGGATTTAATTAATAATAGCCTCTCCCCTTACACACACAGACAGACAGATTGACAGATTGAAAGATAGACTTGAATATAGGTAGGTAGTGAAAAAGACGGCTGAATAGACAGACTGACAGAAAAATAGGTGAGAAGAATGGCAAAAGAAGATAGATAGATAGATAGATAGATAGATAGATAGATAGATAGATAGATAGATAGATAGATAGATAGATAGATAGATAGATAGATAGATAGATAGAAAGATAGATAGATAGATAGATAGATAGATAGATAGATAGATAGATAGATAGATAGATAGATAGATAGATAGATAGATAGATAGATAGATAGATAGATCATAGATACATAGATAGATAGATATGTGAGTAGGTATGCGGATGTGTGGGTTGGTAGGAAGATATACATGTAGGCAGTTAGTCAGGTAGGAAGGTATACATGTAGGCAGCTAGGTATGTAGGAAGGAATACATGTAGGCAGTTAGTCAGGTAGGAAGGTATACATTAGGCAGGTAGGTATGCATGTAGGCAGTTAGTCAGGTAGGAAGGTATACATTAGGCAGGTGAAAGGTATCTAGGCAGGTAGGAAGGTATACATGTAGGTAGGCAGGTAGGAAGGTATACATGTAGGCAGGTGGAAGGTATACATGTAGGTAGGTAGGCAGGTAGGAATGCATACATGTAGGCAGGTAGGAAGGTATACATGTAGGCAGGTAAGAGGTATACATGTAGGCAGGTAGGAAGGTATACATGTGAGCAGGTAGGAAGGTATACATGTAGGCAGGTAGGAAGGTATACATGTAGCAGGTAGGATATACCTGTAGGCAGGTAGGAAGGTATACATGTAGGTAGGTAGGAAGGTATACATGTAGTGGTAGGAAGGTATACATGTAGGTAGGTAGGCAGGTAGGAAGGCATGCATTTAGGCAGGTAGGAAGGTATACATTAGGCAGGTAGGAAGGTATACATGTAGGCAGTGAGTCAGGTAGGAAGGTATACATGTAGGCAGGTAGGAAGGTATACATGTAGGTAGGTAGGAAGGTATAACTGTAGCAGGTAGGATGGTATACATGTGAGGTAGGAAGGTATACATGCAGGTAGGTAGGCAGGTAGGAAGGCATACATTTAGGCAGGTAGGAAGGTATACATTACAGGTAGGAAGGTATACATGTAGGCTAGTGAGTCAGGTCAGGAATGTATACATGTAGTCAGGTCAGGATATGGTCATCTACCTGATACCATGGTCAGGCAATGAGTACAAGGTCATCAATGATACATGGTCATCAATGATAATGGTCATTAATGATGCATGGTCATCAATATGGTGCATCAATATGGTCATCAATGATACATGGTCATCAATGATACAAGGTCATTAATGATACATGGTCATCAATATGGTCATCAATATGGTCATCCAATATGGTCATCAATGATACATGGTCATCAATGATACATGGTCATCAATGATACAAGGCCATCAATGATATATTGTCATCAATATGGTCATCAATGATACATGGTCATCAATATGGTCATCAATGATACATGGTCATCAATATAGTCATCAATGATACAAGGTCACAATGATACAAGGTCATCAATGATACAAGGTCATCAATGATACATAGGTCATCAATGATACATGATCCTCGATTCTTGATACATTCACATGACCACCAACCAGGTCCATTCTTGTTTTTTTAGGAGCCCTAAGCAGAAATTGTGGAGATATTTGAGTGCCCTAGACACAAATACATTCTGGGTCCTGATAGTATAAAGGCTTTGAAAGAAATTAGTACTTGAAGAGAGCCCTTGAGTACTTTGGAGGGGGGTCCTGTGCGGTACTGGTGTGCCTATTGATAAGAACGGTTCTGGACCCACACTAGCACGCCAACAAAGCGAGGAAAAGATTTATTTCTTAATTGGGTCTATTACCCATAACATCGCACTTTCGGTCCTCAAGTGCAGACTTTCACTTCACCGAGAGACTGTTTCCAAACAACACACCAGGTATGTAGCCCACCAGACATTCACCTTCACCTACTAAAGCACCAGTTAGAACGCCAGTAAGGACGAAACGCCTTAACAAGATGTACTTGTCCGATTAAAGCCAGCGCAGTATGAGAGAGCATGTTGGGAACAACAACACTTCCTTGACTGGCTCATCTTTTTTTTAAAAAAACTCTCGAAGCACTTCTGTTCCAGTTGACACTCTTCACTTGTGGAAATCACATAACTGATGTAGATGTTGGTCTACGTCGCTTCCTGTGGCTGGCATTTCGGCTGATTTAGTAGTATAAATGATGAGAGATAAGAATCGCTCGGTGTAAATAATGTCACTTTGTAGAGAATAGGCGAGTAAAAGAAAAAAAACGTTGTTTTACTTGAAGCGCCTATTGTACCTGCCCAGCTCTTCTTAAAAGTCATTGCTATGTTCACCAGTTTAAATCAAGGGCGTCTACTCTTAACTTTTTTTTTAAAAAAAAGACGCAAATGAAAGTCTTGTGCGTTTTCATCGTTCAAAAAAAAAAAGGGTCTGGGAAGGGGGGGGAGGGAGAGAGATTCTTAATTTTTTTACTCTCTTTTGTTTCAAAAAAAGTTGTTTACTTTTCTGTTTGTGACGAGCTATTTGAAATGAGGTTTTCTACTTGTTCAACTTAATTACACTGTTCTTTCATCTAAGTTGTGTACAAAAGTATACTTGGCGCTTTCCGTTAAACATTTTCCCCCACTGCCGTGTAAGCTGTGCTAATGTGTTCGGATACTTTTTTTTTATTTATAGAAAAGTAAAACGAAGATGCAATCTATAGTTGTGCAACAAAGTACTTTGCTGACTGAAACATGTGTTTATTACTTAGTTATTGTGCCATCGGCTCTCTTGAATGAAGACTAGTATTTCTTTGATATATCATACTGTAGGTCCTATGTACTAATACAACCTCTCTCTCTCTCTCTCTCTCTCTCTCTCTCTCTCTCTCTCTCTCTCTCTCTCTCTCTCTCTCTCTCTCGTAATATGTGTACATAGTGTGCGCCAACATTCTTACATTCTACTGTTTTGTATGACGATAATGACAGATGCCCATATTATGACATGAAATGACATCAGCGCACATCGCGGCATCTGACGTTACAAGATCGATTCGTCACGCGGTATCGGAACTCAGTGTGTCTTGAGCTAACAACATATCCACGGTATCTGGTCATGAGCATTACTGTTAACTTGCATATCATTATGCGTTATTTTGTCACGTGATTTCATTTATATACAGTACATGATGGTATATGTATGACGTCATTTGTTATTGTACGGTTGAAGTGTTGGATGTTACATGTCCACTTTATGGTGCATAATATCATTACATCAGCTAATTTGGTATGACATCAACACATTTAATGACACAAACTATGACAAGAAATGACATCAATTCATTGCGTAATATGAGTCCATTCTTGATCACTTCGCAATGTGACATCGAACTTTTTTTTGTGATGTTTCTGGCTTTGAGCTAACGAAGTCCCCACGATGTCTGGTGATAGGCGCTACCTATAAAAATTACAATGCACTTCAAACATGGAATTTAGTCACGTGACATTATTTGTATACACTGATTTCTTCCATTTTACGTCATCTGAAATCACAATCAATGAAAGGTGTGATGTCACAAGTGCACACTGTGTTGCACTAGCATCATTCTGTATTCTATCAATACATTTATTGCCGTGTGTGTATATAACGATATGAAATGCAATCGATGACATCAGCACTTACTAAAGAGATGTGTCTTCCTTTGAGCTAACGACACTCCCATGGTGTCTGCTGGTCATTATTACCATTCTAACACATATCAATCAATCAAGTGGTATTTTTTTTTACCTTTAATTTGAATACATGATTGTATCCGTTTGACGTCATTTGTTATTGTGTCTGTGAGAGGAGTTTGAGGCACGTTCTCTAAGTTTGATGCAACTCATTCAAATCTCAGAAATGCCGATCCCTAAATGTTTTTTTTTTTCCCTTTGAAATAATCTTAGATTTTGCTCCTGATGCCGCTCTCCCCCCCCCGGCCCCCTTTACGGTGGCGCCCTGATACGTCATAGCACTGCACGGCCCTGATGTGAAATTGTGATGTCACTCACCTGCAGTGGCGTAAAAGGAAGTGGGGACGAGGGGTGGTCCGCCCCTAGCGATACTTTACCTGATGCTAAAACGGGGTCGGCATTGTGAGTGCCGTCATACCTCAGAATACGAACGTAACCAGTAATAGGGACGAGACGTGAGTGTTGCCGGTCATAACTCTTAGAGAAAAATTTATTGATGTTTTATGCTATATGCAAAGCACAAACGAACATAGATTTTTATATTTTTTTATAAATTATTAGACTAACAATATATATGCCTACGGAATATGGACACAGGGCCGCTCTATCCTATAGGCACAGTAGGCACTGTGCCTAGGGCCTACGGACTTTTCAAGGGCCTACGAAAGCCAGAACATAAAGTGAAAACAAGTGCATTCTTGAAAAATATTAAGATATGAAATCGGGGGAAGGGCCTACGACTTTGAAAGTGCCTACGGGCCTATGATGACCTTTAAACGGTCCTGTATGGACATAGTAAATGTTATATATACATATATATTTAAACTTGTAGTCCCGTTATTATAAATGATTATGCTAACTATATTCAATAAACACAGTACCATTATATAGTATTTCCTATAAATATGACTATGACCGTCAACACTCACGCCTCGTCCCTACCAGTATCCCAAATTGTTCGGGCCCTAAATTATCTTTTTTTTTATGTGAATGATACAAGTTGAATTAATTCACACACAAAAACAAGGTTTCCACACCCCCAAAAAAGCCAACGGCAAAATCCAACGACATCTGCACTTAGGTATCACTCTATCGTCGGAAGGATCTATGTAAGGAAGGGACTATGTAAGGAAGGGTCTATGTAAGGAAGGGTCTATGTAAGGAAGGGACTATGTTATGTAAGGAAGGGTCTATGTAAGGAAGGGACTATGTAACTTGTATGCTTGGCCTGAACAACAAAAAAAATTAACCTTTATTTTAGAAACTGTTAGGTAACAGTAAAAATTCTTTTGGAACAGATGCTCTAGAGCAGTGCTTCTCAGAAAGTGGTGGGCCGCAGGCCCCCTAGGGCCGCCGTGGACTGTCCCGGAGGGGAGCCGTGGAATTTCGAATAAATAAAAAAAATAAACACATAAAAATATAATTAACCTAATGTATTGTATGTAAATAGTATTAATATATGTTTAAAATAAAAAATCTAGTTTATTTTATATGCTGCATCCTTTCCTCTTTCATTTTAACATTATGAAAAAATCGTATGTGACTAGTAGAAAGTTTGATATAGAAGTTTATGAATTATAAAAATTTAAGCAACCTAAAAAAAAAAAATTAGGGGGGGGCATATTGATTTGGCGTTCTAAGGGGCCCGTGCCACTTACAAGAGTTTGAGAAGCACTGCTCTAGAGATTGGTGTTTCGGGTGGATGACCATCCAACGAGACTTTTAATTTTTATCCGAGTTTTTTTTAATCGTCTCCTATTTCAATATACTAAAATGGTGCATGCCAGATAGAGCATGAACATAATTCACAACACAGTGTGACGTCAATGATGTAAACTATGAATGGAGAGAAGCGACAAAGTCTTATGATAAAGTGTCCAATTCACAGTGGGTGCAATTTAAATAAATGAAACTAAAGTTTATAGTCAAATTAATGAATAATTATTTGGTACACTCAAATTATATTTTGAATAAATAAAAGAAACGCTTAAATTGGTTTTATGTTACTGTATTCAACTTTAAAAAAAAGTGCACTGAAAAGTCCTTGTCTTTATATTGCATAAATATACAAAAAAATAAATAAAAGAATTTAATTACAAATAATAATGATAATTATAATTAAAAAAGAAAATATTGTCTACAGTAATACTCTGTATATTTGTAGTACAGTGCAGACTGTAAAACTTCACAAGTTCTTATACTCAACAAATTTTAGCAGGAAACAAAATGTAAATTTTATTTTTGTTGAAAGATGGAACATATCTACAACTTACTGCAAGTATTTTTTTTAAAACCATTCAAATATTACACAACCAGAGCTTTTGTTTTAGATTGTCAAACTAGGCAATCATCTAGGCCACATTGCCAGATATGGCCCCTACCAATATTGCTTTCAGGACCCTGAGAGTACTTTTACTAGGGCCCCCAAATATCTCTGGAGGTTTCTGTCTAGGGCCCCCAAATATCTCTGGAGGTCTCTGTCTAGGGCCCCCAAATATCTCTGGAGGTCTGTCTAGGGCCCCCAAATATCTCTGGAGGTCTCTGTCTAGGACCCCCAAATATCTCTGGAGGTCTCTGTCTAGGGCCCCCAAATATCTCTGGAGGTCTCTGTCTAGGGCCCCCAAATATCTCTGGAGGTCTCTGACTAGGGCCCCCAAATATCTCTGGAGGTCTCTGACTAGGGCCCCCAAATATCTCTGGAGGTCTCTGACTAGGGCCCCCAAATATCTCTGGAGGTCTCTGTCTAGGGCCCCCAAATATCTCTGGAGGTCTCTGTCTAGGGCCCCCAAATATCTCTGGAGGTCTCTGTCTAGGTCCCCCAAATATCTCTGGAGGTCTCTGTCTAGGGCCCCCAAATATCTCTGGAGGTCTCTGTCTAGGGCCCCCAAATATCTCTGGAGGTCTCTGTCTAGGACCCCCAAATATCTCTGGAGGTCTCTGTCTAAGGCCCCAAATATCTCTGGAGGTCTCTGTCTAGGGCCCCCAAATATCTCAGGAAGTCTCTGTCTAGGACCCCCAAATATCTCTGGAGGTCTCTGTCTAGGGCCCCCAAATATCTCTGGAGGTCTCTGACTAGGGCCCCCAAATATCTCTGGAAGTCTCTGTCTAGGGCACTAAGAACACATCAGCACTCAATAATATTCTATGAAATCTATCATAAGTTATGATATGAGATATAAACAAAATTACAAAAGGTATTTATAAAAACAAACACACCATATTAAAATTTAATATAAACAAGGTTCTACAAGAACATCTGGTCAAATAGGATGATAGGATAAAATTAGGGCTGTACCGGAATCCGATTCCGGTTCCTGTCAAGCCGGATTCCGGCAGTTTTAACAAATCCGGTTCCGATTCCGGTTAAAATGTGCCGGATTTAAGCCGGATTTCTTTATTGTTTGAAATTTGTAAGAATTTTTTTAGCCCAACATAATTTTGAAAAATTTAGCGCTATACAATTAAATTAAAACAATAACTTCCTTTGCTTTTTTAAAACTACAATAACGTCGATCGTTTTTAATTCTGTATGTAAGTAAAAATATATTTAAAAGGAAGATTTGAATCGTATTTAGTCTAGTAGTAGTAATATGACACCTTACCTTCCGCTACTTTTGATTCAGTGTTTTCTTTAAACTATATTAAGCTACAAAAGTTTAACTTCTTTAAAGAGCAGACAACGATCTATTTTTGTTTGTCAATAATTTATTTTTCTGCAATTTTTTTAATTTAGTGGATTTAGTCACGATTTGGATAAAATTCCTTGCATATTTAGATAAATAATTTGAAGATACATTTTTAACTGGACATTAAAGTGATATTGATGTAGATTTTAAATGCATTTTAATTTGTTTATGGAAAATAGTCAGATAATGATTTAAAGGTAAGTATGAATGAAATAACAAGGTTTGGTGACGTCACTATGGAAAACTAAAGAAAAATAAGCTATCATCGGGTAGTGCCACAGTATATATATTTTTTTTTGGAATTCATTTATTAATAAACATGTTTATTATACTTTCTAAGATATGTTACCCATTTTTTTGTCTGATTGTAATAGAAATCAAGTTAAATTAGGTAAGCTTTATTAAAATAATTTTTTAAAACAAAGAACCTGTTTTTTTGACAGAGTTATCTTTCTTAACTCAAGATCGGGGAAGGAATTTTAGTCACATTCTTCAAGATCTAAATGGTTAATACTGTTTGTTGCTATCTAGAACTTAACATTTTTATTCTATTTTTCATACTTATATCTTTTTTTATGTTAGGCGAGAACTTACTACTTCGTTCGGAAGAGTTACTATTTAATTTGGTAAAATCCGGTTCCTGTTCCGATTCCGGCAGGATTCAAATATTAAATCCGATTCCTGCAGGATCTAAAAATTACAATCCGGTACAGCCCTAGATAAAATACATTTAAGAGCCAATTCATAGTCAATTTAACAAGATTTCCTGAAGAAAAAAAAAATTGAAAAAACTGGTCACATTGCACTACATTGAACTCTCTGAGCAGCATCTGGGCAGAAGATGTTACAGAGAAATAGACCAATAAAAAAATCTGGCAGTAAGTTTAAATAAAAAAAACAATAAGCTAACAGTAACAATAACTAAACCTCATCTACACCTTTGGAACCATTTTTAAAGTTTGAGAAATATAACTGTGAAAAATGTATTCCTAAAACTAAAACAAATCTAAGGCAAGACATTTTACTACTGTTGTTAAGTCAAGACATATTGCTAATGTTGTTAGGTCAAGACATATTGCTACTGTTGTTAATGGTTCTTTTTTTTTATTATATTTCTTTTCCACAGATATGCACTTCTAATATCAAAAGTGTTATTGAATCTGATAATTAGACAATTTAAATTGTTGACATGATTACTATCTTTTAAACTTCATCTGACATTGGAAGACTTTTCAAATGCTGTGTGATTTTTTTTTTATTACATGTAAAATGTTATATTTTAAACAAATGTTTTGAGAGCTTTGAAAAATGTTATTTGTGTTCCTCAAATAAAGGTTTTATCGATTAACACATACTGAATAACTCGTTAACTGTTTTTTTCATTTTCATAATAGAAATTAAAATACACACACACAAAAATAAGTTTTTCAATATTTTGTACAAAAGAGAGAAGGAAGACAATCATAGTTATCATAAAGCACACCAGAAAACAAAGATTAAGAAAAATAAAAAAATTCCCATGGTAGCTAGTTGTATCAAAATAAAGTTGCAGCGAAAAAGTATAAAAACAAGACTAATGCCATTTTTAACAGATCAAAAAAAAAATTTTTTTTTGAGAAAAGTCAATCAAAAAAAAACCTGTAAAAAAAAGAACAAAAGAAAATTACAAAAACATAATAAAAACTTTGGACTGATGTCTGACATGAAGTGAAAGTACAAGTAGGTTTATTAAGACAATAATATTTGGTCAGTTGATTATATCAGCGTTGCCAACAATAACCAAGAAATAATATATTAACCCTGTAATATCATTCTTATTAAATTCTGTTGCAAATTATACCCATACTTTATGCTTAAAGCGGTATTGGGTATCTCTGTATGATATATGAAATAGAAATACATGTAATTAGATCACAACTTTGAAATGATATAATAATTTCTTATAAACTTAAGACTTACATCATAATAATTAAAAATAGAAACTTGCTAAGATAATTAACCTAAAAAAAAGAGGAAAAAACTAGCTTTGGAATCAATATTTTTTTTTTTACTACACACTTAGAAAAAGCAAACCAATTAAATTTGAAGCAAACAAATTTGAATAGCGTAGTAAAAATAGTTAAAATGTTCTTAATCAAAGAATAAAAAAAATATTTGACACTTAAGTATAACATAAATGAAATCTAACTATATTTATATGTAAAATATCAAATATGTAGATATTTTCTGATTATTTAAAAAAAAAGGGTTTCAGTTTTAGCTTAATAGAAAGCATTCAAAAACAATATTTTTTATCTTTAAAAGATGACAAAGTAAACATTATAAATATTTATTTCTAAAAAGACTGTACTAGTTCAAACATTAGTCGTACAAAAAATTTTTTTAAATCTTAAGGGAAAGTAGAATTTACATTTTTATGTAGAGCAAGAGTTTAACACATACTTTAGCCTTTTCGCTTGTTCGTTATCTCAGAACTTCAGCCTTTATAAATGTTAATGCAACAAATTTAAACTGTCCTGACTTTGCGAAGTGATTGAAACTAGTTCTGGGAAATTGAATGCTTCCTAAATGTGTGGGTAACGGTTCTATACAGAGCTTTACTACAAATTCCATCACCAAAATCTGATTTGTCATGTTTATGGCTGTGTATGCAGTAAATTAATGAATTCAAATAATGACCAGTCAAATCAATTTAGAAAAAAAAAAATCCAAATTTAATTTGAGCTTAAAGGCACAAAATGAATTTTTATATTTAAAAAGTTTTAGGCATTTCTGTGTCATAAATAACGAAATGCACAGTTAATTGTTGGCCAATGTCCAATTACAAAAATAATACTATTAATAAAATATAAAAGTTGTAAAAATAAATAGTTGAAGTATTTTAATTTACCAATAAATTATTCATAAAAACAAGATGCTTCTCAGATCTCGTAATTAAAAGAAAAAATATGTACAAAATTCCTCAAAAGGGAATAGTAAGTTAAGATGTGGAAAAATTGATGAGAGGAAAAATGACCAGAAAACTTTGATCTTTTTAAATTATATAGCCCATTACATTTCATCATACCAATCTTGTCATTGTCATTTTTATGGTTAAACAGCTTTATTTAGATAATTGAAGATATTACAAGAACTCAATATGTTTCTTTCAAATTAAAAGCGCATCAAGTTTAGACTTCACTAATAACTCACACAATACTGCATGCTCGTGACCTTGCAAGAAAAGCTCATGATCAATTCTCTATCACAAATGGTCAGCAGACTTGACTTGCTCATTGTTAGTCTCAAGGGTTTCTGCTGAGCTGTCATCAGGGTCAGGATTTTTCTCTGATTCATTTGATTCTGTTGACTGATAGATTATATTTTATTTAGTGAAAACATCACATTGTGTTGGGTTATTCAATCTTTTGTTTTGTTCTATAGTTAAATGAATATTTTTAGGGAAAAAAAATCTCCACTGTGGATTTATTCTTAATTCTAATTGTTTACAGTCTATAGTACAAAAATTAATTAAATTTTAAAATTAACATATGGAGTACCAAAATAAACCATAACATATTTTTAGTGACTTCATAAAAAATGTATCACGATTAACTAAAACTTTTAAAAATTGTAAACCACATCCAGAAAAACATAAAATAAAGATTTACAATTAACACTCAGTCAAAATATTATTTGTAGTTGTAGCCGATGTATGTGTAGACAGACAGATAAAGCAGGTGGCTTCATACTTAGTGATTTCAAATAATTAGATACATTTGTAGTCAAACCTTAGTTTACGAGTCATTTGCTTTGCAAGATATTTACAAGAAGAGCAACATTTTTAAACAAAATTATAAGCAACGACTTGCGTGATGAGCAAATAGAAAAAAAAATTCGATCTAGATATACAAGCAAAGTTTTCTGGTGCATAATTTTTGCTTTTTCTGCAGAGTTATATATGATCACTACTGAACCAATGGTTCTAATCTCATATTCTTGGTCTCACACAGCTACTTTACTTGTATAAATGACATCTGTGTGAGTGTATATTGGTTACATTAGTGTTGGAACTGTTGTGACTGTGTATTAGCTTCAACAATAGCCCTTGAAAAGAAAAAAAAGAGTGAGATATTCCTCACCTCAAACAAAATCAAGGGAGATGTGTAAAATGTTGGAAACATGATACCAGTAAAGCATAGCAGAGTGAGCAACAAATCTGTTTAACACAATGATATGTTAAATTTCCGCTAATCTCTTACAAAGAAGGCAAAAGCAAGTGTCGTTGGATAGGTTCTATGATGACAATACACAAAAAGAAAAAGATTTCAATTACATGTATCATAGATGCTGTTCATAAAAGTGAAAGACGTCTTACACAATTATTAAATTTGATCATTACTATGCATAAAAGTAATTTTTTAGTTTTCTGGAACCAATTATCAGAATTTTCATTATCTCTTATGGGGAAAACTGCAACTCTCTGAAAGAATTATGCTAGTAAACCACGGTCTGACTGCAATACTAAATATTTAAGCAAAAAACTACATGTATTATTAATAACTTGAATATTGACTTAAAATCAAAGTCTATGATGAGAAAAAAAGGTAGAAAAAAATAAAATGTTCATCAAAATAATATATTATACTGATATAGTGTAAAGCATGAACAATTTGGCAAATAAAACATCTGTTTACAAGCCATAAATTATTCCTTTACCCACCAAAGTGCTAGAAATGGCATCTCGATTTTACTGACTACTTAGGATTTTTTTTTAGACTTTAAAACTTTTCTACTATAAAAGCAAATCCTAAAAACTAGTAGAAAGTAAACTTTTCATATCCTGGTTCAGTTTAAAAATACTAAGTCACTTTAAATTTTTGAATCGCTGGATTTTTAAAAGATTACTGATGAAGTTTGTAATAGGATGTCCAGGTCATAGTACAATATTTTGTAAATGAGAACGATGGTGATACTGTGGTGCCTACTGTCAATAAAATTGAATCAGGTTGAGCAAAATTAATAAACTAAATTGTGTTGAAGTCTTATTATTTCTTGAATGAATTTGGGCAGATTAGGAACTTGACTGAAGAACCAGTCTTGTTTGATATATCTTTTGGTGTGAATAGGGACTAATAGGCAAAGGATTATGGAACATGCAAAGCTTAATAATAAAAATAGAAGTGTCACTTCTACTTTTTTAGATTGGTCCACACCCTGTGTTTCCAAAAGCTGTTCTTGATAAATTTAATACCTGCAGCATTTTAAAAATATGATCAAACACCAGTTACAACAGCAATCATGCAAGATAAAACTTTTCCAGGAAAAAGCTACACAATACCCAAAATACTTGCATTAGTATAATCCACTAGTTTGCCTATTGCATGTTGCCGCTTTGAACTGCGGCTGTGTGGACTTTTAGATATATGACTGACTACCTTTTGTACTTGAGCTTTCTTGAGGCTGTCCTTCTTTACCTGTCCTTGGTAAGCTCTGTGAGGGAGAGGATAGAGGTCATCTGACCGTGAGGGAAGGTTTCCTGTCATGATATACTCTTGGTAACATTTCAAATTGTGGCGACACTCCTCTTCATCATTGAAAGGATTATTTGGAAATAAAGCTTTGAGTTTCTTCCTTTCCTATTATAAAAAATTTATGAGAAAAAAAAAGTTGAATTATGATTTGGCAGTTTCAAAAGACAACTGACATTTAAATATGTCATAATACAGAAAACATGACGAAATGAAATATAAAAATGGAACCGAACAATGTAAAAAATAAGGAAATATAGTCGGTACGTAAATTCTAGTAAACAATGGCAGACGGGTACGTAAATTCTAGTAAACAATGGCAGACCTAAACTCAACTCCAGGCCTATGGATTATCTTAACTTCTTATTACATTTTCAACATACAGACTAGCTTCAATGTTCTATTCACCAAGAGAATTGACCAACAAACCGGTATTTTATTAGTCGGTCCTGTAAAAGCTTTACAATTAATTCGCGACGGGTCTATAACAAAATTTTAATCGATTCCCATACAATTCACTATAATTGTCAAAACTTCCACTTTTTATTTTATTCCCAATTTTAGAAAAAGACTTTGTGGAAGCATTTAATACTAAAATATAGGTTTGAGAATGGGCAATTAGGTAAAAATTCTCTGATTCTGATGCCTATTCCAACAATTATAACACTTCTGTTATTTCACACTCACAGTTACAAGAATTAATCTAGCATATGACCAATGTAAGTTTAGCCGCAGCAAAAATATAAAACATCTGTACAGTATTTCTTTTTTTTGTTTTTCACAATAGTTTTTTAGAGACATTACCTCCTCTAAGTGTTCATTTTCATAATTCTGCAGCTGTTTTTGAAATCCAAAATTTGGGTTGGCAACACTTCGTGCCCCCCTTATAGCATTAAGCGAGTCTCTCCAGCCTAACTCTGTGACTGTCATTATGTAGGCAGCTGTCAATGTAACACTTCTGGAGACTCCTGCTAAGCTGTAACATACAAAAAATAGAATTTCAAAAAAAAAAAATCTTTTATATTTTAATTTTATTGATTCACAAAAAATTTTTTAATCTAATGAGGCTGTAATGTTCACAAATTAAAAAGGAGTTTAAAAATACACATTTAAGTGGTAAATTTTGCAATTGATAATAAAATTAACATTTTTTTAAAAGTTATTCTTAAGATCTTTTAATAATTTTCTTTTAGATTTCTTAATCAACAGAATCAAAACTTATGTTGAAATGAATAATAAAAATATATTAAGTTAAAGTTTTAAGTTAAAGTGTCAAAGTTAGCATTAAATTTCGTCTGAATGTTTTCTAATTATAATTTAGAACAAGTCATTAAGTAATAATTTTAGTGGACAATTTTATTACTAAAACTTATTCAGTTAAAAATTAGTGTAGATTCTGCAGAAAAAAAATTGTGATTAATTTGATACCAATATGTAATTGATAATTATATCTTAAAGCTTGCATGATCAAATATTGAGAAAAAAAAATATTTTTTTAATATTCTTATACTTTTAGAATAAATCTGCTAAGTGAAATGTCACCATTAAATAGCTCTTCAATTGCCTATAAAAGTATGAAAACAGAATAATAATAAGTCCTTAGGAAATTTTTTTACTGACTGTTACCGTAATTTGTGTAGACATAAAACAGATACAAATATTAGCCTATGTATCTAAAATGACATGAGTCAGGAAAACTTAGTGAAATGACACAATGAGGTATTAAATTAAAACTATTTGTACATTAGAGCAGTGGTTCTAATGCACCTAAAGAATATAATAAGATTCTCTAAAAGAGTTTTTTTATATTTTATACATGTATCACACCCTATGTTGGTTAAATGGATCATAAATCTATTTAGTGATTTGATAGAAATCTTTTCAATAAATCAAATAAATTGGGTGCTTAATACATTTAAAATTTCAGTAGGATTACCTAAACTAAGTTGTTGATTTTTAATCTGTAATTTATTATTATTACTAACCAGTGAACTAGAACAGAACCTCCTTCTAATCTTGCTTTGTGAATAAACTTAATAACTTGAGGAAAGAACTTTGTTAGATCTTGGTCTGGTGAATCACTTGCTAAAATACATAAATATTCTTTATCCTGAAAAAAAGTTTTCAAATAATATAAAAATAATTTCCATTGGACATTATAAATATCAGAGATTACGCATTGTAAAAATTTTACTTAGAAAAAGAAACAAAACAGCTAAAGTATTCTGTATGGTGAACGAGAAATAAAGGAATCATTTTTTTCTTCTCATTCAATTCTGCTAATATAAAATGATCCAACTGAAAAAAGTTTTTTTTTTAATGTATTACTTTTTTTTTTAATCCTCTAACTAAAATCTGCTCGAGTAAATTTAATATTTACTAGGAATAAAACCAGTCTCATTATATTAAAAAAGAAATTTGTACTAGAAAAAATGTACAAACCTCAACAATTTTCTTAGCATTGTCATGGACAGCAACAATATGAGTAATGTTATTATCATTTAACTGTTTATTATCCTTGGCATCCCTAAAATTTCCAATGTATAGCCCAGGTAAGATCTACAAAATGAAAATATCAGTAAAAAAATTTATATATTCAAACAGCAAAAGAAAATTAAGCAATAATTAATACCACGATAACATGTTCACAAAAAATAATAATAATAATGAATGCTTTCATTTTTACTGTCTATTAACAAACTATTGAAACAAAATCACAATAACTACCGTAAATTACATCATCAAATTAGCAAAATGAATGAGAATATGGTAAATATTAATGTTAGAGCTTAACCCTTAAAGTTTAAACCTTAAAATACCTTTCTCGTCTTCCAACAATTCTTTTAACTTCTGACTGCACTTTTAAATTTCCTTTTACACCTTTAAATTCTTATTCCATTATATTCTACTACTACTTCAATGTTCTTATATACTTTAAAAAAAAAAACATGTAAGGATGAGATGTTTCTCTCTTAGATCCTAAAAACCACTAATGGGACTTTTTTTATGGTGCCCTTCTTTCATTCCCATTACAACTAAGGGTGCAATGAGCATGGAGGAACCATGGAGACATATTAGGGTGATAAGGCTCACGCAAATGTCTGATACCCATTTCATGTTGGAAACTTTCACCAGGACCTGAAAAAGATCACTGAGCAATAAATATATATTAATTGCCACAGACCACTAATTTTTTATTTTTATTTCAGCGTGTGTGTAATTATGAACAAAATATTCTTTTTAAAAAAATGCACTTTAATAATCGTTTTCACTTTAGCATTTGATTGATTCTGTCTACTCTGCAAACCTATAACTTTTCAGCCTAATGCTGATCTAAGATACACATGTACATGTGTACAATCAGAAGGTGCTTTTTCTAAGTCATTTAGTTGTTAGTCATTATAAAAAAAACATAATTCTAGCTTTAGTGCATTCTTACTTACTTTGTTCATGCCATTTCCCATCTTTCAAAAATGTACACAATACCTCAAAGACTAGCAATTCACAATTAACTTGTTTATCAGTGAGTTTGAAATAAGTAGATTTTCAATGAAAACAGCATGCCTAGATTCTATAGTTTTAAATATATTTTTTTTTATAGAATGATGATGAAGTCGGAAGGAGGATCAAATTCAAACAGTTCTCAATACATCTAAATTCATATTCCAGCCTGTAAAAAAGAAGTTCTATAAGTAAATACTTAATTTAGAAAATGTATTAATTTTTTATATTGCTAACAAGTCAATATGACATTGGATATAGATAACATTGAATTTACACATGAATATTCTATTAAATTAACTTTAAAAAAATATGTCATAAATAACAGTACACCCATACATTACTTTACGGACTAGATATGTTCTTGGAAAATTGGTCATAAAGCAAAAAGCTAAATAACAGAACAATAATTTCCAGTTTTTTAAATAAAGTAATATAATGTTTAGTTCATAAAGCATTATATTCTTATTTCATACACAAAATACACATATATTAAAAAACAACTCCTCAAGTCACTTTAGTGCTGCCTTTTATGACAGGATCCTACTGAAGAAGGATTTCATTCCCTGCTCAACAAAAAAAAATCGCTTTTAACAACTTTTTAGCAGTTAGTAATGGCATATGGTAGGATCTGGCTCTTTATCAAGTGCTCATTCTGTTTCTAACTTAGTTCATCGCTACTAGAAGGTCAATCAAATCCCCTTCTTCAATATCCTCAAAACCAAGATGGCTTGCTAAATTTAGCATGTTGTGTCAAATTTCAGAAAGAGATTTAACTTCTGGTTTATTAGTTTTTATGCATCCTGGCAAGATTTTTTAAAAAGTGATTCATTGTGTGATGCTATTGGCAGTGTAACGAAACATTTGTTGGCTATAGCTCGATAAAGTGCCATAATTTAAAAAGGCTGTTTTAGCAAAATGCTATATAAATAGCTGCCATTTTTAATCTATCAGCAAGTGAAGTAGCTCTAGCAGACAATAAAATAATTTAAAATAAGGTGATACATAAGAGTATTCTTTAATTAAAGCAACTCTAGCAGAAGTAAAATAATACATCAAATATTCCAGAAGACTGTATAGTTTATTTTGTAATTGTTAATGTAAAAACATATTTTATAAGAATCATAACAGTTAATATTTCTGTAATGCTGCTGGAAAAAAGTTTTGTAGGGTATCAGTTTCGCAGAGATACAGCAAACAGTATTTTTACTGCCCCATTATAATTTAAGTATATTAGCCAGATGTTTTTTTACTAACCATTTCCTTCCTCACCTACAAACATTTTAATTAAAGATTGGAAAAATCATTGATTACTGGCTTTTTTTTAGCTTTAACATTCACTTTGAATCATGGATGACGGACAACAAGTTAAAGTTATATTTTAAACAGTCCCAGCTACCCTTCCACTATGACATAGACAGCTGCATTCTTAACTTAATATTAAATATTGAGTAATTTTTATAATTGTATAAATTAATGACTTAATGACTTAGGGCTAGTCCATTAATTATGTCAACAAATTTAAGAAAGCAGTTTGTTAAAAATAGTCAGACTTTAGGTGACCCCCCCCATCCTAAAATACAAACTTTAAAAAGATAAAAAAAATAGGAAAAACATAGCATCCTGGTTCCAAAATATTGGAAAATAACAAACTTAAAACTCCTACCCTAAATAACAAGTTTTAAACAAAAACTGGAACCCATCTCCAACACTCAACAGTATGCTGCTCTTCAATGAGCTTTTTATGTACAGTATGGACTTTTCTGCTCAAAATTATCAGGCCACCACACTGTCTGCTGGACCATAGCTAGCTTTGGAGAAACCCTGTGCAAGTCATATTTGGCGCCCCTTCAAAATGCTACTGTATCCAGAATTTAATATTTAATAATATTAAATAGTGAGATTTAGAAGAGTAGAATATAAGCCAAAAAAGTGATAATAAAGTTAATTTAAGAAATGAATTGTTTTGCTTAAATCATATCAACTTTGCTAAGTCCACAATAAACAGAATTTAATATCTTAAAACATATTGTGCTTGTTTTAGAAAGCAGAATGAGCACTCTGCCGTGCTGACTGAAATATCTGACAGAATACATAGATTGATACACATATTAGGCCATTTCCAAATTACTTTTATTGTTTCAAAATTGAAAAGGCTAAAAATAGCTTCAAGGCAGTTAATTTATATATACCAGTACACTATATACTCAAATTCATATAAAATATGCTCTATTAATTTTTTAGTCACCATTAAGTTATTCATTCATCAGAAAATAATTTTTGAAAACATTAAGTTAATATTGCTGTGAGTTATTGTCAAATTAATTTTTTTTAAAAGCATATCATAGAGAAAATTATCCTAAAGAATGAAATTGTTGACATCAAAAAATCCTCACACCCATGACATGGGTCATGTCAACAACTGTCAAACTTTTTCAACCCCCCCTCCCCCCTGCTTTGTTGACATAATTAATAGATGAGCCCGGACTTATGGAACTTAATATCCTTTTAATGCAACAATTCAAATGTTTTTCTTGTCACTCATACACAATTTAAATTGACTTTTAAACTGCAATACCAATGTGATGAGAAATGGGTTAATGCAGCAACAAATGCTCACTTATTCGACTTGGTCTTGGGTTGGCAGCGGCCATTGCAGACTGGATTTACATAATAGCATTTATTAATTTGCATGGCCCTACTTGTACTAATTAATACACTCTGATTCTAGTAAAAGTTATTCACACAGACATTGTCTTTGAGTAAAAATTAAATCAAACCAGTCCTGAGATAAATATTATTATTATACTGAACTCAAACTATGGCAGTGGTCCTAAGGCTAAGCCTGGCTGATGTAGCGATTATTTTTTATCCAACACTATATCCATATAATAATGAATTTCAATTAATAATACAACAACGCTGCAACTCGATTTTAAAACTTAGAGAGCTTCAATCCTTCTATGTGAATAGGTAATTATTTTAGTATTTTATTTACTTACTTAAGTCTTAACTTAGCTCCATAGATTAGTCAATACAGCTCTTCTCTTTCGGAGGCGAATTCACTAAATATTTACAGTACTTTACCTATATTTAAAAAAAAATATTTTGTTTTTGTGCCGCTCTTGTACGTTACATCTTAAAAATATTTAAAATCCAAAATGGCTGCGTCCATATCGAAATCAACCCTTTTAGTTGAAAAACTATCTCTTAGTGACTCAGAAAAGGATTTAGCTAAAATTCGTGACCATGCGTTTAGTCACGCTGTAATTAAAGTTTTCTTTTTTTAAGTCACGTTTGTTAACTTTTAGGCAAAAAAACTTGTATTTTTAGTAACATTTTCAGTCATTCTCTTACAGTCTTACTCATTTTAGGCCGTTTAATAAGCCTGCCCCTGACAACTTGAAACTATTGAGTGATTGGTTGATCTCTTATATAAGATAGATGATGCACCATATTGAGTTCTTATCCAGATCAAATTTTTCGCATCAATACATCAACTTCCAACTCTAAACGATTATTAGTCGTTAAAAAATTATTTGAACTTTCATGTAATATTCAATACATTTTAAGTTTGGTAGTGGCTACGGGCCCGACTAAAGGACTCCGTATTTTTTTTCCGGTATCTGAAAATAGATTGCGCATACGCGGCAGACTGACTGCATTTTATTGATAACTTTTGTTTTCGGGGCTAGGGGCTGTCCATTAATTACATCAACGAAATGGGGGGGGGGGGGGGGGGGTCAGAAAATTTTTGACAATTGTTGACAAGGGGGAGGTCAAGAAAAGTTGACGTCAACAAAGTTACTTTTTTTAAATTTAATATAATTACTTAATAAAGGAAAATTAAGCAGCGTTTTTAGTCATGTGTTACACACTCACTTAACATTCAGTATTTTAATTAAACTAACTGTATTCCTACTAATTTTGCCATATAAACATTTTGGAAGCCACCTTTTTTAGGGGGGGGAAGGGTAATCAAATGTTGACGTAATTTTATAGGGGGGGGGGTCTCTGGAAGTTTGACAAGTTGTTGACAAGGGGGGTAAAAATCGCCAAAAATTTGTTGACATAAATAATGGACAGCCCCCTAGGGTTAGGGTTAGGAATAGGGTTAGGGCTAGGAGCAATATCTATAGCGGACCACGAAACAGAGTCCGACAATCGCACATGCCGTAAAAAAATAAAGTCCATCTAGAGCGCTAGAGTGCATGCCTTTTTTCGGACCCGTAGCCACTGCGTTTAAGTTTTACTCTAAAACATTAATGTACATCTTCATTAAGTATTGTATTATTATTATTATATAAATCATATTGGTTTGTTTACCAAGGTGAAAAATTATGGTAAGAACTGGCGTGAATATTTCAATAAATGTTTCAGCAACAAATCAGGTTTGAAATTACGATCGAGGAGTTTCAAAATGGTGAAAGCATAGCTGCATATCTTTAAGATCTCCATCAATATGGACATGGTGGCATATATTTATCATCAGATGTTTTAATCCAATAAGCACTTCAGATTCAGTTATATTAGAACTCAGTAACATTAATAGTCACTAATTCCCAGACGTTGTCCTGTGTCCTTTGACCAGTTTGTCATTATAACCTGACCTGTTATATCTTTACAACAATAAGCAACAGGCAATGGAAAAATGAAAAAGTGTTAAGATATGGAAGGTAACAAAATCAAGACAAAAATGGTAGGAAAAAAGCACATTTTTATAACTGGCTTACGTTTAACTGGTGGTTGAAAACCCAGATCTTAAAATAACTTACATGTCTGTCACATGAAGAGTTGGATGGTTTATTCCGGGCCATACAAAAACTAGATAGTGGTTTACCAGCCATCTGCTTTTGTCTGCTTAAAGTGACCAGAGGCGATTGTGTGTGTTGTTGAGTGTTGCGATTTGTCCTGTCTTTATTGTGTAAGGGGATACTTGTTCCTTTATTAAACCTTTTTGTTATTATTTTGAACCCACACCTATGCTGTTGTGATTTTCTTAGAGGCTTTAACAATAATTTGTAATATGTGAACTGCTATTACAAATATGAAAACTTCTTTGTTCCATATTGGTGCTTTTATAATTTTAAATGAAGCTAATTCTCTTAATAAAATGAATTAATTTTAATTTGATACCAGATCTGAATAAGTTTATTTTTATTAATTTTTAAAGTGTTCCACATATTAATTACCACACAAGCTTATCACTTTCTGCCACCAATAAATGCACTTCTCATTTTTCTCTAACAGGTATCTGTGATATTACCTGGTGAAAATGCACTCCCACATTTTGTTCTGGAAACTTTTGTGGATCAATTTACATATAGACTTCAAAGACTTCCTTTGTTTCATTTTATTGAAATGCCTTTTGTTCATGCCTTTGTCAGAAAAGGTAATTTATAGATATTTATTTAATATCAACACACCCATAAAAGAATTATCCATTTCAGGCTCATCCAACCGATCATAAGTTGTCCAGTCAGTTGTCTATTGCATGTAGACCCCTCAGCCGCCGCCAAGAAGCCTGTAAGCTGTAAGCCGCCACAAAAAATGTTAAGCCAAGCTACCAAAAACTTTTCTAAGCCGTGGGAGATTCGGAATTACTAATTCATGTCATTTTAAAGCGATTACAAAAATCGCATCCATAAATTATATAAAACATTTTTTTATATTAATTTTAATCTTTTTTTTACGCCGCCATTGCCAGCATGGTAGGGTGTAGTGTGCCTACCACACCAGCACTGTTGGCGGCGCTGATGCACATCTGCCATCCCTACAGAGCGGCGGGGTGAGTGTGCCCGCTATCATCTGCCGGGATGGCAGAAAGATGGGTTTTATTCCTTGCCCAAAACTGGCCAGACCAGCAGGGTGCGTGTACTGCTGATCGGCCAGAATGGCAAGGCGAGGGATTTTTCCTGCCACTCAGACAGAGGGGAGGGTGTAGTGTGCCTGTACCCTCAGCCCGAAATGGCAGGCTGCGCAGGTGTGCTCGAGTGGGACAGAGTGGAAGGGTGTTATGTGCCGACCACATCCGTCACCACCGCCAGCTGTGAATACTGCGATGTCAGATAGTCCTCATTGACCACAGTACCACCACCCTCGCAAGAAAGAAGTTTTTTTTTCCTGACTAGAGAACCCCAATGATCTATCCCCCGTAGATCATGGTATGTCTCTCAGGCCAGGATGGAGTGTTCATATGAATATCATGGCAATATTTCTAAATGAACTCTCCAGCACACGTGAATTTAATTGATTAAAGAAATCAATTACAGGTACTGACAAATACAACAATCACATCGTGAAAAAAATTTTGCAAGTAGCATAATATAATAACACTTGAAATCTAACTCATTTTTCTATTTTTACATTTTTTTAAAAATTGGTTCTTAATTTAATTAAAATTTTTATTATTTTTTTTATTATTTTTAACATAAATCTTTATATTCACTTTTATATACAATAAATGAAAAATTATTATTTATTTATTTCAAAATTGTTGTTTGTATGACTAGTAAACGTATAGTACATAAATATTTTGACAGTTACCTCCCTTATAAAAAAAATATCGGTGATACCCAGTGTGATCGTTGGGATCCGGCTTTCAACAGGGGTGCTAGGTATTTTCCTAAGGCAAGGCTTAAGCCGTCGAGCCAGCCATAACAATTCTAAGCCAGCCATCATAAGTTCTACGGCGCGGCTGAGGGGCCTAATTGCATGTGCACATAAATATATAACATTTCAAATATCATGTATACTAACATAAACCAAACAAACAATCTTTGGCTGACTAAGACTTAGAAATTGTGTTGTGTACAGTGATCAGATTTTCTATCAACTGGAGTGGATGAAGCCTCATCTGGTTCATATAAATGAGATTTCATTCATTAGTATTTATTTTACACCAGGGTTGGTCACCCATGAAATCATTATGAGATGCATTTCAATTTTTTATATTGTCAATTTATCAAGATTTTAGTGAACAAAAGTAATTAAATAATAGAAAAACACGGCTTTATACTTTTTACATTGTTCATAAAGGAAATATTTAAAATAGTTTCGTTTTTATGGGCTCATCATAGCAACGAACCCTCAAAAGCCCTATTTCTTCCATTGACACTTATTGATTTCAGTGAATGCTGGATTATTTTATTTTTGTCAATAAACAGGTGCCATCAGTCTTATATCAATCAACAGGAAACTGGACACTGATGACTGTGCCACTATCACAAATGATGGTAAGAAATCTACAATTTTTTTTAAATATTGCAGATCATTTTTGCCTTAGATAAAGTGAGAATATAAAATGATTAAGTGATTGTCCCGTTGATGACTAAGAGATTCATAGAGCATCAAGAAATAACTTCTCATCCCTACATGGACGGGAGAAAAATTTTGCAGTTTTTTAAAACCCTTTTGTTTCTGAAAGTTCAAAAATTAATAGTACATAATCATCTGAGGTTGTTTTTTTTTAATCAAGGTTACACTTAGCTTAATGATTTGCATAAACCAATGAAATTTGTTTTTAAATGGCATTGCATTTTGTGCTAATTCTTAATTCTGTTTAAGTAGGTTAGGCTAAAGATCTTTTTTATTGGACAGAGTAAATTTAGTTTTGTTTTTTTCAAAACTGAAAGAATACCTCAGGCTTTACCTCTTGAGGAAAATTTCATAAACTTGACCAATTGTAAAAACAAGCAATTTAAGTCTTTTCCGTTTCGGACAAAGGACATTTAAAGTATTTTCGGTTATGCTCGATCTTAAAAATCAATCCGTTGATATTTTTTTTCGGGTTGCACAGTCCATAGATTTTCATAAGTCTGAATTTTGATAAATGTAGAAGAGAAGTAATAAACATGTTGAGATATCTTGGTTTGCCCCCACTGTTACAAAATGTCAAATAATTGAGGTTACGCCCCTTTGATTGAGCTTCCTTATGTATTTATATTTAAAATATGAAGCAAAAATGTTTTTTGGTCAGTTTTGAATTTTCTAATTGTTTTTTTGATTTTCCGAGTGTTAGTTCCATCTTTGTCACTAAAATCAAGGTCTATTTCCGCTAAATAATGAGAATTTGATGTACATTTGAATGTAGTCCAAGTGACTTACAAAACGATATATACATCAATGGCGTCTCGGTCCTCACTATAGTGTTCTGAGATATAGCGCTCCTTGTATTAATATAGCTTATATAGTAAAAAACGGTACTTAATACACCTCTTTTTCGGCCCTCAGAGGTCAGATCGCAAAATGGAGAAAAGTCATTTCTTGGCAGGCCAAGACCTACAAAATGATATATACATCATGGGTCTAGGACTTATGGTTGTTGAGATCTAGGTGATGACAGACAGACAGACAGACAAAACTGGGGACATTTTCGAAAAAAAATGCTAAAAAAATGTTTTAATGAAAGAAAAATTGAATGGTATCTGACCCAACCTATTTTTATAAACTGCTTTCATTATTATACAACATTTATTTGTAAATTTAACCTACTTTCTATATGAAATTTAGCCAGCTATCCGTATGTTAATACTTTTTACAATACATGAAAACCAAGGCAGGTGATTTATGCAACTTATTTTAAATTTTCACTAAAAAAATGTTAGGGCTGCCAACACTTGTACCGATGCTGTAAACGTCAGTACTGTTTATGTGACTAATTGAATTATGATTACAGATATTAAAAATAATGATTATGAAATTTTTGTTTAACCTATAAACCCCAGAATGTTATGAAGGAATAATTTTTTTCTGTTTAATGAATTATTTGAAAATGAAAATCTATATTTTACAATTGCAGATTTGTCTTTTCACAGGTTTGCTTCTGTTATCACTAACCAAAGACACTTACCAACAGCTGGGACTAGAAGCCATGAAACAAACACCTTCTCAACGCAAACAAGATATATATGGTAGTGTCAACAAATTTTCTATAAATAGGGTATTTACTATTCATATGATGTAAACTAGTTTAAGTAAAATATTATACAACAAAAAAATTAAATATCTAACATAACATTCTAGAATAATATATGCATATCACAAAAACTGTACAAATTACATAATGTAATAAAAAATAATTTGTAATCTTATGGTTTCATTTTGTATGAACAGTTGTCTGTTGGATTTAATGTGCCCTTTTTTTTAAATAGTGGAATTTTTTTTTATATTTTTTTTGCAGTTGTCAAGATCAACTTGTTACAAAAGAGTTTCAAGTCAGGAAAAAAATGTTATGACAGAATTCTGTGGTGTCTAAAGGACCGACTTGATTTAGTGATGGATTTTTTAGTCTCATGGGTGCCCAATGGTAAATTATTATTATTCATCTTAATAATCAGCAAGATTTCAATTTATAAAAGAAACATTTGCAATTTATGATCTAAAGCATTAAATTTTGTCTATGGCTGTTTTTTTTTTCACTAATAAATTTGAAGTCTACAATAATGTCTTTAAAAATCATTATATTATTAGGAATTAGGCCAAATAAAAAAAAATCTTACTGTTTTGTAGATCCATTGTTTAATCCCCACCAGAGCTGATAGTGCAATGGTCATGGAGGCACTGTGTGAAACCTAAGGAGGTAGCTGGAGAGTATTTCTTTACATTGTCAAAATGCACTGGGTTAACTGTGTAACTCTTGTTTTGTCAGATGAAAACGTGTGTTCAAGTTCCATTGGAGCTTACTTTGTTGACAAGTGTGATAAGGTGGAAAGAATAGATTTACAAAGAACTTCACGTCAATGTGCCAGTTTACAGTGGCCAAAGATAGATTACAATCAGCCCAAAGGATCTGAAACAAGCTGCCACTTCAGAGATGTGTTTGAGTGGCTTGGTGTATTAGAGTGTGATATGTAAGTATTGTTGGAATTTAATTTTTATAAGTATGAAGAAAATTGAGATTGTTTAATGACTTTTATGAAAATACTAGATCAAAGGCCTGGTACCCAGACCGGAGAGTGACTCCTCATAATTGAGTTGTATCCCTTTGACCTTCTTTACAAATTCCCCAGTCTATTTTTAGCAGCGGAAGTTATTCACACATACATACGCCGGGCTAGCCGATTATGCATTAGATTGTACTTTTTTCTTCCCTTTTTTTAAAATAGCACAACTGATGAAAGTATTGATACCTACGTCTCTACGTTGAGATGTCCAGAACCAAACACCAATATCCCTCATTGCTGTATGTTTCAAGCAAGTAGCCTCATAACTTCGCATTCTATATTAAAATTGTGGAAGGCCTTGAGGTAACCTTCTTTAAAGCTCTAACTATGTCAAAAAGCTAACCTACATTTTTTTGGTGCATTAAATTAAAAAAAAAAAGAAGCTAAGATTGCAAAAGTAATGACATGCCTAACTGTAATATCTAATGTTTAAATAATTCACAGGCACCACTCATTACAGACTCACAACTATCCAGTGTGTTTAACAGTTCATGGATTTTCTGACTCAATCATGAGGAATAAACATGACTACAACAGTTTTTATGTTGCAGGAGATAACATATATATTTTACTTTTGTTGTCAGAAAATCAGTGTTGGTATTATAGTGCTTCAGGATCATAATAAAAAAAAAATTTCAATGTCTTTTTCTAAATGGTCATTTATTCAACTAAAATATTTTACAATATTGTTTGTTTCTTTTTATTTCAATTTAGATCTCTTTTCTGCCAGCTCACGCTCCTGAAAATTGCAATGTAAAATGAGTTAATACAAATAAAATGGAAAGTTTCAATTTTATATCAGAAATTTACTCATAATCTTACTCATCTTAGCATTTTGATATAGATTAACCTTAAAAAATTGTTTTTATTTTGGGGACATTTCTCTGTACAGACAAAGGATGTGCAGGCAATAGGATTAAAGACTTCTGATTTCGTTTAATGTTTTGTAATATTCATGTACCAGTTCTGAATGTTTATTCATTTTTTTCTATTAGCTTTAGTTTATGCCTTTCTGCTCATAGCTAAATGTTATTTAAACTGAACATGATATTTACAGTTCCAAACTGGTAGAAATGTGAAGCAATCTCTAACAACCACTCCTGCTGAATCACTGTGATATCTCTCATGTAGTCTTTCTTAGTTTGTATAACCTCATTAAAGACAACCCTAGAATTATTGTAAAAAAAAAAACATACTTGTACATGTTACAATTTTGATTAAAACTTATGAATTTTGAAAATAAAATTAAAAGATGTTATAGAAAGTATTAAAGGTATATAAAGGTATTTTTTAAACGTATTACAATTTTTATCTCTGTAAAGAATGTATGGCCTCACAAATATTTTCTTTGAAGTGTGATTTTAAAAATAATGTTTACAGGAGTGATTATCATTTTATCTTTTTTTAACAGTATGACTGAACAACTATTGAAAAGTTCAGACATATCCACTCTTTAATCAAAAAGCAAACATTTCCTGATTATCCCTGAAGTACTGAAGGATCATTAGCCTATAATATAATTTACTATAACAAAGTTTAGGAACATTATGTAGCAGAGAAATGAATTTTGTTTATCTTTTTCTCCAAGAAATGGTTTGGCTAAATGAGGTCACACTCACTTTGAAAAGAGCTCTTTTTCAAATAGATAGTGAACTTATTTATCCAAACCCATTCTAAGAGAAACACAGACAGGTAACGGACTATACATCAAAAAGCCTTCCAAAATTATAATCAGAGGAAGTACAAATAATAGGGCTGCTGATTAAACTGCGTTAATTTGCGATTAACGCATCAAAATAATTTTGCGATTAAAATTTTTAACGCAACACCTAAATGCATTAATTTTACCAAAATGATGAAAGTTCACCAAAAACGAAAAATAACAGAATTTCTCTCAACAATTTAAAGTTTTGGTCCATTGAGTTATTAAGTAGATCTACCACCCCAATCTGTGGCTATTTGCTCACACCCTAACCCCCAGGTATGTCGACAAAAGCCCCACTTGTAATATAAAATGAAGACAAGTAATCCTCCTGCTCCCTTTTCTATCGATGTAAAAACAGAAAAGTTTCATTTACTAGTTTACATTATATACTATAGTGTATTGTGGAGGTACAACAGTGTATTGTTGAAGGTAAAAAAAAACAAGTGTACAATGAACCCGGTTATAATTAGATGAAAAAAAAATGAGATGAAATAAATTTTGTATCATCCTTTTTTTTGCACATAATTTTGTATCGCATTTGGATAATACAGCATCTTTCTTCTCACGTCTGCAGCAACTGCATTAATATTTCCATATACATGACACCTATAATTAGTGTCTAGACAGTGCCTAGACATGGTCTAGACTAGGCTATGCACACATCTGTACAGTAGACAGTGTTGTATATTTCAGAATAATTGTGACACCGAGTTAAATTTTATATAGAGCTGTTGATTAGCTGCAATTAAAGCGTAATTAATGAGTTAAAAATATGCGATTACATTTTTAACACAAACACCTAAATCACCTAAATGCGTTACATTTTACACAAATGTTAGCATTTCAGAGTTGCAGAAAAAATCAGTAAATAACCCAATTCTATAACCACATCAGACTACATTTTTTAAAAAAGCAAGAAAAAACACCCGAACACAGAAACGTGGGGGGGGGGGGGTGAGAGAGGGCTGCTAAGTGTCAAAAATGAAATTGGGTTGGGTGAGGAGGGACAATAAAAAAAAAAACGCGTTCTTAATAAGGGAGCAAGTACATTCTGGCTATACTATTATTTAAAGAAAGAAAAAGGCACAAATGACGTGTGTATTTTTTTAGGGGGGGGGGGGGAGTGGTGGGGGTAGGTGCGGTAGTGGAGGGTAGGGTAAACAAGACCTAGGCGTGGCGAAGTGTTACAAAATATGACAGAGAAGGGGGGGGGAACAGCGGTTGACATACGTCATTAGTTCGGAAACAATGGAACGAGAATAAACATGTTTGGCATTGATGTTAATTTAAAAAGAGAACAATTCGCATCACTTGACATGATCAGTGGCGCCGAGAGCCGACACAGGCCTCAGGGCAGGAACAATTGTGACCCCTTAATAAACATAAGTCGTGAAAAAATTGACATAATAGGGGCTGCCGGGCCTCCTTACAGATGCGGGCCCCCTAGCAATGACCCCCCCTGCCCCCCTCTCGGCGTGCCTGGACGTGATTAATACATGTCAATAAACCGGTCTCAATGACCATATCAATAGACATATGTGCAAATGTTTAATACATCTTTCTGAATTAATTATACCTCTTTCGTAAGTTAAACTGACTTGTTTGTTATGCCAATGTTATGCAATGATATTACTACATACTAGTTTGAATACAAACTAATGTACTATATTGTGTCGATTAAAATATGCGTTAATTTGCGATTAAATTTTTTAATCATGCGTTAATTTCGATCAATTTTTTTAATCGAACAGCAGCTCTAATAAATAAGATATATATATTATAATACGCTGTCTTAGCTGGGGTATCAAGAACAAAGAGCTAATGAATAGTTCACAAAAAAAAAAAGGCAAAGAGGTGTGACCTAGATAGCTGCTATAACAAATAAATGTTACGTACAAGTAAGAAGCAATAAGTAATCAAGATTAATTCTTTTTTGTCAGCTTTAAACAAAGTACCAGGATATTTAAATTATGAGATGCATACCATTGAGGAGGTTCTTCACAGGCCAGGACTGATGTTGGATGTATTTGTAAACTATGGTTGTCCCTGAGTGTTCTGTATTCTCCGCTGTAATGTAGTCGAGCAGCGTTGACAAAAAACCCAGAGAGGATACATTTGCATAATGCTTCCTTATTGTCTGTGGAGGGATGAGACAATCAAAGATGCAGAAATCAGCTAAGAAAGATTACTTGATATATAATGCACTAGATTACAGGTAAAAGATTAATTAAACACGCCTATCTGTATTAAAATAAACCATTTCAAATTTAGTCTATGCTACCTGGTGCAAAAAGCCTATGAAAATACATGTATATAACCAGTTTGTAAAGCCATTTCCTTTGTCCTTACACCTATAAATTTCTGAATAGTACTTCATAGCTTAATTGTGGTAATAATTGAAAACCATTTCTATATTTTGACCCATTTTAAAAAGATAAAAATGATATGTTGTTTAAAATATAAATAATTTTAGAATATATATTCAGTTTATGAAAATTAATGAGTTATAGTTTGTTCTTTGTTTTATTATTTTTTGCAAGTCTTAGTAGACAAAAATATAAATGAAAAAGCCTAATGTAAGTTTTAAATTACTCAGCATAACAAGTAACTAATTTTACATTACACATTGTCAAAAACATGAAAGAGCCAAAAGAAAGTTTTTAAACTACTCACCTTTACAGGAAACTATTTTTACATTAAACTTTGTC
This sequence comes from Bulinus truncatus, assembly GCA_021962125.1. Lineage (NCBI taxonomy): Eukaryota > Metazoa > Mollusca > Gastropoda > Planorbidae > Bulinus > Bulinus truncatus. The sequence goes on from JAGDYQ010000102.1 coordinate 1,404,673, forward strand.
AGTAACCTTCCAAGTTGATTAGTGATTTCAATAGCTCTGTTCAGGCCCTTGAAATTGAGACAATGCTCATGGCACCAGCGTGAGTTTTGGCCATACTGCAAAGATATAAAGATCATAAAATATGTTAAGAGATTTAAATCAAAAGAAAAAAATGTTATACAGTATTTGCAATAGCTGACCAAATAATTATTTACCTTAATAAAAGATTTATACACATTGATTAGAGACAGATGGTCTCCTTCCATTACGGAAAATTTCCGTCTTTCTCTCTCCTGGTGAAGAAAAAAACAGAAGTAAACAATAATCGCCCTTTTTCAAAGAAACTCTGCTTATTTGGTAAGTAACCAATAATACTTATAGTTTATTTTTATTTAACATACAGCGGCCATTCTTCTGTCTGATGGTGTCACAAATATGTTCTGTATCTGGCTCATTGCAGCTACAATAATTGCCTCTTCAGAACAACCAAAGTCTCCTGAATAAATAAAAATGAATTTATCATTTTTGTACAGTTTTTACTACAAAAATCTCAAGTTTAAGAAAACAGATGTTAAAAAAACAAACAGAAAAAAAAAAAATACACAACAAACACAAAAACTGATACCTGATGATAGAAGCATCTTTGAAAATTGAGGAGTTAAAGGGAATTCTGCCATCTTTAAACCCAGTGGGGATGTCAGATTGCCTGCAGCATCGATTGCTATTCAAGCCAAGGTACAGAATGATAACAAGGCAGTTCAATTAAATAAAATTTTTAAATAGTGATCAAAAATGTTTTTCTTCTCTCTGTAATGAGGTAATTCCCAGATCAAGATTGAAAGGTAAACATATCCATGAGTTAAAAAGTTTTAAAATTTTAGTTAAGAAAAAAAATCTTAATACAAAGCAGGTTTACCTCCCAAAGCATACAAGAGTTCCAGACCTCGTATCATGTTCTTTGCCGGTGGTGGCTGGAAAAAAATAATGCTTCCATTTGGAGTAACTGATATTTTAAAGCTACCAGAGTATTTAAGTGAACAATAAGAAGATCACAAAAGAAAACACATAGAGGATCATTGCAAAATAACTTAACAGTTTTTGTTTGTATTTTTTAGTTTCTCACAGATAAAAAATGAAATCTCAAAATGTTAGCAACTCCAAGTGCCTTCAGTTGTAATATCACAGGAGCTAAATCACTACGCTGCATTTCGGGAACTGTTGAAGGTAATAATTTTTCATAAGATTCTTCTGTAAAAAAAAAATATTAAAATTAACAATCATTTAATTCGTTGAGTCCATTTTATTTAATTGTTAAAATGTTTTTATTATAGTTGAAAAAATTTACCTTTATAAAATCTATCAACGTGCATTAAGTCTATATACCTGTATAAAGTCTGTATGCTTTTCCCGCTCGAACTCTTCCTGCTCTTCCTGCTCGCTGATTGGCTGATGCCTGGGAAATCGGTACAGTCACTAAACTTTCTAAAATTGGTAACAGCAGAGAATTTTTTTTAAACAGAATGAAACAAATATACCATTTAATTGATTTACTTTTAAATTCTACAATTACTAAAAGAAATTAACCAGTTTAACAAATGAATTTTCCATGCAAGATGAATACTATGACAAAAAATAATAATGCATAAATAATACATAAATTTTTTTTATGATTTAGTGTGCATTGATAAACATTTTTGGCAAGATATAATAAGACTTCAAATGAAGTCAAATTTTAACATCTCGGAGCTAATAAAATAACCCTTTGGTCTTAAGGTTCAATTTATAGGAAGTTTTTTTTAGATGCAGCATTTTGCTACATTAATGTTCATATTATATGTTTTGTGCAAAAATAGTTTATTCAATGAATTACCTTTAAAGCACACTCATGTTGTAGTGTTCAAGAATGTGTAATCTTTGAAGGATAATGACTTGAAATGTTGTGTTATTTGAAATGTTATATAATATATAATTTTATCTCACATGGCTATCAATTTATTTCTCAATATGCAATGGCCAGCCTAACGTATAAATGACTTAGAAGTTTGAAACTACACAAAAGAAGGTGGCTATAGCTAAATCCAGTGATACTGTAAAAGCTTTTACTTACCTATTCCAGACTGTGGATTGTAAGCCTTGAGTTTGACAAAGCCTGTATCAATAACTGTAATCCAGAAGAAATAAAACATTTTTACTGACTATAATCTTAAATGAAATATTTAAAATAAAAATAATGTGTAATGATTTAAATGTACTGAAGTATTCAATAATAAAAAAAAAAAAAAAAGCTTTAAAGAGGAAATAAAGCAATTAAAAAAAAACAATATACAGTGAAATGTTGATAATGAAATTGGCTGGAACTCAATATCTATGTTATAGTGAAATTTTGTTACACTGAGGGTTAAGTTGTCAACATTTTTCCCATATTTTTGTGCATTACTTTATTATGAATATAAGATATTAAAGTAATTTTACTAAAATAGTCCAAGTAATTTTTGTTGATGTTTAAGATAAACTGATACTGTATTTATGTTTTCAATTCGTGAAATTTTATACTGTATAAAATTACCAACTCAATCCGAATTTGGGGGAAAAAATATCAGCATATTTTTTCGAAATACTGAAAGTAAGAAATTTGTTACATTGATGATGCTTTTTCAATGGTGTTGAGCGAAAGGGAAGGGACCAATATTTTTTTTAGCAATAATGGATAGTTCATTATTCTAGCGTTTGCAATAAAGACATTTCACAGTATTAGGTAATAAAAAAACTCAACATTAACTCACCATATGTGATCCCTGGAATAGTTACAGATGCCTCAGCTATGTTGGTAGCAACCACTATTTTACGAACATTTTGAGAAGTCCTTTCAAATATTTTCATCTAAAAAGAAAAAAAGTTCTACGATAAAAGGAATTAAATTTACCCTAAGAAAGTTTAAAATTTAAGAAAAGGTGATAATAATAATTAATGTATCCCCCAATAAAATTAAACAACTTAGTTACATTAGTGTTAACAAATCTTAGTGCTATAAACACAACTTGCCTGTTCACTTGCAGGTAAACTTCCATGCATGGGCACTACTTTCATCTTCATGTCCTCTTTTTTTAATTTACGAGCTTCAGAACTAAATAAAGAAATTTAAATTCATAATCCTTTAATCAAATCTAAAAAATCTAGAAGTAATGTACTTCTAGCATTATATGTTATTATCCAGATTAATTGAATAATTGAAATGTGTGAGAAAACTGTAATTTGTAACTTGAGATCTGTTAAAAAAATATATTACTAAACAAAATGTCAATTTATAAAGTTAGTTTGAAAAAAAAAAGTGCCAATAATATTTCAGTCTTACATCAGCTGTGACACCACATCCTCAACTTCACTCTGAAAAATAACACATTTTTGAAAACATGAAAAAAACTATAGTGACTTTTCAGTTCAATAGTGACATTGATTTTTTAAAATCTGTGTAATTTAAAATGCATACAAATGACTTACCATCCCTGTCAGAAAGACAACAATATCCCCAGGTCTGTCATTGAAGTGAATTTTCATAACACATTCCACTGCTGCTTTTATGTAATTAGGTACTGGGCTAAGTAAACATACATAAATCAATACATGTATCAACAATTAAATCAATAAGGTGTGAATTTCAACAAATAAAAAAAAATCATATACAGATTATATAGGTCATTCCCAATATCATGCAGTAAAAAAATAACGGTAAAAAATCATTACTACATGTATTAAAATTTTACTGTATTCTTATTTCAAGAAATTAATTGATGAAAGTGTTATTTGCTGTAATTAAATATGGAATGGTCAAATATATAAAACATAAATCATAATGTGTAGGAGAATCCGCTTGTTTTTCCATAAAGCCAATAATTTAAAAGCAATTACAAATTAATTTATCACAAATTTGATGTAAATGTTGATGCAATAAAACTGTGAGGTATATTTGAAACTTACTCTAAACTGTAATGAATATCCACAGGATATTCCCGCCCTTCAATAGTCAAGATTGCAGCCGTGTCCTTCCTGCAAAATTAGATCGGGTTTTTTTTAACATTTTTAGCAAAACAAACTTCAACAATTAAATAATGAATAAAAAATATTTATATATTTCTGAATATTGAAGTTAATTAAGTCTAGATTTAAAATCAGAATGAACTTAACTTACTCAAGGTCATCTGTTTTATTTCTGTTAAAGAAATCCTTCATCTCCTAATTAAAGACAAAAAAATTGATTAGCATGAGTTTATTCAATAAGAATAAAATTATGTTTAGCACTTCACGCTTCACCCCTAGAAGTTTATTGCATTTATAATATCAGGACGATAGAGAATAAATAACAATGAATAAATTTGGTATTTCAAACTATCAAAGCCCAATGTTTATAAAATTTTAACTGTAACTTATGTGATCCAATACTTTTAATACAGAAATATAATTATATAATTATAGCACATTCAATGTTAACATAATTTGTGATATTTCTTAAATAGTTATTTGGGGGTTAAATTAGATGCCATATTTTTCATAAAAAATAAATTTTACAGAAAGACTTTACTTCAGCATTTAATGTTGCAGATGCAACTATAAGCCTGAGATCTTTTCTTCTTTTTTGAATCTGAAAAATAAAATTTCATTTAAAGTTATACGTACTAATTTTATAAACTTTTATATTCAAAGTTTTCAAACTATTAACAAGACATCTGCCATATGAATCTTTGATATTTCTTTAAAATAAATTTTTTTTCATTTGCTGAGATAAATTAAACTATATCAATATAAACAAATTGTTATAAAAAAAATAACAATGACAAACCTTTCTAAGCAAACCTAATATAAGGTCTGTGTTAATGGCTCTTTCATGGGCCTCATCTAACAAAATAACACTGAGTAAGAGAAAATATATACAAAAATAAATAAAAGTAAATTTAATGAAGGTTGGGTTTTTTTTCTGAAACATTTTTTTTGTTCGTGGTATGAATGAAATCAAATACAAATACCTGTATTTCTGGAGTAAAGGATCTTTCATAATTTCTCTTATCATCATGCCATCTGTCATAAACTGAAATTAACATTTTCATTAAGCAGTGCACTAATAAAATATTTATTGTAACGATAAAGCTGAAAAAATTCTAATCATTAGAATTACCTTAACTCTTGTTTTGTCACTGTCATAGCATTCATCAAACCTTATTAGATACCCAATCTCATCTCCAAGAATGGATCCTCTTTCTTCAGCAACACGTGTTGCTACCTAATGGTGTAAAAAAAAAAGAATCTGATACATTGATAATATATATAACTATTAACCTTTAACGACACATAGTTTTAATGCTTTAGCTCAAATTTAGATTGTGTGCTCTTCTGTGCCAGGAAAGAAAACTAAAGATATTAATTGTACTGTATATATTTTTTTAATAAGTGTTTTCAATCAAATGGCATCTTCAATTAATTCCAGAGGCAGACTAGGGTAGTATGAGATAGAGGGCACAGAAGAAAAAATTGGGATCTTAAAAGAAAGGGAGCCATAAAAAGGGTATAAAGTTGGGTTTAGTAGGCAAAAATTTGGACTTTTTGGAGTCTTGGATGCACACCTAATGCCCACACCATTAAATCTGCCTCTGATTAGTAAAAATCTTGGTGGGATATTTCACTGCTAAGGTACTGTATGTAAAAAATGACTGTTTGATTACTATTGATCTAGAAATTGTCTTTACCTTTTGAAATACATGAACTTGTTTTAACTGTAAAAGTTTTATCATAACAAAAGATCTACATGACTCACAAACAGTAATTTAATTGTTGAAAGACTTTTTCATAGACCTACTTACTGTAACCGCAGCAACTCTTCTTGGTTGAGTTACACCAATTACATAGCCCTCTGAGGCCCAACCAGCTTCTAAAAGGTACTAAATAAAAATTTACAAAATTAAAAAAAAATTAGATGATGCAATAAGTAGAGCAACAGTGTATGTTTGATGAACAACAAGTTATGCATAGTGTAATATTGATTTTACTTACTTGAGGTATTTGGGTACTTTTTCCACAGCCAGTTTCACCAATGATAATAAGTGTTTGATATTTTTCAGTAAGGTACAGGATATGGTTGCGATACTAAAAGAATAAAGAATAAAATGTTAATGATTAATTAAAATATACATTCCTAGACCTTTTTTTTTTTTGCATTAAATAAACAAGTCAAATATTTCTGTACATAAATATTCCCAAAAAATAACTCTGACGTGATATATACATTTCTGGATAACTGTAAACAAAGCCATTCTTATAGATAGGGTAAATTAGGGGGCTGCCTAGGGACCCAATGGCTGAGGGGGCCCCACTATCACAACTATAATAAAGCCAGTAAAAAGGAAGGGCAATTCAAACACTTATCAGGGGCCTCGCACTTAAATGAATTAACAGTTGGAAGGGTCAGTGGGAGCCCAAATTCTCATATATTTTTAAGGTCCCAATATTTGTAAGCTGTGGCCTTTGCAGCTCCCCAAATGTACCTTTGCACCTAAAAATATTAGAACTACTCTCATTGGCAATATAGTAACATTCATAAAAATGTGTAAACAATAGCAATAAAAGGAAGATAACAAATGGTACATTTCAAAACTTTGAAATATTCTAATTAACCTTTAAATTAAAAAAAAAACAGCCAAAAAATCAAAATCATGCAATTATCCAATAACTGGAAAAAAAACATTTTTTTTGCCGCCAACGCCACTGCTAGCATGACAGGGTGTTATGTTTCTGCCACACCAGCCTAATTGACTGCCTTTAAATGCGTGTCTGCCATTCCCTCAGAGCTATTATGTGAGTGTGCCATTATGGCAGAAATGGCAGGCTGCAAGAATGTGCTTGAGTGTAACAGAGTGGAAGGATGCTGTGTGCCAACCACATCCGTCACTTCAGCCAGTCGGGATCCCAGGGTTTAGGCTTAATCTCATTGTACCATTGTTCCACCATTGTCACAAGTATGGTTGTTGTTTTTTTAGCCTGACAAGGAGACTTTCCCAAACAGATCATGATATATGTCTCCCAGACCAGGTAATGTACTCCAAACTATGCATATAATACTATAATTGAAGTTCAACGTCAAAACACACAAAATAATGAAAATACAATTACAGATTTATTGACAGGTCAGTTTTATTACCTGAAAAGCTGGAAGTTTCTGCCTCTGCTGCTCAATAGATAAATTTTTATATGGATTGTACACAATATTGGGAACAACAATATCTCCATGCTCAGATGGAATATTTTTTTCTTCTGATATTTTTGTAAGTCCAGGTTCAGCTGTTCCTAAAAAGAAATATGAAAAAATTAATTCCATGTAGATCTGTTTATGACCAATAATAATTACATTGAGCTCATTTCTGGTAAACTGAGGATAATGGTCATGCCCTGTCTTGGCAATAGCATCACTAATAAGTTGGGGGTACTCCCAAATATTATTGAGGCATTTGAAAAGCCGTCATAAAACAATAATTCTCAATGATGAAGGCCTGTTAAGTTCAAGATCATTAACTTAACTGTTAACAATTACCTTCCACTTAAATTTTAGTAAACCTTACTCCTTAGTGACCTTAGCCTTATCCCTTAGCTGGCAGCTTAGTGTAAATTATAACGCACTTGTTACGGGACCAAACGTGACCATTATATTAAGGTATAAGGAACATGACATATATAAATTAATTTTTTTTTTCAGAATTTTTTTTTTTCAGGGTTAGGGTTGGGGATAGGGTTAGGGATAGGGTGTGGAGCAATATTATCTATGGCTGGTACCCGGGTAAAAAAAAATACGGAGACCATACGTATGGTCCCGTAACAAGTGCCAAATTATAAACAGTGGTGATGAGTGGTGGGATTCAAAAAAATTTAAGGCATCAATTCATGCAAAGAAGACTGAATCACACAACTGATTATAAATAATGGTTTGAATGCCTAAATGCTAAACAAAGGTGTTATCGCTTTATTTTTTGTCAACTTTTGACTTCCAACACTTTGACAAAGGACTTTGTCGACTTAGAATTAGTGAAGTTAGACGACTTGGACAGTGAGTTTTTTTTTTAATTACCTGGCTTCCAAAATCGAGGCTTAACTTTATCAGTTGACATTTCGATACTTCACTGTCAACTTCTTAAAGACACGTTAATCTTCTATAATCAATTGTCATTATTTCCTAATGTAACATAAAATCATTCTTTCCTTGTTCATTTTAAATTTACGTTTTTAGATCGTAAATTTGTGTGTCGAATTTTTATTTTTTTAAGCTTTTAAAAACATGAATTTGATGTTTCTGAGGATTCAAACCTATTATCGTATGCTTGACTATTTGCTCACTGGTCTGTCTTATTGGTAAATAGATTTGTTATTAAGTGTGCTGTTATTTCTAAAACTACTATTAATAAAACAATAAAATGTATAACCTTTAGAGTATCCAACTCAGAGATGTGTTGCACAGAGATATACATAAATTTATCTCATAATTTTAATGACGCGCTAAACATTAAAAATGTCTAAATAAACAAACGCATTTGTTACTCGACCCACTAGTGACCATTATATTAGGGTATAAGGAACATGACATATATAAATTTTTTTTTTCAGAATTTTTTTTTCAGGATTAGGGTTAGGGATAGAGATAGATATCAATTTGCGCGAAAATCCCCGGAAAAAAATTAAAGGGTTGACCGTACATATGCTAGTAGTCGACCCTCTAGTGGGTCGAGTAACAAGTGCCATAAACAAATGCAATAAAGTGACAACGTCGTCAGTTGAGTTAAATTTAATTTAAAACTATATTACTGTATAGTAAAACAGTTCTATGTTTTTTTATATAATTACACACACGATATATTTGTATTTTTGTCTGCTTTTATTTTAGAAAATATAATATGATATACAGAATACACGGAATAATAATGAATCTATATCTATGATTGTTTCAATGTTTGATTTGTGAAGATTTGGAATCTTATGTTTATCTCAATTTGAAGCTATAGTTCAGTATACTTTTTAAACTCACATTGCAAAGAACTAATTTAACAGACGTTGGAGGTATGTTTAATTATGTACCTTATACTTAACTTTCATTCATGATTGAATCAGATATTGGGCTTTATTAGTATTTATACATATTAAAACATTAACACATAATCTAAAAAAGATGTGTTGCCTTGTTTGTAGTCCTTCCTCCCAAATAAAAAAATAATGCTATTTATTTATTGTGACGACAATTTTTATCTGCTAGTTTCTTCTTTTTCTAGCTAATTTCACTTCTCTTTTTAATTCTTGTTGGAAAATTAAAGGCCTCACTAAATAAACTGACTTAGATTATAAGTAAAGATAAAGCTTCCTTAATCCTTAAGGGCCAATGGGGTAGATAAATTTTAGAATTCATGTTTCTGTAAGCACAACATATAAAGGGATTGTCAGATTAGCACAATGCTTTGCTGCCTTTACTTCCCTAACTTAAATCAGGTACCCATTTTCAAGTTAAGTGGACTTGTCAAACTTTAACCAACTTTCACTAGGACCTGGGAAAAGGAATTGTTCTCACAAGATCAAACCTGGAACCCTCATGTCGACTATCAAGCACTCTACAACACAATTGACAATCCTTACATTAAATGTCCACTTCAATAAGCTTAAGCACCTAGCCAATCCCACACACCATAATTTCATTTTTATCCAATGCCAGAGATACGCACAATTGCTTGTCACACCCCAAATGAGCATTGATAGCTGAAGGTTTCGTTCTTTACATTAAAATAGCACAATTATAAAAAACTTCTCTAGATATGTAATCATTAAAAATTACAAAATTTGGTGGAACCTTTCAATTGCCATATAATTTGACGTATTTCATAGCATGTTGTAGCATAACTGTTCACATATGACTGATTTCTATTTAAATAGATTTTCTATAACATCTTTTTGTGGGTAGTGATAGCTTGAGGTTTCATCCTGCAACAATATCCTGGTTTAACATTCTCTCAGTAACTTTAGAAAGTCTAATAAATTTTTTTCCTGTCAATATTTACTATTATCTTTATTTGGGTTCAAGCTTCTTTTTCATTATTTTTTTAGCTGTTATCTTCACTATTAAATAATGGGGGAAAAAAATCATTGCCAGATTGAAATTGTTTTTTTTTTTTTTTTCTATATTTTTAAAAAAAAGTAATTTGCTTTTTTTTTGTTAGTGTTTGACAGCAATTTATAATGATTTTCACTTGATAGCTTCCTAGATTTCAAGATGGCCTCTAACATGGATGTAAGAGATATTTTAGAACTGGATACTGGTCAGATGCAAACAGATGTCGTTACCAAGGAATTTCTTATGTCAGATGGGAAAAAGGTATAAAAATTTCATAATTAATTTTCATTTTATATAATTTTGTTTTTATGATGGCATGATATTATTTAAAACAAACTTCATTTTATTCATTTTTGATGCTTAAGCTAGATATGCTTATGAGGTGTGCTTCTCTATGTAGGTATTGCAAAAAACATAATCCATAAAAATGACATACTTCATTCCTGTACATATTACTGTATTAATTGCATGTTAATTATACTCTTAACTAGTTTATATTCCTATAAGGACAATGTTACTTTAAAAAAATTATTTACGAAAAAGAAAATGTATATTTTATAACTGTTTGTATTTTCTGCATTTGATTTTATTTTCATTAGAAAAAAGTTCGTAAATCTGATGCAGGTATTAAACGTCCCGAGGGCATGCACAGAGAGCTATGGGGTTTGCTACATACAGACAGCCGCTATCAGACGTAATTACATTTTTATTTCAAAACTTTTTTTTTTTTTTTTTCTAAACTTTTTTTTTACTGCAGATAAAAAAAAAAAGGGGGGTTTTTTTTTTTTCAATTTTTTTTCTCATAAAAAAACCGGGGGGGCCCAAAAAAGCTAAGAATATATGTAAATTATAGTCTGCTCACAAAAAAGCAGTTTTTTTTTAAAGTCACATCTAACAGAAGCAGATTTGTATATTATTATAATCAAGGGTCATAGTTCTTTGTTTTATAAAAATCGCCTGATATTGATAGTTAAATATAACAAGTTATGATCTAATCAAGACATTAAATTTCATCATCAGAGATGCAGCTCCGATAATACCTTCTGATACTAAGCAAGGCTACAAGCAAATGAAAGCTAAAATAGGGAGTAGCAAAGTTAGACCTTGGAAATGGATGCCATTTACTAATGCAGCTAGAAAGGTGACTTTCATAATTGTATTTAAAAAAGTTGAGTTGATAGACATCCATATGTGTGTTTAACTTTGCTAAATTTGAATTTCCTGTTAAAATTACATCAAAAGTTTACCTTTCTTTGTGTTAATGACAAACTGTGCTGCAGTTATCCTCTATGCTTAACTTCTTTCATTTTCAGGATGGTGCAGTCTTTTATCATTGGGGTAGAGTAGCTGATGAAGGCAAAGATTATCCATTTGCCAGATTTAACAAGGTTTTTAATTGAGTGAAATAATTAAATTAATTCTAGTCAGAAGAATTTCAGTAGTTTATATCTCTACTGAATTTATCATTAAACCATTATAAATATCTTTATCATTAATATCTACTGAATTTGTTATCAAACTATCATACATATCTTTATCTTTAATTATCAGTCTGTAGATATCCCAGTGTTTTCTGATCTCGAATATCAGCAACATTTACATGATGATAACTGGACACGCCAAGAAACTGACCACTTGTTTGACCTGTGTAGAAGATTTGACATACGGTTTATTGTTGTTCATGATCGTTGGGATAGGGAGAAGTACAAAGAACATAGCGTTGAAGATCTGAAAGAAAGATATTATAACATTTGCAACACATTGTCAAAGGTGAGATAGAACATTTATGGTAACTGCTATGTAATTTTTTACTTTTTATATAGCCTGTATTGTTCTTATCCTTTTTATCTACAATTTACTATATCTTTGTGATAAAGATCATTTTTCATTTGTGTTTTTTAACTTACTACCAACTCAAAATCCTCAATAAATATGGTCATTGTAAATTAAAAATGTTATTATATGTAACTGTATATTCAGGTACGAGCCCCTCAAGGGACAGACCCTAAAATAAAAGCCTTTGATGCAGAACATGAAAGAAGAAGAAAGTTTCAGTTAACTAAATTGTTTGATAGAACACAAGAACAGGTAAAAGAAAGTGTCTGGTATATTTGTCTGTTAAGATTTTCTTTATATTATGTGGTGTAGTGAATTTATAAAAAATTAAAAACTTGCTGTGTCATAGACTGACTGTGTTTATATTGAGGACATGCTTGACCTATCATGGCACAAATGGTCTGGGGAGAGAATCAGTGGTTGACTGGTAACAGAATGTGATTGAGGAACACATGCGTGTATTTTTTTTTATGGTTGTGTAGTGAACTAGAGGACATGAGATTTGTACTGGGCAGTCGTGATAGTGCCCTCATACTGTAAGATTATTGAAGGAATTATGAGGACTTGTGTGGTTATTTTGCTTAAGTGTCGTTTATTTGTATCAAATACTTACCCCTATAGCATTTACCATGTTATTATTAGGAGGGGCGACCGATAATCGGATCGGTAGCCCGGACCGATATTGGCGCTGTTGGTTAATATCGGATCGACCGATTTTTAGTAGGGAGCGACTGATAGTCGAACCGATATTGGCACTATGGGTTAACTATCGGACCGGCCGGATTTTTGACTGCCGATACATTGTTTTTTTTTTTTTATTTCTAGCCGAGTTGCAGAAAAAAAAATCCGTAAATAAGCCCTATTCTATAACCAGATCAGACAAGATTTTAAAAAAAAAACCAAAAAAAAAAAACCCGTACACAGAAACTGTCACGTCCACAAAAATTACATCAAGCGATATGACCTTGAAACAATAGGATTGACATTTTTTTATTCTAATAAAAAGGCATATCGGTCACTCCCTAGTATCTCCATATATTACTAGAGGTGTACTCTGCCTGCCTGGGAAGTTTTTTTTACGTGACACTTTAAACATTTCTAATTAGGATATGGTGCTAATTTATGCCATCTACCTAATATACAGAAATAGCCTCCATTTCATCTGTCACTAGTTACATTATACCCGTTAACACTTATAACTTGTTAGGGCTAAATTGTTTTAAGTATAATATTTTTCTCATTATTAAAATCAAAAAGATGTGTTGTAATAAAAATAAAATTATGAAATTTTTGTCTGCATTGTCTTTTTTGAGAATGATGGTGCATACAGAATTCTGGCTTATGTGGTGTAGACAGCATTATTATTTAGAAATGTTTGTGAAATTAAAAATGACCTGATATGAAACTTCATAAGTCCATGCTTTAAGTTTTTATTTTTCCATCTATATCTTTAGCTGGACGGGATTTTAAATCCCAATAGTTTAGCACAAAAAATTGCTTCAAGATAACATTCATATTAAATAATTAAGGACTTTGTAGTAAAATACAATGAATTCCAAAAAAAGTGCATCATTAGAAATAAATGCCATAATAAAAATTGAATGATAGACTGCTTATAGATATGTGGATCCCACTAAATTTCATTCTTTTCAATGACTTTGTAAAATTTATATTTTCTGTGGCTTAGACTTAATTCTGTGTGACAATATTTCTTCCTTATAGTTATATTACTATTTACACCAAATATGCTTTTCATCACAGAACTGGTCATTTTTCACTCGTGATTTTTTCAAAATGCATACATAAGATCTTGGACATACATACATCTTTACATTTAAAAATATAGAGATAACTAACTCATTTTATTGAAGTAAAATTTACAAACTTATATTCAGGTTGAGGAAGAAGAGTATTTAATTTGGTGAACTTAAAAAAAAATTGAACTTCGAAAGAAAGAGAGAGAGAAGAAGCAGCAGGACTTGCAAAAGTTGATCACTGCAGCAGACAGCAATGCAGACAACAGGAAGACAGAAAGAAAAAATACCAAGAAAAGTTGCAGGCGAGGAAATAAAAGAAGGTGGAATCATGGTAGGTGTTTTTTAGCTTGTAAAAAAACTGGGTTGATCCAAAAAATAATTTGTGTAAGTTTTGTGGATAATGCAATGTTGTATTATTATTTATGTATTGTGCATTAAGATAGCTTATTGTGGTAATCTAAGGACTGATCCGTCTTAGTATTTTATGAAACACATTTAATATATTGACTGTAAACTCAGTGGCTCATAAGTGTGCTGGATTTATGCCTGTGTTATTTTGTAGTATGCTTGTTAAAAAAGAATTTTTTTATGTTGATATATAATGTCAATACATTTACTATAATAAAAGTAAGTTTTAACAAAAGTAAAAAAAATGATGTAAGGTTTTATAGTGCCAAAAAGTTGTCTTTCTGTGGTGTCAACAACAAATCACAGTAAAATATAACAATACTAATGAATGATGGTAATAATTTTCCAAGTGTCAATAAATAATACAATTAATTTGTACAGTGCCAACATATGATGGGAACATTTTACAATGCCTATATATGAGACAATATGTCTGTTCTGGTGCTATAAAAAATTAAAACAAAAATTCTATAGTTCTAATAAATTTTTTAAAAAATATCCTAAGTTATTAATTCTACTAATCAATGAGTAAAATATGTCACATGTAAGTAACACTGACATAGAGTTCAATCATAAATAAAAAAATATCATAACATCTCGTGATGAAATAAATTGATTTTAGCATAGACAACATTTTTGTTCAACCAAATTAAGTATATAATATAATAATAGCGATTTGGGCGCTGTGTTAAATCGAAAGTAAAGAATTAATATAACAGTACAATTCAAAATACAATCAGGAAAAAAAAAATCGGATCTGCTCCGAAAACCAAAAAATAACCTAGCCTAATAGATCAAGCCTAAGGGGATATAACTTCTATGCAAAGGTTTTGCAGGGTGCAGCTAGTCTTAAATATTTAGATTTGCTTTCTGCAGTCCTGGACTTTACTTTACAGGTGTTTTACCACTATTACATTTTATTGCTCATTTCATCCTATATTTTCATAATTTATAACAAATCACACAACTCCTGCTTATGATTGCTACTTCACTTGTAATGTTAAATTAAAGAGGTTCCAATGACACAAGTATTTCCAAAAATACATACTTCATAGTCATAGTATTTCATAGTCTGTCATTTTCCTATATCCTCTAGGCAGCCTCTTGCAAACTGAGAATTATGTTTTTTGTTTAACATTATCTGAGGAATTTTCATATGGTTGCAAATCCCAAAGGCAGAAGCAAAATGAAAAATGATTATTATTTTTTTAATCATATTTATTGATATTGTATTCATTGTTCTCTATGACATGAAAGATGCTGTAATTTATTCTCTATGAATAGCAATCCCAAATAAAGATGATTAAAAAATAAATGAAATCTATTTAGAAAATTAATAACAAATAATTAGTCATTGTGTAAATTATGACTTAATCGTTTGTACTTTTTCATACATGTACTTATTTTCTTTTAATAGTGTGCATCGATGATGTTATAGTAAAACAATTAAAAAATGAAAATATTTTATTAATGGAATCTTTTAAATATATATTTTTATTTCAGACAACGCCTGAACCTGGTGGAATAAAATTCCCAGATTTTAAAGCTTCTGGTACCAGTTTACGTAGCCAAAGGGTATGTCACATTCCATCACTGTCATTTCTGATTTAAAAATTTATAACTGATAAACTAGCAATGTCAGTATTTGTTTTTATCCTTAGATGAAATTGCCAGCAACCATTGGACAGAAAAAAACAAAAGCTATTGAACAAGTATTAGAGGAGCTTGGATTAGGTTTGTGTTGTACCAGTTCACCAGTCTCTCCTCTTCCTTTAATCGGCACATAGTACACTCTTGAGCTTTTTATATGATGCTATTTTATCTTTTTGTAACCAAATAAAAAAAACCAACTATTTCCATCAGAGTTTAACCCAATGCCTACTGATGAGATAGTCACAGACTTCAACACGCTCAGGCAGGATATTGTCTTACTTTATGAGCTGAAGTTGGCAATGTCCACATGTGAATATGAGCTTCAAACTCTAAAACATAGATATGACCAGCTTATAGCTAATAAGGTGATTACTTTTAATTTCACTCACTTAAAAAACAAATTTAACCTAAAAAAAGAAGTTGAAGTTGAGTTCCACAGCTGCAGCACAAATATTTTGTTGTAACTGTAGCGAAAAAAGATTTTCTGGTTTTTACACTAATCAGTCTCATAAAGACTCATACATTGCATAAAAAAATTCTACCTTAATTAAAGTTGATTACACTATTTTTATAGATTTATGAACATGCTATATTGAATATGATTTTTAAAAAGACATAGAAAAATGGTTTCACCAATTTTATTTTTTTGATACATTGAAGACATTATTGTTAAGAAGTAATTTATTTTGATTTCTCAACATCTTTTTGATAGGAAATAATTTTTTTTTATGCCTGTATAATAATTAAAACTCATATCAATGTTCAATTTTCTAAAACGGAGGGGAGCACACTGTCTTCATACCTACAACCAACCATTACTAAAGAACCAGAGACTCCTACCATGGACGATGGTGCTGGAGAAAGTAGTCAGGATGGCAGCGCCATGTCTCCTGCTAAGAGAAAATTATTGCTGGACACCATTGATGTTGTGGGGACCTCATCCACACCAAGTGTAAGTTTTTTACTTGTTTAGTCATGGAGAAGAAATGATCTCAGCTGATTGTTTCTATAATATTGATATAAGCAAACGTAACCTCCTTATTGCTCCAATAGTAAATGTGTCCTGGACACCTCACAGATGAGACTAATCATATGATCCAATTTCTTTTCATATAAATGCCAAACTGCTAATATCATTTTTTTAAAGTATCTGGTCTCTGGTTGACCTGCAGATAACTTGATGTTTTGTCTGTCTGCTGTGTTTGTCAAGGGCCATTATTGTTTAAAATTTCTTAAACTAATTTTTTTGCGTTTGACATTATTCAGATGATTCTACTTTCTAAAACTACACTACCTTTAGTTCTTTACTCTGATTATCAATTTTAAAAAATCTTGTTTAAACTCAAGCTGATCTATTAAGATTACCATTATCTACCTTGGTTTATCTTTATCTACCTTGGTTTATTTTTCAGAAAAAACGTAAAGCTGCTATTGAGCAAAGTAACATTTTGAAAAAAATCAAACAGAAGATGTAATGGAAAAACATGTACTCGCATTTTGATGTTGTAAACTTAGTTTAATATGTTAAGTGTAACTATTGTTTGATTGGCTGTTGTCTTCAAATCATAATTTTTCATTGAGCTTGAATGTCTTGAAAGTGACAATATAGTCTTGTTTAGTTTCTGTATATATATTGCAATAAAAATCATTCACCCAAAAACGGATGTTGTTGTTTGGTTGTTTACAGGATACATTTTCCAAAGTGGTCAACACTAAAATTTGAAAAGTCTGGAAATGTTTTTGTGAAAGTGGCCCTTAAGTCAGTGCACATATTTCGCTCAATACACAGGTCATGTTTCGTCAGCTCAATACACATGTTTCTTTCTTTTCATTTTAAAATTAAATGTCGCTTCATTAACAACAGTCGCGCTGTGTTCTGGTTACTATTTTTTTTGTCCCTAATTAGATGAAACCTTACAAAAGCAAATGGATGAGACAGAACAATTTACTGACATTTAACAACAAATTACCGATTGAAGACGTAAACATTTAAGTTGGCAAACTTGATATTTTGTCAGCATGGTAAGAAGGTATTGACTCGGTCTACCATCTGTATCAGGGTCGTAACCAGAAATTCTTTGTTCACTATGAAAACGGGGAGAGGGAGGGAGCTCTTGCTACCTTTTCTCCCAATTTTACAGTCAAATAAATACATAAAAAAAACGACGGGGTCTTCCGAGGCTTGGAGACCCCCTGAATAATGTTCTGGTTTTATCCCACGCACGGCGGCCCTGGTTTGTGTGAAGAAGAGCCATGCTATAGTCCCGGGTTCAAGTTATGTGCTAGCCACATAATCCCGCTATTTTTCGTATCTTAGGAACTGATGAATTCTACACTTCCACTAGCCCTACTTGCCCTCATTGGCTGTACAGTAAATCTTTACTTTTTATTGCCTTTCATAAAGTAACATTCTACCGCATGCCTGGTGTAACATAACGTCATAATAACATAGCCCGCATGATGTTAAATGAACCCTTTTTGTTCTAGCTACTAGGCAGGAATAACTCATATTAACATTTTTGGCGTATAAAGTTTGAAATTTGATGTTAATATCCAGGTCACCAGGGCAAACGCCGGATCCAAGTCACACACAAACACTGTAACAAACAAACACACACTCATACACTCAGAGAAATGAATGGGATATTTGGTGTGATTTTTTTTTAAATACTTTAATAAAAATAAACATAACAATACATGTTCAGGGGGCCATTTACCTCTTAGATTAGTGGATACCACATCGTTTTGAAATCATGAAATACTAATCTTGACATTTACATCTGTTTCCAATCTTTTTTTTTT
>JAGDYQ010000102.1:1423733-1643733 GCA_021962125.1 Bulinus truncatus
TTTATTATTTTTTGCAAGTCTTAGTAGACAAAAATATAAATGAAAAAGCCTAAAGCAAGTTTTAAATTAAAAGTAACTAATTATACATTACACATTGTCAAAAAGCATAAAAATGAATGAGCCAAAGGAAAGTTTTTAAACTACTCACCTTTACAGGAAACTATTTTTACATTAAACTTAGTCAGTAACCTTCCAAGTTGGTTAGTGATTTCAATAGCTCTGTTCAGGCCCTTGAAATTGAGACAATGCTCATGGCACCAGCGTGAGTTCTGGCCATACTGCGAAGATATAAAGATCATAAAATATGTAAAGAGATTTAAATCAAAAGAAAAAATATGTTATATTTGCAATAGCTGACCAAATAATTATTTACCTTAATAAAAGATTTATACACATTGATAAGAGACAGATGGTCTCCTTCCATAACGGAAAATTTCCGTCTTTCTCTCTCCTGGTGAAGAAAAAAACAGAAGAAAACAATAATCGCCCTATTTTAAAGAAATTCTGTTGTTTATTTGGTGCAAAAAAAGTAACCAACAATACTTATAGTTTATTTTTATTTAACATACAGCGGCCATTCTTCTGTCTGATGGTGTCACAAATATGTTCTGTATCTGGCTCATTGCAGCTACAATAATTGCTTCTTCAGAACAACCAAAGTCACCTGAATAAATAAAAATGAGTTTATCATTTTTGTACAGTTTTTACTACTAAAATCTAAGAAAACAAATGTTAAAAAAACAAACAGAAAAAAAAAATAATTACACAACAAACACAAAAACTAATACCTGATGATAGAAGCATCTTTGAAAATTGAGGACTTAAAGGGAATTCTGCCATCTTTAAACCCAGTGGGGATGTCAGATTGCCTGCAGCATCGATTGCTATTCAAGCCAAGGTTCAGAATGAGAAAGAGGCAGTTCCAATTAAATTAAACTTTTAAAAAGTAATAAAAAATGTTTTTCTTCTCTCTGTAATGAGGTAATTCCCAGATCATGATTTGAAAGGTAAACATATCCATGAGTTACAAAGCTTTAAAATTTTAGTTAAGGAAAAATCTTAATACAAAGTAGGTTTACCTCCCAGTTAGACATACAAGAGTTCCAGACCTCGTATCACAGTTCTTTGTTTGTGGTGGCTGGGGAAAATAATGCTTCCATTTGGAGTAATCGATATTTTAAAGCTACGAGAGTATTTAAGTGGAACAATAAGAAGATCACAAAAGAAAACAGCATAGAGGACTAATTGCAAAATAACTTCACAGTTTTTGTTTGTATTTTTTAGTTTCTCACAGATAAAAAAATGAAGTCTCAAAATGTTAGTAACTCCAAGTGCCTTCAGAAGTTAATATCACAGGAGCTAAATCACTACGCTGCATTTCAGGAACTGTTGAAGGTAATAATTTTTCATAAGATTCTTCTGTAAAAAAAAAGAAATATTAAAATTAAAAATCGTTTAATACGTTCAGTCCATTTTATTTAATTGTTAAAATGTTTTTATTATAGTTGAAAAAATTTACCTTTATAAAATCTATCAACGTGCATTAAGTCTATATACCTGTATAAAGTCTGTATGCTTTTCCCGCCGAACTCTTCCCCCGCTCTTCCTGCTCGCTGATTGGCTGATGCCTGGGAAATCGGGTACAGTCACTAAACTTTCTAAAATTGGTATAAAGTAGAGAATTTTTTTAAACAGAATGAAACAAATTTACCATTTAATTGATTTACTTTTAAATTCACAATTCCTAAAAGAAATTAACTAGTTTAACAAATGAATTTTCCATGCAAGATGAATACTATGACAAAAAATAATAACAATGTATAAATAAATATATAAATTTTCTCTTTATGATTTAGTGTGCATTGATAAACATTTTTGGTAAGATATAATAAGACTTCAAATGAAGCCAAATTTAACATCTTAGATTCTAATAAAATAACCCTTGGTCTTAAGGTTCAATTTATAGGAAGTTTTTTTTAGATGCAGTATTTAACTATATTAATGTTCATATTATAAGTTTTGTGAATGAATAAATTAATCTTTGAAATATCATCAAAAAGTACACTAATGTTGTAGTAGTTCAAGAATGTAATCATTGAAGATAATGACTTGAAATGTTGTAAGTTATTTGAAATGTTATATACAGACTTTATCTCATGGGTTATTTAATTTATTTCTCAATATGCATGGCTGGCCTAATTTATAAATGACTTAGAAGTGTTTGAAACTACAATAAAGAAGGTGGGCTATAGCTAAATCCAGGTGACACAAAAGTTTTACTTAATTATTTCAGACTGTGGATTGTGCCTTGGTTTGACAAAGCCTGTATCAATAACTTTAATCCAGAAGAATGTAAAACATTTTTATTGACTATAATCTTGTTGTAGAAATATTTAAAATAAAAATAATGTGTAATGATTTAAATGTACTGAAGTATTCAATAATAAAAAAAAAAAAGCTTTAAAGAGCAAATAGAGCAATGAAAAAAAAAACAATATGCAGTGAAATGTTGGTAATGAAATTGGCTGGAACTCAATATCTATGTTATAGTGAAATTTTGTTACACTGAGGGTTAAGGTGTCAACATTTTTCCCATCTTTTTTGTGCATTTCTTTATTATGGATATAAGATATTAAAGTAATTTTACTAAAATAGTCCAAGTAATTTTTGTTGATGTTTAAGATAAACTGTAACTGTATTTATGTTTTCAATTCGTAAAATTTTATACTGTATAAAATTACCAACTCAACCCAAATTTGGGAGAAAAAATATCAGCTTATTTTTTCGCAATACTGAAAGTAAGAAATTTGTTACATTGACGATGCTTTTTCAATGGTGTTGGGCGAAAGGGAAGGTACCAATATTTTTTTTAGCAATAATGAAAAGTTCATTATACTAGCGTTTGCAATAAAGACATTTCACAGTATTAGGTAATAAAAAACTCAACATTAACTCACCATATGTGATCCCTGGAATAGTTACAGATGCCTCAGCTATGTTGGTAGCAACCACTATTTTACGAACATTTTGAGAAGTTCTTTCAAATATTTTCATCTAAAAAGAAAAAAAGGTTCTACGATAAAATGAATTACATTTACCCTAAGGAAGTTTAAAATTTAAGAAAAGGTGATAATTATAATTAATGTATTCCCAATAAAATTAAACAACTTAGTTACATTAGTGTTAACAAGTCTTAGTGCTATAAACACAACTTGCCTGTTCACTTGCAGGTAAACTTCCATGCATGGGCAATACTTTCATCTTCCTGTCCTCTTTTTTTAACTTACGAGCTTCAGAACTAAATAAAGAAATTTAAATGCATAATCCTTTAATAAAATCTAAAAAGTTTAGAAAATCTAGAAGTAATGTACTTCTAGCAATATATGTTATTATCCAGATCAATTGAATAATTGAAATGTGTGAGAAAACTGTAATTTGTAACTTGAGATCTGTTAAAAAATGTATTACTAAACAAAATGTCAATTTATAAAGTTAGTTTGAAAAAAAAAAGCGCCAATAATAATTCAGTCTTACATCAGCTGTGACACCACATCCTCAACTTCACTCTGAAAAATAACAAATTTTTGAAAACATGAAAAAAAACTATAGCTACTTTTCAGTTCAATAGTGACATTGATTTTTTTTAAATCTGTGTAATTTGAAATGCATACAAATGACTTACCATCCCTGTCAGAAAGACAACAATATCCCCAGGTTTGTCATTGAAGTGAATTTTCATAACACATTCCACTGCTGCTTTTATGTAATTAGGTACTGGGCTAAGTGAACATACATAAATCAATACATGTATCAACAATTAAATCAATAAGGTGTGAATTTCAACAAATAAAAAAAATCATACAGATTATATAGGTCATTCCCAATATCATGCAGTTAAAAAAAGCAGTAACAAATCATTACTACAAGTATTAAGATTTTACTGTATTCTTATTTAAAGAAATTAATTGATGAAAGTGTTATTTGCTGTAATTAAATATGGAATGGTCAAATATATAAAACATAAATCATAATGTGTAGGAGAATCCGCTTGTTTTTTCATAAAGCCAATAATTTAAAAACAATTACAAATCAATTTATCACAAATTTGATGTAAATGTTGATGCAATAAAAACTGTGAGGTATATTTGAAACTTACTCTAAACTGTAATGAATATCCACAGGATATTCCCGCCCTTCAATAGTCAAGATTGCAACCGTGTCCTTCCTGCAAAATTAGATCGGGTTTTTTTTAAATATTTTTAGCAAAACAAACTTCAACAATTAAATAATGAATAAAAAATATTTATATATTTCTGAATATTGAAGTTAATTAAGTCTAGATTTAAAATCAGAATGAACTTAACTTACTCAAGGTCATCTGTTTTATTTCTGTTAAAGAAATCCTTCATCTCCTAATTAAAGACAAAAATATTGCTTAACGTGAGTTTATTCAATAAGAATTAAATTATGTTTAGCACTTCACGCTTCACCCCTAGAAGTTTATTGCATCTATAATATCAGGACGATAGAGAATAAATAACAATGAATAAATTTGGTATTTCACTGTTTATAAGCTATTATCAAACTATCAAACCCCAATGTTTATAAAATTTTAACTGTAACTTTTGTGATCCAATACTTATAATAAAGAAATATAATTATATCACATTCAATGTTAACATAATTTGTGATATTTCTTAAATAGTTATTTGGGGGTTAAATTAGATGCCATATTTTTCATAAACAATAAATTTTACAGAAAGACTTTACTTCAGCATTTAATGTTGCAGATGCAACAATAAGCCTGAGATCTTTTCTTCTTTTTTGAATCTGAAAAATAAAATTTCATTTAAAGTTATACGTACTAATTTTATAAACTTTTATATTCCAATTTTTCAAACTATTAACAAGACATTTGTCACATGAATCTTTGATATTTCTTTAAAATAAATTTTTTTTCATTTGCTGAGATAAAATAAACTATATCAATATAAACAAATTATTATAAAAAAAATAACAATGACAAACCTTTCTAAGCAAACCTAATATAACGTCTGTGTTAATGGCTCTTTCATGGGCCTCATCTAACAAAATAACACTGAGTAAGAGAAAATAAATACAAAAATAAATAAAAGTAAATTTAATGAAGGTTGAGTTTTTTTTCTGAAACATTTTTTTGTTCGTGGTATGAATGAAATCAAATACAAATACCTGTATTTCTGGAGTAAAGGATCCTTCATAATTTCTCTTATCATCATGCCATCTGTCATAAACTGAAATTAGCATTTTCATTAAGCAGTGTACTAATAAAATATTTATTGTAACGATAAAGCTGAAAAAATTCTAATCATTAGAATTACCTTAACTCTTGTTTTGTCACTGTCACAGCATTCATCAAACCTTATTAGATACCCAATCTCATCTCCAAGAATGGATCCTCTTTCTTCAGCAACACGTGTTGCTACCTAATGGTGTAAAAAAAAAGAATACGATACATTGATAATATATATAACTATTAACCTTTAACGACACATAGTTTTAATGCTTTAGCTCAAATTTAGATTGTGTGCTCTTTGGTGCCAGGAAAGAAAACTAAAGATATTAATTGTACTGTATATATTTTTTTAATAAGTGTTTTCAATCATATGGCATCTTCAATTAATTCCAGAGGCAGACTAGGGTAGTATGAGGTAGAGGGCACAGAAGAAAAAATTGGGATCTTACAAGAAAGGGAGCTATAAAAAGGGTATAAAGTTGGGTTTCGCAGGCAAAAATTTGGACTTTTTGGGGTCTTGGATGCACACCTAATGCCCACACCATTAAATCTGCCATTGATTAGTAAAAAACTTGGTGGGATATTTCACTGCTAAGGTACTGTATGTAAAAAATGACTATTTGATTACTACTTGATCTAGAAATTGTTTTAACTGTAAATGTTTTATCATAACAAAAGATCTACATGACTCACAAACAGTAATTTAATTGTTGAAAGACTTTTTCATAGACCTACTTACTGTAACTGCAGCAACTCTTCTTGGTTGAGTTACACCAATTACATAGCCCTCTGTGGCCCAACCAGCTTCTAAAAGGTACTAAATGAAAATTTACAAAATTAAAAAAAAATTAGATGATGAAATAAGTAGAGCAACAGTGTATGTTTGATGAACAACAAGTTATGCATAGTGTAATATTGATTTTATTTAAGCATCACTTACTTGAGGTATTTGGGTACTTTTTCCACAGCCAGTTTCACCAATGATAATAAGTGTTTGATATTTTTCAGTAAGGTACAGGATATGGTTGCGATACTGAAAGGATAAAGAATAAAATGTTAATGATTAATTAAAATATACATTCCTAGACCTTTTTTTTGCATTAAATAAAAAAGTCAAATATTTCTGTACATAAATATTCCCAAAAAATAACTCTGGATAACTGTAAACAAAGTCATTCTTTTAGATAGGGTAAATTAGGGGGCTGCCTAGGGACCCAATGGCTGAGGGGGCCCCACTATCACAACTATAATAAAGCCAGTAAAAAGGAAGGGCAATTCAAACACTTATCAGGGGCCTTGCACTTAAATGAATTAACAGTTGGAAGGGTCAGTGGGAGCCTAAATTCTCATATATTTTTAAGGTCCCAATATTTGTAAGCTGTGGCCTTTGCAGCCCCCAAATGTACCTTTGCACCTAAAAATATTAGAACTACTCTCATTGGCAATATAGTAACATTCATAAAAATGTGTAAACAATAGCAATAAAAGAAAGATTAAAAATGGTACATTTC
This sequence comes from Bulinus truncatus, assembly GCA_021962125.1. Classification (NCBI taxonomy): domain Eukaryota; kingdom Metazoa; phylum Mollusca; class Gastropoda; family Planorbidae; genus Bulinus; species Bulinus truncatus. Next base: position 1,430,520 of record JAGDYQ010000102.1, read on the forward strand.
AAAACTTTGAAATATACTAATTAACCTTTAAATTTAAAAAAAAAACAGCCAAAAAATCAAAATCATGCAATTATCCTATAACTGGAAAAAAAAAAATTTTTTACCACCGACGCCACTGCTAGCATGACAGGGTGTTATGTTTCTGCCACACCAGCCTAATTGACTGCCTTTAAATGCGTGTCTGCCATTCCCTCAGAGCTATTATGTGATTGTGCCATTATGGCAGAAAGATTTTTTGATTTTTTTAAAATGTGGAAAATAATATAAAAGGGTTTTCCTGCCACCATAGAAGGGAGGGGGGGGTATGGGCTCCCCTCCCAGAAATGGCAGGCTGCAAGAATGTGCTTGAGTGTAACAGAGTGGAAGGATGCTGTGTGTCAACCACATCCGTCACTTCAGCCAGTCGGGATCCCAGGGTTTTGGCTTAATCTCATTGGACCATTGTTCCACCATTGTCACAAGTATGGTTGTTGTTTTTTTAGCCTGACTAGGAGACTTTCCCAAACAGATCATGATATATATCAGGTAATGTACTCCAAACTACGCATATAATACTATAATTGAAGTTCAACGTCAAAACACACAAATTAATGAAAATACGATGACAGATTTATTGACAGGTCAGTTTTATTACCTGAAAAGCTGGAAGTTTCTGCCTCTGCTGCTCAATAGATAAATTTTTATATGGATTGTACACAATGTTGGGAACAACAATATCTCCATGCTCAGATGGAATATTTTTTTCTTCTGATATTTTTGTAAGTCCAGGTCCAGCTGTTCCTAAAAAGAAATAAGAAAAAATTAATTCCATGTAGATCTGTTTATGACCAATAATAATTACATTGAGCTCGTTTCTGGTAAACTGAGGATAATGGTCATGCCCTGTCTTGGCAATAGTGCCAATAGCATCACTAATAAGTTGGGGGCATTCCCAAATATTATTGAGGCATTTGAAAAGCCCTCATAAAACAATAATTCTCAAAGATGAAGGCCTGTTAAGTTCAAGATCATTAACTTAACTGTTAACAATTACCCTCCACTTAAATTTTAGTAAACCTTACTCCTTAGTGACCTTAGGCTTATTCCTTAGCTGGCAGCTTAGTCACTTAGTGTAAATTATAAACAGTGGTGATGAGTGGTGGGATTAAAAAAAATGTAAGGCATCAATTCATGCAAAGAAGACTGAATCACACAACTGATTATAAATAATGGTTTGAAACCCTAAATGCTAAACAAAGGTGTTACCATTTTATGTTTTGTCAACTTTTGACTTCCAACACTTTGTCGACTTAGAATAGAATTAGTGAAGTTAGACGACTTTTTTTTTTAATTACCTGGCTTCCAAAATCGAGGCTTAACTTTATCAGTTGACATTTCGATACTTCACTGTCAACTTCTTAAAGACACGTTAATCTTCTATAATCAATTGTCATTATTTCCTAAAGTAACATAAAATCATTCTTTCCTTGTTCATTTTAAATTTACGTTTTTAGATCGTAAATTTGTGTGTCGAATTTTTATTTTTTTAAGCTTTTAAAAACATGAATTTGATGTTTCTGAGGATTCAAACCTATTATCGTATGCTTGACTATTTGCTCACTAGTCTTTCTTATTGGTAAATAGATTTGTTATTAAGTGTGCTGTTATTTCTAAAACTACTATTAATAAAACAATAAAATGTATAACCTTTAGAGTATCCAACTCAGACATGTGTTGCACAGAATATACATAAATTTATCTCATAATTTTAATGACGCGCTAAACATTAAAAATGTCTAAATAAACAAATACAATTAAGTGACAACGTCGTCAGTTGAGTTAAATTTAATTTAAAACTATATTACTGTATTGTAAAACAGTTCTATGTTTTTTTATATAATTACACACACGATATATTTGTATTTTTGTCTGCTTTTATTTTAAAAAGAATATAATATGATATGAATAATATGATATATACAGAATACACGGAACAATAATGAATCTATATCTATGATTGTTTCAGTGTTTGATATGTGAAGAGTTGGAATCTTATTATCTCAATTTGAAGCTGTAGTTCAGCATACTTTTTAAACTCACATTGCAAAGAACTAATTTAACAGACGTTGGAGGTATGTTAAATTATGTACCTTATACTTAACTTTCATTCATGATTGAATCAGATATTGGGCTTTATTAGTATTTATACATATTAAAACATTAACACATATTGACATAATCTAAAAAAGATGTGTTGCCTTGTTTGTAGTCCTTCCTCCCAAATAAAAAAATAATGCTATTTATTTATTGTGACGACAATTTTTATCTGCTAGTTTCTTCTTTTTCTAGCTAATTTCACTTCTGTTTTTAATTCTTGTTGGAAAATTAAAGGCCTCACTAAATAAACTGACTTAGATTATAAGTAAAGATAAAGCTTCCTTAATTCTTAAGGGCCAATGGGGTAGATAAATTTTAGAATTCATGTTTCTGTAACCACAACATATAAAGGGATTGTCAGATTAGCACAATGCTTTGCTGTCTTTACTTCCCTAACTTAAGTCAGGTACCCATTTTAAAGTTAAGTGGACTTGTCAAACTTTAACCAACTTTCACTAGGACCTGGGAAAAGGAATTGTTCTCACAGGATCAAACCTGGAACCCTCATGTCGACTATCAAGCGCACTACACCACAATTGACAATCCTTACATTAAATGTCCACTTCAATAAGCTCAAGCACCTAGCCAATCCCACACACCATAATTTCATTTTTATCCAATGCCAGAGATATGCACAATTGCTTGTCACACCCCAAATGGGCATTGATAGCTGGAGGTTTCGTTCTTTTCATTAAATTAGCACAACTTATAAAAAACTTCTCTAGATATGTAATTATTAAAAATTACAAAATTTGGTGGAACCTTTCAATTGCCATATAATTTCAAGACATATTTCATAGCATGTTGTAGCATAACTGTTCACATATGACTGATTTCTATCTAAATAGATTTTCCATAACATCTTTTTGTGGGTACTGATAGCTTGAGGTTTCATCCTGCAACAATATCCTGGTTTAACATTCTCTCAGTAACTTTAGAAAGTCTAATAAATTTCTTTCCTGTCAATATTTACTATTATCTTTGTTTGGGTTCAAGTTTCTTTTTCATTATTTTTTTAGCTGTTATCTTCACTATTAAATAATGGGGGAAAAAATCATTGCCAGATTGAAATTTGTTTTTTTTCTTCTATGTTTTTTTAAAAAAGTGATTTGCTTTTTTTTTGTTAGTGTTTGACAGGAATTTATAATGATTTTCACTTGATAGCTTCCTAGATTTCAAGATGGCCTCTAACATGGATGTAAGAGATATTTTAGAACTGGATACTGGTCAGATGCAAACAGATGTCGTTACCAAGGAATTTCTTATGTCAGATGGGAAAAAGGTATATAATTAATTAATTTTCAATTTATATAATTTTGTTTTTATGATGGCATGATATTATTTGAAAACAAACTTCATTTTATTCATTTTTGATGCTTAAGCTAGATATGCTTATGAGGTATTGCAAAAAAACATAATCCATAAAAATGATATACTTCATTCCTGTACATATTACTGTATTAATTGCATGTTAATTATACCCTTAACTAGTTTATATTCCTATAAGGACAATTTTACTTTAAAAAAATTATTTACGAAAAAGAAAATGTATATTTTATAACTGTTTATATTTTCTGTATATGATTTTATTTTCATCAGAAAAAAGTTCGTAAATCTGATGCAGGTATTAAACGTCCCGAGGGCATGCACAGAGAGCTATGGGGTTTGCTACACACAGACAGCCGCTATCAGACGTAATTACATTTTTGTTTCAGAACATTTTTATAAAAAAAGCTAAGACTATATGTAAATTATAGTCTGCACACAAATAAGCATTTTTTTTTAAGGTCACATCTAACAGGAGCAGATTTGTATATTATTATACTCAAGGGTCATAGTTCATTGTTTAATAAAAATCGCCTGATATTGATAGTTAAATATAACAAGTTATGATCTAATCAAGACATTAAATTTCATCATCAGAGATGCAGCTCCGATAATACCTTCCGATACTAAGCAAGGCTACAAGCAAATGAAAGCTAAAATAGGGAGTAGCAGAGTTAGACCTTGGAAATGGATGCCATTTACTAATGCAGCTAGAAAGGTGACTTTTATAATTGTATTTAAAAAAGTTGAGTTGATAGACATCCATATGTGTGTTTAACTTTGCTAAATTTGAATTTCCTGTTAAAATTACATCAAAAGTTTACCTTTCTTTGTGTTAATGACAAACTGTGCTGCAGTTATCCTCTATGCTTAACTTCTTTCATTTTCAGGATGGTGCAGTCTTTTATCATTGGGGTAGAGTAGCTGATGAAGGCAAAGATTATCCATTTGCCAGATTTAACAAGGTTTTTAATTGAGTGAAATAATTAAATTAATTCTAGTCAGAAGAATTTCAGTACTTTATATCTCTACTGAATTTATCATTAAACCATTATACATATCTTTATCATTAATATCTACTGAATTTGTTGTCAAACTATCATAAATATCTTTATCATTAATTTCTACTGAATTTGTTATCAAACTATCATACATATCTTTATCTTTAATTATCAGTCTGTAGATATCCCAGTGTTTTCTGATCTTGAATATCAGCAACATTTACATGATGATAACTGGACACGCCAAGAAACTGACCACTTGTTTGACCTGTGTAGAAGATTTGACATACGGTTTATTGTTGTTCATGATCGTTGGGATAGGGAGAAGTACAAAGAACATAGCGTTGAAGATCTGAAAGAAAGATATTATAACATTTGCAACACATTATCAAAGGTGAGATAGAACATTGATGGTAACTGCTATGTAATTTTTTACTTTTTATATAGCCTGTATTGTTCTTATCCTTTTTATCTACAATTTACTATATCTTTGTGATAAAGATCATTTTTCATTTGTTTTTTTTAACTCACTACCAACTTAAAATCCTCAATAATTAAAATCATTGTAAATTAAAAATGTTATTATATTTAACTGTATATTCAGGTACGAGCCCCTCAAGGGACAGACCCTAAAATAAAAGCCTTTGATGCAGAGCATGAAAGAAGAAGAAAGTTTCAGTTAACTAAATTGTTTGATAGAACACAAGAACAGGTAAGAGAAAGTGTCTGGTATACTTGTCTGTTAAGATTTTCTTTATATTATGTGGTGTAGTGAGTTTATAAAAAATTAAAAACTTGCTTGACCTATCATGGCACGAATGGTCTGGGGAGAGAATCAGTGCTTGACTGGTAACAGAATGTGATTGAGGAACACATGCGTGTATTTTTTTTTTTATGGTTGTGTAGTGAACTAGTGGACATGTGATATGTACTGGGCAGTCGTGATAGTGCCCTCATACTGCGAGGACTTGTTAAGATTATTGAAGGAATTATGAGGACTTGTGTGGTTATTTCTTAAGTGTCGTTTATTTGTATCAAATACTTACCCTTAGCATTTACCATGTTATTATTAGGGAGCGACCGATAATCGGATCGGTATCGGACCGATATTGGCGCTATTGGTTAATATCGGATCGACCGATTTTAGTAGGGAGCGACTGATAGTCGAACCGATATTGGCACTATGGGTTAACTATCGGACCGGCCGTTTTTTGACTGCCGATACATTGTTTTTTTTTTCACAACCGAGTTGCAGAAAAAAAAATCCGTAAATAACCCTATTCTATAACCAGATCAGACAAGATTTTAAAAAAAAAACCAAAAAAAAAAACCCGTACACAGAAACTGTCACGTCCACAAAAATTACATCAGCGATATGACCTTGAAACAATAGGATTGACATTTTTTTATTCTAATGTATGACCTTGAATGATACAATTAGTGAACATCTGTGTGTATTTTTTTTTTGGGATTGGAAGTTGAGGGGGGGGGAAACAAGACTTACGTGTGGGCGAAGTGTTACGAAATATGACAGGGAAGGGGTGAGCATGGGTTGACACCAGAGATGAGCGGACAGCGGACGCAGATCCGCAGACTTTTCCGAATCCGCGGACTGACAGCGGACGCATTGTATGGTTAAGTTGCGGACTCGCGGACTAACGCGGATCTTCTTTAGTGTTACCATAAAAAAAATTTCATGTCATTTAAACAGCTAAATTTCAGCTATGCGGACGCGCGGACTGGTCCGCAGACCAATGTTGTAAGATTCTGCGGACGCGGATCATTGATAAAAATCCGCGGACGGACGCGGACGCTAAATTTCAAGATCCGCACACCTCTGGTTGACACGTGTTTGGCATTGTTGTTGATTAAAAAAATATTGGTATCTGTATCGGTAAAAATGCTGGGGAAAAATATCGGTATCGGACTATCAGTAAAAAGGCATATCGGTCGCTCCCTAGTTATTATACTGTTTCTAATACCATCTTGGTTAAAAATAATGTTGTATTTTTAGAATATTTTAATGTTTATCGTATTATTCAGTACAGTATCTACAGTATCTATTTTTTTATAGTAAATATCACACAAAAGTAAGATCTGTCAAATGATAAATGATTTATGCTTATTGGCTTTTTCTTTTAGTGATGCCAAAAGTAGAATAATATATTTCCAAGTAAAAAAAATTAGTTAGTCATGTTTGTGGTTTAACAGCATGATTATGGAATCATTACTGCATTACACTGGAGACACTTGTCCACACTATATCAGTTAACAAAATAATTTAAATTGTAATTTATTGCAAATGTTTAAGTTTTTGCAGTAAGACCGTAAGGGTTTTTTATAACTCGACTTGAATATTTCTCTTAACACCATGTTAATAAATAATGCACCTACCGAGTATCTCCATATATTACTAGAGGTGTACTCTGCACTGCCTGGGAAGTTTTACGTGACACTTTAAACATTTCTAATTAAAGATATGGTGCTAATTTATGCCATCTACCTAATATACAGAAATAGCCTCCATTTCATCTGTCACTAGTTACATTATACCCGTTAACACTTATAACTTGTTAGGGCTAAATTGTTTTAAGTATAATATTTTTCTCATTATTAAAATCAAAAAGATGTGTTGTAATAAAAATAAAATTATGAAATTTTTTGTCTGCATTGTCTTTTTTTGAGAATGATGGTGCATACAGAATTCTGGCTTATGGTGTAGACAGCATTATTATTTAGAAATGTTTGTGAAATTAAAAATGACGATATGAAACTTCATAAGTCCATGCTTTAAGTTTTTATTTTTCCATCTATATCTTTAGTTGGATTTGATTTTAAATCCCATTAGTTTAGCACAAAAAAATTGCTTCAAGATAACATTCATATTAAAATTAAGGACTTTGTAGTAAAATACAATGAATTCCAAAAAAAGTGCATCATTAGAAATAAATGCCATAATAAAAATTGAATGATAGACTGCTTATAGATATGTGGATCCCACTAAATTTCATTCTTTTCAATGACTTTGTAAAATATATATTTTCTGTGGCTTAGACTTAATTCTGTGGACAATATTTCTTCCTTATAGTTATATTACTATTTACACCAAATATGCTTTTCATCACAGAACTGGTCATTTTTCACTCGTGATTTTTTCAAAATGCATACATAAGATCTGGACATACATACATCTTCACATTTAAAAATATAGAGATTACTAACTCATTTTATTGAAGTAAAATTATAAACTTATATTCAGGTTGAGGAAGAAGAGTATTTAATTGGTGAACTTAAAAAAATTGAACTTCGAAAGAAAGAGAGAGAGAAGAAGCAGCAGGACTTGCAAAAGTTGATCACTGCAGCAGACAGCAATGCAGACAACAGGAAGACAGAAAGAAAAAATACCAAGAAAAAGTTGCAGGCGAGGGAAATAAAAGAAGGTGGAATCATGGTAGGTTTTTATAAAACTGGGTTGATCCAAAAAATAATTTGTGTAAGTTTTAGGATAATGCAATGTTTATTAAATATGTATTGTGCATTAAGATAGCTTATTGTGGTAATCTAAGGACTAATCTGTCTTAGTATTTTATGAAACACATTAATATATTGACTGTAAACTCAGTGGCTCATAAGTGTGCTGGATTTATGCCTGTGTTATTTTGTAGTGCTGTTAAAAAAGAATTTTTTTATGTTGATATATAATGTCAATACATTTACTATAATAAAGTAAGTTTTAACAAAAGTAAAAAAAAAATGACGTAAGGTTTTATAGTGCCAAAAAGTTGTCTTTCTGTGGTGTCAACAAATAATCAACAATACTAATGAATGATGTAATAATTTTCCAAGTGTCAATAAATAATACAATTAATTTGTACAGTGCCAACATATGATGGGAACATTTTACAATGCCTATATATGAGACAATATGTCTGTTCTGGGGCCATAAAAAATTAAAACAAAATTCTATAGTTCTAATAAATTTTTAAAAAAAGTCCTAAGTTATTAATTCTACTAATCAATGAGTAAAATATGCCGCGTAAGCAACACTGACATAGAGTTCAATCATAATAAAAAATATAACATCTCATGATGAAATAAATTGTCACCATTTTAGCATAGACAACATTTTTGTTCAACCAAATTAAGTATCTTAAATATTAAGATTTGCATTCTGCAGTCCTGGACTTTACTTTACAGGTGTTTTACCACTATTACATTTTATTGCTCATTTCATCCTATATTTTCATAATTTATAACAAATCACACAACTCCTGCTTATGATTGCTACTTCACTTGTAATGTTAAATTAAAGTTCCAATGACACAAGTATTTCCAAAAATACATACTTCATAGTCATAGTACTTCATAGTCTGTCATTTTCCTATATCCTCTAGGCAGCCTCTTGCAAACTGAGAATTATGTTTTTTTGTTTAACATTATCTGAGGAATTTTCATATGGTTGCAAATCCCAAAGGCAGAAGCAAAATGAAAAATGATTATTATTTTTTTAATCATATTTATTGATATTGTATTCATTGTTCTCTATGACATGAAAGATGCTGTAATTTATTCTCTATGAATAGCAATCCCAAATATAGATGACTAAAAAAATAACTGAAATCTATTTAGAAAATTAATAACAAATAATTAGTCATTGTGTAAATTATGACTTAATCATTTGTACTTTTTCATACATGTACTTTTTTTCTTTAATAGTGTGCATCGATGATGTTATAGTAAAACAATTATCTAAATGAAAATGTTTTATTAATGGAATCTTTTAAATATATATTTTTATTTCAGACCACGCCTGAACCTGGTGGAATAAAATTCCCAGATTTTAAAGCTTCTGGTACCAGTTTACGTAGCCAAAGGGTATGTCACATTCCATCACTGTCATTTCTGATTTAAAAATTTATAACTGATAAACTAGCAATGTCAGTATTTGTTTTTATCCTTAGATGAAATTGCCAGCAACCATTGGACAGAAAAAAACAAAAGCTATTGAACAAGTGTTAGAGGAGCTTGGATTAGGTTTGTATTGTACTAGTTCACCAGTCTCTCCTCTTCATTTAATCGGCACATAATACGCTCTTGAGCTTTTTATATGATGCTATTTTATCTACTTTGTAACCAAATAAAAAAAAAAAAACTATTTTCATCAGAGTTTAACCCAATGCCTACTGATGAGATAGTCACAGACTTCAACACACTCAGGCAGGATATTGTCTTACTTTATGAGCTGAAGTTAGCAATGTCCACATGTGAATATGAGCTTCAAACTCTAAAACATAGATATGACCAGCTTATAGCTAATAAGGTGATTACTTTTAATTTCACTCACTTAAAAAACAAATTTAACCTAAAAAAAAGAAATTGTAGTTGTAGTTGAGTTCCATAGCTGCAGCACAAATATTTTGTTGTAACTGTAGCGAAAAAAAGATTTTCTGGTTTTTACACTAATCAGTCTCATAAAGACTCATACATTGCATAAAAAAATTCTACCTTAATTAAAGTTGATTACACTATTTTTATAGATTTATGAACATGCTATATTGAATATGATTTTTAAAAGACATAGAAAAATGGTTTCACCAATTTTATTTTTTTTTTGATGCATTGAAGACATTATTGTTGAAAGTAATTTATTTTGATTTCTCAACATCTTTTTGATAGGAAATAATTTTTTTTTATGCCTGTGTAATAATTAAAACTCATATCAATGTTCAATTTTCTAGAACGGAGGGAGCACACTGTCTTCATACCTACAACCAACCATTACTAAAGAACCAGAGACTCCTACCATGGACGATGGTGCTGGAGAAAGTAGTCAAGATGGCAGCGCCATGTCTCCTGCTAAGAGAAAATTATTGCTGGACACCATTGATGTTGTGGGGACCTCATCCACACCAAGTGTAAGCTTTTTTACTTGTTTAGTCATGAAGAAGAAATGCTCTCAGCTGAGTGTTTCTATAATATTGATATAAGCAAACGTAACCTCCTTATTGCTCCAATAGTAAATGTGTCCTGGACACCTAACAGATGAAACTAATCATATGATCCAATTTCTTTTCGTATAAATGCCAAACTGCTAATGTCATTTTTTTAAAGTATCTTGTCTTTGGTTGACCTGCAAATAACTTGATGTTTTGTCTGTCTGCTGTGTTTGTCAAAGGCCATTATTGTTTAAAATTTCTTAAACTAATTTTTTGCGTTTGACATTATTCAGATGATTCTACTTTAAAAAACTACACTACCTTTAGTTCTGATTATCGATTTTAAAAAACTTGTTTAAACCCAAGCTGATCTATTAAGATTACCATTTTCTACCATGGTTTATCATTATCTACCATGGTTTATCATTATCTACCATGGTTTATCATTATCTACCATGGTTTATCATTATCTACCTTGGTTTATCTTTATCTACCTTGGTTTATTTTTCAGAAAAAACGTAAAGCTGCTATTGAGCAAAGTAACATTTTGAAAAAAATCAAACAAAAGATGTAATGGAAAAACACGCACTGGCATTTTGATGTTGTAAACTTTGTTTAATATATTAAGTGTAACGATTGTTTGATTGGCTGTTGTCTTCAAATCATAATTTTTCATTGAGCATGAATGTCTTGAACGTGACAATATAGTCTTGTTTAGTTTCTGTATATATATTGCAATAAAAATCATTCACCCAAAAACGGATGTTGTTGTTTGGTTTTTACAGGATTCATTTACCAAAGTGGTCAACACTAAAATTTGAAAGGTCTGGAAATGTTTTTGTGAAAGTGGCCCTTAAGTCAGTGCACATATTTCGCTCAATACACATGTCATGTTTCGTCTGCTCAATACACACGTCATGTTTCGTCTGCTCAATACACACTCATGTTTCGTCTGCTCAATACACAGTCATGTTTCGTCTGCTCAATACACATGTTTCGTTCTTTTCATTTTAAAATTAAATGTCGCTTCATTAACAACAGTCGCGCCGTGTTCTGGTTTCTATTTTTTTTGTCCCTAATTTGATGAAACCTTACAAAAGCAAATGGACGAGACAGAACAATTTACTGACATTTAACAACAAATTACCGATTGAAGACGTAAACATTTAAGTTGGCAAACTTGATATTTTGTTGCCTTTTTTGCTGTCTAGTCAGCATGGCAAGAAGGTATTGACTCGGTCTACCATCTGTATCAGGGTCCTAACCAGAAATTCTTTGTTCACTATGAAAACGGGGGCAGAGGGAGGGAGCTCTTGCTACCTTTTCTCCTAATTTTACAGTCAAATAAATACATAAAAAAACGACGGGGTCTTCCGAGGCTTGGGGGCCCCTGAATAATGTTCGGGTTTTATCCCACGCACGGCGGCCCTGGTTTGTGTGAAGAAGAGCCATGCTATAGTCCCGGGTTCAAGTTCTGTGCTAGCCACATAAACCCGCTATTTTTCGTATCTTAGGAACTGATCAATTCTACACTTCCACTAGCCCTACTTGCCCTCATTGGCTGTACAGTAAATCTTTACTTTTTATTGCCTTTTCATAAAGTAACATTCTACAGCATGCCTGGTGTAACATAACGTCATAATAACATAGCCCGCATGATGTTAAATTAACCCTTTTTTGTTCTAGCAACTAGGCAGGAATAACTCATGTTAACATTTTTGGCGTATAAAGTTTGAAATTTGATGTTAATATCCAGGTCACCAGGGCAAACGCCGGATCCAAGTCACACACAAACACTGTAACAAACACACACACTCATACACTCAGAGAAATGAATGGGATATTTGGTGTGATTTTTTTTAAAATACTTTAATAAAAGTAAACATAACAATACATGTTCAGGGGCCATTTACCTCTTAGATTAGTGGATACCACATCGTCATGAAATACTAATCTTGACATTTACATCTGTTTCCAATCTTTTTTTTTAGAGCATTTTCGAAAAAAAAATGCTCTATTGTCCCCGTTTTGTCTGTCTGTCTGTCTGTCATCACCCTAGATCTCAACAACCATAAGTCCTAGACCCATGATGGGACGGATGGCCGAGTCAGTGCCCTCTGATGAAGGCCAGCTTTACTACACCCCCCTCGGCTGCCTACGTCATAGCACGCGTCAGTCAACCTTACCTGTGCTTGGCATTAGCCTAGCTGTGTACTGTCCGTGTACTGGCCATTTTATTAGCTGCTAGTAGTGATTGCTTTTCGAACATTTCTGCTTGGATTGACTTCAATTGTTTAAAACCAAATACTCAAGAGTTCATTATCTGCAGTTTACCGTTCTCCGTAAGTATAGTTTTTATTATTATTCTTTTAACACATCCTTTTTAAAACTATGCAATGTTTCATTTTATTTATCTTGTTTTGTAATGAAAGTGAAACAGTTTGTGGCATGTGTAGTCTGTAGAAATATTAAGCTTATGGACAAATTTTTTTTCCAAACTCCTAAAAAGGATATAATATAATAAAAAAAATTAAAATGCTACAAAATTACCGCAACTACTATATAAATTAGTCTCGGTTAGTGTCTTTAATAAATTACACTCGTGACTAATGGTATAGTTAGGACTTATACAATGAGTGAATAATAAATAAGTACACATGTGAAATTATTTTATACGAAAGCAACAAGCTTAATAGGCAAGATAGCGAACACCTGCTTATATATTAGTCAAATTATATTTCATGGTCTTAAATATATATTAATTATAATGCATATCTTGTTTCAGCGAACAATGCCTTCCCATTGCTGTGTACCTGGTTGTCGTGGAAATTATCCAGCCACATCAAATGAAGCTTATGAAAAAGTCAGTGTCTTTCAGTTTCCCGCTGATCAAGCTATGAAAGAGAAATGGTTGAAACATATTCCTCGTGGTTTTAAAATTACTACACGTACAGTGGTCTGTGAAAAACATTTTGCGCCTCAGTTCATTATTCGAATTGACTCAGCAAAACGACCTGATGGTGTCATTATTAGTGTTCCACGAGATCGACCTAAGCTGACAGCCGACGCCTACCCAACCATTTTTCCTAACACCCCATCGTATTTGTCTCAAGAACCCCCTCAGCAACGTAAATGTCCAGACTCAAGGAGGGCAGAAGCTGCACGTCGTGATGCTGAGATTATCAATACATGGGTGGCTAATGATAAAATGAAGGATTTCTCTGACCTGCTGGATAAAATATGTCATTTCCTTAAAGACTACCCACAGTGGCATCTTAGACAGACAGATGACAAAGTTTATTTGTATAAACTTGATGTACAAGATGTACCAACTGTTGTGGTATCGGTATGTATCAGTTCCACTTTAGAAACCATTGTTTTTAAAGGTAAAGTTAGGGTTTCTAAGGCCAGTTTAGCTTGGGTTTTAGGTAAAACTAGTCATTTAACTTGCTGGTCAATGCTGTCCAGTCTCTTAAGCCATCTAAATAGTTCAGAGCTAGACAGAAAAGTAGATGAGTACATTCATGCTGCTGGTAGTTCTTCAGACCTAGATCTGGTGGTCTTAGTAATGAGACATTCATAGCTTTAAAGCACACAGTTGCAACATTTATAGAGATTATTCCTTATTTGTTACAAGAAGATGAATTTGAATATGTTTTAACTGGTAAATTTCAGACAGACTGTCTAGAGAGTAGGTTTGGCAAATATAGGAGATTGTGTGGCACTAATTATAATGTTTCTGTTCAGGAGCTCTTAGAATCAGAAAAAAAACTTAGATTGGTTAGCTTGCTTCATATAACATCTGCATCACGTGGAAAGATCTCAATCACTGATGCTTTTTTAAATTTTCAAGATCAAAATTTAGATAGTAGTACAGCAGTTGATTTGATACTCTTTGGTGATCTTATTAATGAATGTATAGAAACTGAGGTATTAGAGTCAGAAAAAAAAGGGTTGATTTTTATTGCTGGTTACATAGCTTTTAAGTTGTTTAGTTCAAAGAGGATTTGTTGCGATTTTGGTACTAAAGAGTTAGTTAAAGATAAAACACTAGAGATTTCATTTTCTTCTCATTTAGATTCATATTTACGTGATTTAGATAGAGGTGGATTAAAATGGCCAAGTGAGATCTTGGTAGATGTAGTCACTGTTAAATTTTCTTTGTTCAAGAAACTTATCAGCAAACAGTATGAAGAGATTTTCTTATCACAAAACAACCAGAAACAGGTCTTGTTATCATTATTTTCATCATGTCTTCAAACTCATTTCTCACATTTAGGTGACTGTGTCTGTGGGCAATCTTTAGTCAATGTTTTTTCATTAACATCTAATTCTCTGGCTAACATACTGTTAAATAACTATAGTAAATGTGCATCAGATAATTCATTAAAGACAATGAAAGCTAAGAAGAGAAAATTACAAACATTCACTTAATAGATGTGTTTAATATGTTTGAACTGTATTGATATTGTTGTTTTTTTATTCTCAAGTATTCTTTCTTTTAATGCATGCCACAATATGTCTATTTAATTAATGCATGCCTCAATATGTTGATTTTATTAATGCTAGCCTCAATGTGTTGATTTTATTAATGCATGCCTCAATATGTTGATTTTATTAAAGCATGCATCAATATGTTGATTTTATTAATGCATGCATCAATATATTGATTTTATTAATGCCAGCCTCAATATGTTGATTTTATTAATGCATGCATCAATATGTTGATTTTATTAATGCATGCATCAATATATTGATTTTATTAATGCATGCATCAATATATTGATTTTATTAATGCATGCATCAATATGTTGATTTTATTAATGCTCGCCTCAATATGTTGATTTTATTAATGCATGCCTCAGTATGTTTATTTAATTAATGCATGCATCAATATGTTGTTTTTATTAATGCATGCCTAAATATGTTTGTTCAATTAATAATCTTCATTTAAGCAAAATTATTTACAGTTTTTTAAAGTTTCAATTTCAGGGAGTTGTTTCCAGAATTTCCCTTTTAGCGATGACCAAAGGAACAATTGTTGGGACTGTGTGATACAATGCATTTCTTAATCACTAGGCAAGGGCCTAGGTAATATAGCTTACAAAAAAAACTAAACTGAATTTAAAGATGTTTCTTTTTTAACTATGTTTTATACATGTAAAAGTATTCTGCTTTTTCACTACAACCAGTACAAGTATGATTTTCAAAAAATTAATTGTATGCCTGTATTTCCTTTTGATTGACCATACACTAAAAACTTTTTAAAAACAATTTCTTTTTCATGTGATTTACTGACGATGTTGGACTGAACTGCACAAATCTTAAAGGAATAAACTTATCTATAATGTCTATAATGTATTGACTTTGTTTTACTTATACATGTATTGTGTTGTTTTGAAAGTGTTGATGTTTTTTTCTACAAATCTGCACATATGTTTGCTGTAAATAATCATCTGCAACTTTTTTTAGTTACATTTAGTCTTCACAAAAACTCTATGCTTTAAAGTAATGAAAAACAAATAAATTCATTTGCCATAAAATTAATTCGGCACTAATTACTATGATAAACACGTTTTATCTTGAGGCTAAACAGCCTAACATCCTTCTATCTTATAAATAACACAAAGCTTAGGACCAAGGCCAGCTGGTAGCAGACAATATAACACGGCGAGGCGAGCGTGTTGTCCGTTTTCAATTGACGCCTACAGCCACGTCACGATTGACCTGAATTTGGCCTTGTACTGTAGAAGGCACTGGCCGAGTGGTGTAGAAATTCAGTGCAAAGTCGTCCCACAAGTCCACCCAGCTTTAAATGGGTACCTGACTTAAGTTGGGGAAGTAAAGGCGGCTGGGCGTTGTGCTAACCACACAATCCCTTTATATGCTGAGGTTATAGAAACAGATGAATTCTACACTTCATCTGCCCCGATGGCTCGTTAGGGCTAAGGGAACTTTACTTACTTACTTACCATGATGTATATATCATAAGAAATGACTTTATTCTTTATTCCATTTCGCGATCTGACCTCTGAGGGCCGTAAAAGGGGGCTTAGTACCGTTTTTTACTATATAAGCTATATTAATAAAGGAGCTATAAGTCCTAGACCCATGATGTATATATCATTTTGTAGGTCTTGGCCTGCCATGTGTACATCAAAAGTTCATTTCGCGACAGGACCTCTGAGGGCCGGGCTTCAGGGCTCCTAAGGGGCTTATATATTATATATACACCTTGTACGTTCAATAACCCATTCATTTGGTGCGAAATACTGCAGCACGTAGTTTCACCAAGATTTATTAAGAAACTCATCAAATGAAATAGTAAGCTTGTGTTCTGAGTTTAATTGAAAGTATCAGAGCTATGCAACAATTGACGGAGTTTTCGGACGATTAAATGACTATAATTTCGAATGTTTTCAATTATGAGTCCTATTTCAGTAACCACAAACCACTTGTAGTTAGATTTAAGAGAAAATAATTTTGTTTTCAAATATAAGAAAACGTCTTTTTAATATCTTTTTTTCAGATATATGCATTACACAATTGAATTTATAAACATTTACAAAATTTACAAATATTTACTGAAAGATAGCATACGTACTGATACATAATACGAAAATGCTCTAACACGTCTTGTGTCCAGAATGGAACAGGCTTAATTGCTTGTTTAACAATAGTAGCCTACGATGTGTAAGCATTATTTTACTGAACAATATTCCCAATTGATCTTTCTTTTTACCATCAATCTATTGGATAAACAAATTAAGTTTTTTTGATTATCAAATTTCGTGAAGTAGGTCAATATAAGAGAAAACATTGTATCACCACTAACTACATGTAGGTCAATATAAGAGAAAACATTGTATCACCACTAACTACATGTAGGTCAATATAAGAGAAAACATTGTATCACCACTAACTACATGTAGGTCAATATAAGAAAAAACATTGTATCACCACTAACTAAATATATTATATTTGTTTAATACTTAGCCTAGCTCTTTATTGTAAAGATCATATCCGGGTTGAGTAGGCTTATCTCTTGCTATTTCTTTTTCTTGTGTGGTGATCGGCTAAGACTGCAATCAAAAGTCACAGTGTAGAGCGCGGCCTCGTTTGATATACGTCGTGCCCTTCCCCCCTACATACACACATATGACCGACACACTATGTCTATCTAATAACATAAGGTGTTTAATTTTTTTAATATATTTTAATTTAATTTTTTTCAGGGGCTGAGGGGGGGGGCGGGCATCATTTGCGGAAGGGAGGGAGGATACTTAAGCTCAAAAGCAGCTAAAAAACCGCCCCCCCCCCCAATTTGTGGCGTGGGGTCCTAGCAAATCTGCAAACATTCCTCTCCACCAAAAGCCCTACCCGAAATGACGCCCCTAGTTTTAAAACTAAGGGCCGCCTTAATCATAGGCCTCTACGCGACCGCCAGGGATGAAAAGTGTCTATACCTCTGACCTAGAGAGTATGTTCAAGTGTACGGGTGTTTACGTAATTTAGCTCTTCAGTGGCGGCTTCAGCAGTTAGCCCAAGGCGCAAAACCGTTCTTACGGGATAGTCAAACAGGCATTAATCCAATAATATCTGGTGCTATTTGTCTCTAAATCTAGCCCCCCCCCCTTGAAAACCAAAGAACGAAAAAGGTGAGTGGCATTTGTTGGGAACACTAGGGCGCTGAGTATGGGGCGTTCACCCCTAAGGCCGCAAATAATTCTGCGGGTAAATAATTCTTTTCAATAAATCAATCAACGTCACTAGTTATTCCTCATCACCGCTGATAAAATAATAAGAAGAAATTCATAGAAATATTTTGATTTTCATGTATTTACACGGTGGGGTCATGGCCCCGACATGTTCTTTTTTTTCAAATCCCCACCGCCAAAAAATAACATTTTTGTCCCCGGGCCCCCGAAAATCTCTTCTGCTGACTGTGCAATATATGGTCAGCTACAAAATTCAAAATGCAATAAAAATCTTTCCGTACTTTTATTTTTTTTAAAAGTTACAAATAAAAAAAATAAAATGATTTATTTAATTCACTTTAAAAGAAAGCAAGCAAATTTTATTTCAGACCGAATAACGCTCACCTGCCACTCTCTGCGGTATTAGAGAAGAACTGAGTAATAATAATGAAGTTTGACCTAAGGGGCGTTGTCCTTTACGCACCGATAATTGCTGACATTTTTTGTTATTATGTTCATGTCAATATGACCAGATTTTGACCCAAAAAAAAGTAAATAAATATACCTGAATAAACCGGTTAAATCTAACGTTGTCTTCAACGATAATAACGGAGTCTTTCCCGGTCAATTCACACACATTTGTAGCAAGATGGAAATTATTTTAACATTTTATTATTTCTTATATCAATTTTATATCGTGGAATATGTGCTGAGAAAACTCGTTTTAAATTTTATTGGAATAAAAAAAAATAGTGAAGTGAAGGGGGAACCCCCTCCCCCCGATGACGTCAGCGTTGATTCGTCAGACCGATAAATCATAGAGCTCAGTGCGATAAATACATATGCATGAACTCCTTTATGCAGCGGCGTAGCGTGGGTATCGGCCGGCCAGGGCGGAAGACTATTTTGCCGCCCTCTCATTTAGGTATTTCAATTTAATCTATACATTTTTGCCGCCCCCTAAAAAGTAATAAAAAGTGCCGCCCGGTGCAGACCGCACCCACCGCCCCCCCCCCCTAGGTACGCCACTGCCTTTATGAAACACATCTATGGAGGGCAGCGCCGCCCTATGGCGCAAGGGAGGTGCAAAACACCAGGATGGCAGCCTCTGAGAATTGGCAAACTTTTTAAATGTAATTAATCGTGTAATGCGATACTTGGTCGTGTAGTGCGATACTTGGTCGTGTAGTGCGATACTTGGTCGTGTAGTACGATACTTGGCCGTGTAGTGCGATACTTGGTTGTGTAATGCAATACTTGGTCGTGTAATGCGATACGTGGTCGTATAATACAGTACTTGGTCGTGTAATGCAACACTTGGTCGTCTAATGCGATACTTGGTCGTGTAATGCGATACATGGTTCTGTAATTCGATACTTGGTCCTGTAATGCGAAACTGATTGAGACTAAATGTACGATTTATCTATAGTCTATAATTAATTCAAGTAGGTTATTAAATAAACTATAAAGTATATTTGTTTTTCTCGTGCAGCTTCAAGTATTGTGTACAGTACAACAGACAGTTACGTTCAAGTATTTGAACCTTTCATGTAGTGTTGTGTAGGCTGCTCGCCGTTTTCCCATCTGAGTAATACGTCTATCTATGATAACATACAAAGTACGGAATTTTTCACTAGGACTCATACCTAATCCAGATCATTATCATCCACAACCTCATCATGAAATCGGTGTCGTTGTCGTTAGCGTTGTGTACATTCTTTATAGTCCGTTTGTTAGAGCCGTTTGGTATACCTTCGTATATTTCAAATTTATCGGGTGTTTCATGAAAGTTAATAACAAGACTGTCATACAAGTTGATGATGGTCGTTAACTCAATTTTAGGCTCCTGTAGAGCTGTGTTGACAATATCATATTTTGGAGCAAGTCTTTCCAAATAACACACATTAACGCTGTCTCGAAGTGGTCCAACTTCTTTAGGAGTGATTTGGCTTTATGCACAGATGCTGGTGGTTGAAGTTCGCTTGAAGCAACATCAGACAATGCTTGTCAAATGTCCTTATAATTGGCATAAAAAGCTCTAGTAGTGTTACTTCCTACTGACCACCTTGTTGCTGAAAGCCCTTGTAACATAAAGGTTGTTTTTTTCCTTTCAGGCAATCTGTCAATTTTAACCATCGCTGCGGTGAAAGCGAAAAAAACGTGTAGACTGACTGAACAATAACAAAATAGTTGACTGCAGCTGAATAGCTCTCCACATCAGATGAGCTAACCAAATTTAAGCTGTGTGCAGCGTGTGGCACCCACTCCGCTAATTTATTAATCTCTCAAAATCTAGCTTGTACTTCCGAATAAATCCCACTCATATTACTCGCATTGTCTCATCGGACTGCGATCTGCAATTGCCGATATCTATACCATGAAGTATGATAGTACTCACCAACAGATCGAAAAGGTATTTACCATCGTGTTGTTCAATTGGAATGAACTGAAGAAAACGCTCTACAACAGTTCCACTTTTGAGAACATAGCAAACAACAATTGTTAGCTGATCCACATGACTGATGTCAGGAGTGGAATCGATACTGATTCCATAATATCTAGCATTCTTAATTTCAGACAGTATCTTCGTCAATACTTTGTATCCCATTAACTCAATAAATTCATCAAATATACTGGCAGAAAGATATGATACATTTCCCTTTCCGGGGTTTCCATGTCAAATTCAGCTAAAAGGTCAATGCAACCAAGGTAATTTCCTTTGTTACAACAGTTATTTAAATTACTATCACCGCGAAAAGCTAACCCTCTTTCAGCAAGAAATCTTATCACAGCATCTATTCTCTTGAGAACATCAGTCCAGCATATGCACAATTTTTGCATCTCCTTTTGCAGTTTTTCGTCTATTCTATATGTCTGTTGACATTCTAACATCCTTGACAGAGCAGCAATGATCCTTCGACTTCTCCTGTGATGTAATCCTTTCAATGACGTTTTTTTCCAGTCATCAAAACCATCTATAAACTGATTTGCAAAACCGGTGTTGTAGTCAAACAGCTTGCACACATAACAAAACACTTTACACGTTGAAGCCAGTCTCGCGTGACAATTTCACTATTTTTTAACGTTCTAGCAAAATATTTTTGCGTGCATATTTGATCTTGTCACCAAATTGTCTACCCTTTAATGTAAAATCTGACTCCAAATTTTCTGAAGGAAGATGTTCAGCATAATAACTTCTTAGATGTGCAGTTATCTCCCAATCAGCTAGATCACTTGAATAACTGTATTCTTTGCCATGAAGCTAATGCTTCAAACCGGCTTTCCTACTGACCCTAATATACAGTCTGTAGGCAAATCAAATACAGCAGCTTCAGCATGGCCCATAACAGAATTTGCAGATACCTTTTCCTTTGTAACACTTGTTTCGGTTGTTTCACTTTTTTCAACACAGTCCGGCAACATAATTTCTGGTATTGGTGTACATTGTGGCCGAAGAAGTAAATGAAATGTCATTATCACTAGTATTACTAGTGAAAGTGAAAGTTGTTGATCCTAATGTTGTGACTGTGGAGTGAGAGTTGTTGATACGAATGTTGTGGCTGTGAAGTGAGAGTTATTGATACGAATGTTGTGGCTGTGGAGTGAGAGTTGTTGATTCTAACGTGGCTGTGAAGTGAGAGTTGTTGATACGAATATTGTGGCTGTGAAGTGAGAGTTGTTGATACCAAGTTTAAGAGGTTTAAGTAACAGTAGTAATGGTTAAAGACTTAAAAGTAATTTAATAAAAATGCCCAATAAAAGCACGCAACCTCAAAAATACAAAACAAAAATCGTTGTATTAAAGCACGTTGAGTTTAAAATCAACGATCAAAATGGATAAACATACGTAGATATTCTTGTGTACGATTTAAGCATTTATGGTGATGAATATATGCAAATCGAAAAGGTCATGCGTCATGCACACACAAAAAAAAAACTCTATGAACATTATAACACTATCGCCAACGTGAGTGTTGTGACATAGAAACGAACCATGGACATTCGACTGCTGTCGACTGGTGTAGTAAATAGCTGCCTGGCATCTAGCAGATAGATTACATGTTATAATGGTAGACAACATTTTTCTAAACGATAGGAAAGATTTTTTTTTTTTAAATTAGACGAATAGCGACATTGGACAATTGACTGCAAAACGGGACTTAGGAGATTTAGGAGATTTAACCAGTAAAAAAACAGCACTTTTGTACGACCACCAAGAAAATGGACAATATACCCAGAAAATCAGAAATCCTTTAAACAAATTATTTATTGTGGCACTCCTTTATGTCCATTAGAATGCTCTCGGCTGATTAATTTTTCTTTAAAACATTCTAAGTTTAGTTATTTTTACTTATTTTTAAAAGCTGAAACGACAGACTCTCTCCATTCATTTAGGTGACATTTCTACTGTTGACATCGTCATTGCTTATGCTTGAATTGAGTGTATGTAAACATGTCATGAAGATCTTTGACTTATTGATTTCTCTGAGGTTACCTTGATCTTATCCTCAACTGTTTACAACGCTATAACAAATTATAGTTGAATGACGCCACAACTCGATTTTATTCAGCATCGAGTTAATATTATTCTCTTAAACAATGTCTTCTGCAACAGTAGAAATTTTAAATTAGAAAAAATAGGAAGGCGTTTTAGCAGAAAAAAGGTAAATGTAAGACATCCAATAATAATACGAATCAAGGATTTATTTTTACGGGCAATTTAACCTTTGTGCAATCCAAGTGTAAATGTAGTTAGATTAGCAGGTGCAATAAATAAAGAAATATAACCAATATTAACACATCCATGCACTCATATTTATCATATACTCACATACTTTGTAAGTAACACAGCAGGTTTAATGGATCACCCAGCTAAGTGTCCGCCTTGGGCCCATGATGACACGTGCCACCTTCTACTGAAACGACTATGATATTTGATGTTTTCATGGCTCGGAAATACTAAGACCAGCTCTAATTACTATAGAGTAACTAAATAAACAGATGGACGAAGTGATAAGGCTGTGAGGCTAATCAACGAGGTCACCCAACAAAAGTTACCTTTTGACTCTTTGTTGACCCAACAATACTATTTACCTATTGTCTCCTTGTTACCGCAACAATACAAGTGTCGTAAATGTGTTTTGTATTTGTTGAACTTTTCACGTGTTGTGTGTGATCGTGGAGAAAGATTGGATGAAAGGTCAAAAGGAGAAAGAAAAGTGATCGGTTGATGTGGTCAGATGACAGAGAGTGGACTATGATGGCTAACGTGGAAGGTGGATGATCGTATTTTGCTGAAGAGATGAAGCACTTCGTGGTAGATCAGATCGTAGAGTTGCTGGAGAGATAAAGTACTATGTGGTAGATAACGATACGTTATTTTTCTTTATTATTATTTGTGCTGTAAAAAGTATAATAAATGTTGACCATGGATCAGTCGTTGTCTAATTTTTGCGTGAATGGTGGAAAGCAATGATCATGACAATTTGAGGTTATGAAAACTAGTTACTTATTGTCCCCTCGGTGCCCCAACAATACTTGTTACCTATTGTCTTCAAAGTGCCCCAACAATACTTGTTACCTATTGTCTTCAAAGTGCCCCAACAATACCTGTTACCTATTGTCTCCTTATTGCCACAACAATGCAAGTTACCTATTATGTCCTTTTTGCGCCAACAATACAAGTTACCTATTGTTTCCTAGGTGCCCCAACAATACCTGTTACCTATTGTCTTCAAAGTGCCCCAACAATACCTGTTACCTATTGTCTTCAAAGTGCCCCAACAATACCTGTTACCTATTGTCTCCTTATTGCCCCAACAATACAAGTTACCTTTTGACTATTTGTTGACCTAACAATACCAGTTTCCTATTATGTCCTTTTTACGCCAGCAATACAAGTTACCTATTGTCTCTTCGGTGCCCCAACAATACATGTTACCTATTGTTTCCTAGGTGCCCCAACAATATCTGTTACCTACTGTATCCTCGGTGCCCCAAAAATACCTGTTACCTATTGTCTCCTCGGTGCGCCAACAATACCTGTTACCTATTGCCTCCTTATTGCCCAAACAATACAAGTTACCTTTTGACTCTTTGTTGACCTAACAATACCAGTTTCCTATTATGTCCTTTTTGCGCCAACAATACAAGTTACATATTGTCTCCTCGGTGCCCCAACAATACATGTTACCTATTGTTTCCTAGGTGCCCCAACAATACCTGTTACCTATTGTCTCCTAGGTGCCCCAACAATACCAGTTACAAGGACGTCATCTGATCAGTTAATCAAACGTTGCAACGGGAGGGAGGGGGAAACCTGTCAACTTGTCAAAATGAATTTATTTTGCTGCTAAAATGAAGGTCAGAGTTAGGGGGCCCCCAGCGACAATATAGGATCCCAGTCAGGTATCCTACATTTTCTGACTGCGGTCCTGCACAGTCCATGGAGGGGGGTCTTTACTCACGAGATAGGGTCACACAAGATGAAGCTGTTTTTTTTTTTTTATTATTATTTTTAAAAAAAAATTGCTGACCGAAATATCTTACAGTCAGTCGCCTTCAAGGCATATCCATACAGCATGATAATTCAATTTATTATATTTCTTTTTTTACTAAAGCATGCCGGGAGTCAAGGCGGCGTAAGCAATGGGATGTGGGTGCTTTGACATTGCCGGGTTTCTTGGTGCTTCTTTATATTGATAAAAAATACGGTAATAAAAAAGAATAAAAATTAAAAAAAAAAAAATAAGGAAGTTGTGAACTTGAAATGCAATAAAATGCTTAGATCATACAAATATTTAAGGAAATTACAATGACTATAGAAAGCGTGGCGCCAAAATTGACTTTTGGCTTCGTTTGTTTATCGAACAATTATCCCAGAACTTTATAAAAAGAAATAAATTCCAGTAATAAGAAATTAATTCCAATAAATACCAGTATAGCCTACATATTATTTTTTCAGTTTAGCAATGAATGCAGTTGGAAGACATACAAAGTGCAATATTTGTTCAGTTTAGCAATGAATGCAGTTGGAAGACATACAAAGATAATTCTGCCACCACGGGGGGAGGGGGTGCATTTACGAACTTTACCCAACTTCAAATTACTTAATCTTGAAATTATTTTTTTCCCTTTATAAAATATGTAAAATGGATATTTCCATTTCTGAAGCCCAACAAAAAGTTGAACATTTGTTATGCCGTCAGCAAAGGGCAGCAATCACTCTGTTACTGTAGAGACGTAGGCCACTGTCGTGTCTGAATACAACGAAGAAATGGATAGCTCTGTAGCAGGATCTCTATAAACTAGATTATATATATATACAATATATATATATATAAAGAGAGAGAGAGAGATAGATAGATAGATAGATAGATAGATAGATAGATAGATAGATAGATAGATAGATAGATAGATAGATAGATAGATAGATAGATAGATAGATAGATAGATTAGATAGATAGATAGATTAGATAGATAGATAGATAGATAGATAGATAGATAGATAGATAGATAGATAGATAGATAGATAGATAGATAGATAGATAGATAGATAGATAGATAGATAGATAGATAGATAGATAGATAGATAGATAGATAGATAGATAGATAGATAGATAGATAGATAGATAGATAGATAGATAGATAGATAGATAGATAGATAGATAGATAGATAGATAGATAGATAGATAGATAGATAGATAGTGGGTGGATGGATGGCTGGATAGGTGATTGGGTGGATTGATAGATTCACTCATTGATCTTTTATTTCCTGTACATAGTTGGTACATAATCTGTGATGTCCACAACTCTTTAGTTTTGTTTAGAGTTCGGTCTGTTCAAATGTGTGCAGATTTGGCAAGACTGGACACAGAGGTGGCTACAGGCTGGACCTGGTCAAGACCTAATTGAGTTATTATGGATAACCAGGGACCAGAGCTCGATTTACCGCCGGGGATGCCGGGGATAACCCCGGCACTGAGACCTGTCATCCTCAGCTCTGCTTTCGCTAATATATCCCAGCAGGGGATGAAATCATAGACATTTATCCTCGGCTCTGCAGAAATTTTGTTTCATCCCCGGCATTGGTTTTTTCTTAAATCGAGCACTGCCAGGGACTGATGGGCATGACAGCTGAAGTGTGTCAGAACTTTTATCTTGCCAGCATTTCTCACTAGGGCTTCAAAATATCTTAGTATTCAGCCTCCAAATATTCCTTTGACTGGGACAATCCAAAAACATAAGAAAGGCTTTATCTATAGATACGTTTGAGGATAAATAACAAAACAGAAAGAAAGTGAAAAGTAAATAAAAGCTTAAACAAAATTATATACAGAATGTCTGATCTGCAAAAGGTATTCCTCTCTCCTTGCTCACATTGTGAACTTGTTCAAAAGGTATTCCTCTCTCCTTGCTCACACTGGGAACTTGTTCAAAAGGTATTCCTCTCTCCTTGCTCACACTGGGAACTTGTTCAAAAGGTATTCCTCTCTCCTTGCTCACATTGTGAACTTGTTCAAAAGGTATTCCTCTCTCCTTGCTCACATGGTGAACTTGTTCAAAAGGTATTCCTCTCTCCTTGCTCACATTGTGAACTTGTTCATAAACAATTTGAGACCAGCTGTAAACCCTCATTTCTCTATTCCCCACTTTATGCTTGACAATCTAACGGTCAGCTAACGACAGAACGGTGTGGTATCATCCAGCTGCTTACGGCAGTTCAACCCACCTCTCTACACTAAACAAGATGGTATATTTATAAAACAATCCAACTGTTCACTGAGACTAAAGAGAGGAGTCAAGTCTTTTTTTTAAAACTCCTCGACGAGTTGACGGTGTTGGAGGTATGCTTAAAATGATTCAAACTCTGGATCATGAAACTTTGATTTTTATATCTGTTGAAATATTCGGTAGGAGTGTATAAATATATTGGTTTAAGTCTATACAACATTGTCATATCTATAATCAGTTTATTATATGTCTATAGAACATTGTCATATCTATAATTAGTTCATTATATGTCTATACAACATTGTCATATCTATAATTAGTTCATTATATGTCTATACAACATTGTCATATCTATAATTAGTTCATTATATGTTTATACCACATTGTCATTTATATAATTAGTTCATTATATGTCTATACAACATTGTCATATCTATAATTAGTTCGCTAATATTTGTAACATTGTCTTATCTATAAGTATAATAAGTAAGCTAAAAAATCCTTTCTGCTTTGTAATAATTTCATATATTCTCTTTTCTGCAAAGTTCACAAGAATATTTCCTTTATAAATCGCATTTGCCCGAAATACTTCTAAATAAAAGTATTTCTTTATTTTAGTTTAATTTTCTTATTTACTGTTTAAATAAGGTTGTTTGTTGTTTTTTTATAAATAAATGAATGGATTAGTTCTTAGAATCGTTTATCTTACCTGGCCAGATTATAAATAAATTAATGGATTAGTTTTTAGAATCGTTTATCTTACCTGGCCAGATTATAAATAGATTAATGGATTAGTTTTTAGAATCGTTTATCTTACCTGGCCAGATTATAAATAAATTAATGGATTAGTTTTTAGAATCGTTTATCTTACCTGGCCAGATTATAAATAAATTGATGGGTTAGTTTTTAGAGTCGTTTATCTTACCTGGCCAGATTATAAATAAATTGATGGGTTAGTTTTTAGAGTTGTTTATCTTACCTGGCCAGATTCAAGAGTTTTCTTCCAATCATTTATTTTATATTGTTATTCCTTTTACATTATTTTATTTCTACTATGACATATAAGTTACTTTTGGACCTTCCAGCAGCACTACCGCCAGCTAAATTTGGGCCCCTGACTATCTCTAGTAACTGCACCTCCCCCCCCACACACACACACACCGACAGGGACGTGCTGGCCCATAAATTTTAATAAATAAAAAAGTTAAAATCAATGGGGATAAAAAGTAATTGACTGAGATGATACCTTGAATAGAACTTAGTTAAACTATTTTATTACATAATTGTTAATTACATAAAATTAAAAACGCGGTCGAAATCCCACCTTAGTCAAAAGGAAACCGTTTAAACTTGTTCGAAAACCGCCAACCCAACTACACTTTCGGGGCCACCCTTACCATCATGAGCCATTATGTCGTCTGATCACACTTCCCACCCATGTCTAATTCGTTGACATTAGATTACAGAACCCGACTGGCTCCTAAAGACATTAGATTACAGAAGCCGACAGTCAGGTACGGACTTGTTTTAGCAATCAATTAAGTAATGAAAAGTTTTAGCAATCAATCAAGTAAGGACTTGTTTTAGCAAGCAATTAAGTAATGACAAGTTTTAGCAATCAATCAAGTAAGGACTTGTTTTAGCAATCAATCAAGTACGGACTTGTTTTAGAAATCAATCAAGTAATGACTAGTTTTAGCAATCAATTCATTAATGACAAGTTTTAGCAATCAATCAAGTAAGGACTTGTTTCAGCAATCAATCAAGTAAGGACTTGTTTTAGCAATCAATCAAGTAAGGACTTGTTTTAGCAATCAATCAAGTAATGACTAGTTTTAGCAATCAATCAAGTAAGGACTTGTTTTAGCAATCAATCAAGTAAGGACTTTTTTTAGCAATCAATCAAGTAAGGACTTGTTTTAGCAATCAATCAAGTAAGGACTTTTTTAGCAATCAATCAAGTAAGGACTTGTTTTAGAAATCAATCAAGTAAGGACTTTTTTTTAGCAAATAATGAAGTAAGGACTTGTTTTAGCAATCAATCAAGTAAGGACTTGTTCTAGCAAACAATCAAGTATTCAGATACTAATATTGCAGATATTACAAAATTGTCTTTATCGCCGTTAACATTGCATCACAGCTGACAGGCTGAAAAAAAAAAGAATTTTACAAATTCGTAGGTGTTGTTATCTCTTTCATATGATACTGTTGAGATTATTACTGCGATCTTTAGCCAATGTCCGGCATTATTCAGCCCATTGCTTAGCACACTTTGGCGTAAAATATAAATTCTCAAATTTCTTTGCCTTAAACTGTATTTATTTTTAATGTATAATTTGGCCAGTTTACAAAATACAGTGGCAACTCGACATATGAGTGCCCTAACATACGATATACGAGCCGTCGAGTGAATGATGTTTTGCTTTGAGATACAAGAAAAATTTGAGATACGAGCGTGTCTGCCGGCTGCACACGCCCCAGTTTACTGCGCCTCGTGTGTCTTGCATTTTCCACACCTGTCAATGCGATTTCTTGCCTCGTTGTCGAAGTTCTCGTTTTGTGCCTTTTGTTCATTTACAGTAGTACCTTATCACATTTCTTTTTATAACCATGGGTCCGAAGAAAGTGAGTGGAAAACCCAGTGCTCGGTAGAAGCGTGAAATCATAGAAAAACATGAGCAAAGTGTGTGAGTGACTGACTTGGCGAGGCAGTACGGGCGTAGTACTTCAATGATATGTAAACATAATGAGTCGATAAAGGGTATAACATCAGCTAAGGGAGTTACAATAATTTCTAACTCCTTCGCCTATTTCCTCCACTTACACCCCCACCAGCCCCTTTCGTAATTTCTAAGTAAATACCCAGTTTACTTCTTTACATTTTCTTTAAATATGTTTTCATACAATATTTTTCATTTATATATACATTTTCTTATTAAAAAAATACGTAACAAAAACTGGGGTGGCATTTAAGGGGATGGAACGGATTAATGCCATTTCAATTAATTTCAAATGGAAAAATTGCTTTTAGATACGAGCAAAATGACGTACGAGCAACGTTATGAAACGAATTTGAATTCGTATCACAACATATCATTAAATAAAAAAAATGTTAATTAAATTACATAAATCAAGTATTCAAAATATAGTATTAAACCATTAAATGTGTAATTAAATTACTTAAATCAAGTATCAGATACAAAATATAGCACTAAACCATAAAATGTGTAATTAAATAACATAAATCAAGTAGCAGATACAAAATATAGTCTTAAACCACAAAATGTGTAATTAAATAACATAAATCAAGTATCAGATACAAAATATAGCATTTAACCACAAAATGTTTAATTAAATTACATATATCAAGTATCAGATACAAAATATAGCATTAAACCACAAAATGTGTAATTAAATTACATAAATCAAGTATCAGATACAAAATATAGCATTAAACCACAAATTGTTTAATTAAATTACGTAAATCAACACTTTGTGTACTTTAAATTATCGTAAAGATTCCGTTTTACTTTTAGCCAAATTGAAAAAAAAAAAAAAAATTAGCCTCCTCGTAAAGAAATGAAAAATCAATATGTCTGGATATCTATCAACCACTTCGTTTATCTTGGTAATCTTTAAATACGATCCTGCATTTGTCACTTACACGAAACAGGTTTTGACCTACATTAGGGCAATGTTTTTTTATGGGCTACTCATTGGATCAATAGCCAAATATTAGTAGGTCATTGTAAAGCTTTAGAGTCAGTCCATTTAGAAAACACTAGGTAAAGAAATACCTAGATGTCGACTATTAAATACCAAGATGTCCACTATTAAATACCTAGATGTCGACTATTAAATACCTAGATGTCGACTATTAAGTACCTAGATGTCGACTATTAAATACCTAGATGTCGACTATTAAATACCTAGATGTCGACTATTAAATACCTAGATGTCGACTATTAAATACCTAGATGTCGACTATTAAGCACCTAGATGTTGACTAGTAGTAATAGGAGTGTGAGGTGGAGCAATATTTAATTAACAATGCCTCTTCGCAAAATATCGAAATAGGAAAAAAAATATTTCTGATTTATTGCTTCATTAACTCATAAACGTTCAGACGGTATCTGTAGATTACACACACGAGAAGCTATCAACCCCTGGCATACGTAAACCAAACAATTAGATGGTCGGACCATACTCTTCGAAGAATACCCGGCTTTATTGTTTGTATTGTTGCTGGTAATGTATGCAACCAACAGACACCACATGTAAGTTGGTGAAGCCGTAGTCTCAATGATGAACAGGGCTGTAGGGTAGGACCAGTTTTTCTTGACCCTTGACAATCACTCCCCCCCCCCCAACTCGAGCCCCGCTAACCACATCCACCCACCGATTGCTAAGTCATCTTATTGCAGGTTACTGAACCCAACCAACCAATTAGGGGAGATACCCCCCTAGTGTAGCCCCACTCACACACACACACCTACTGATGACCCGGGCTAAATGAATGACTTATTGCTTATTTTATATTTTAACCATATAAAACTTGTGTACACGCTTCAAATATGCCAATAAAATGTCTTTTAGAAATAGTATTGATATTATTCACTTAACATTTTTTACCAGCGTTTTAGAACTCTATGTAGTCCGTTTTTTTTTCTTCTTTATAAAAAATATTACATTGAATAAATTCCTCTAATCTGTAATGCAATTATAGTGTTTCTTTATTAATGCTAACATTAATGTCTTCCACCTTCCGTTGTATCATTGCAGGTAACTCCTTGGGATAAAAGACAATTCTGAAATATTTCAAACTATCTTCAGATAAAAAAATATTCGGCATGCTAAAATTGTTTAAGTAAAAAAAAATATGAATTACCTCCCTCAGGAGGGTTATCCTTCTCCCGAATGGAATTAATGAACTATTCAGACTTTCAGAATTACTTGTCCAACACAACACGGGAATGTATGCAACAGTACAATGCATCATCCACCCTCCGGACCGTGGTGGACATCGAGAAATACGTTGTACCGACGCTGATATGGTTCGGTATTGTCACCAACATACTGACACTACTGACCCTAAGGTCTCCAAAGCTGAAAGAGTCCCCGTATGTTTACTTATCTGCTTTGGCCGTGGCTGACCTGTCGGCCTTGGCTCTCATGTTTACCGACCTGCTCTTCAGAGAGTTCGATCTGATCCTCATTCGAATAAGGGTCAACTACCCGCTGACCAACTTGGCCGCCACGGTGGCGGTGAATGTTATAATGGTGATGACCATAGAGAGGTGCGTGTTCGTCCAGTTTCCTTTAAGGGCGCCGGTCAAATGCACCGTCTCCAGGGCGCGGATCCATGTCACCATCATAGTCCTGGTCAGCTGCGTGATCAACTCGCCAAGGTTCTTCTGGTATGAGCTGAAGTGGTGTTTCATGTCCACCCTGGACAGAAAGGTGATAGATGGTCATCGTGTACCTGGACACGCGCATGGCGTCTGCTATTACCTGGATTCACAGCGTCGTCCACAACTTCATCCCTTTCTTCGTCATGATCCTGATGAACCCGTTCCTCATCTACAAGGTCCGGCTTCAGCACAAGAAACGGTGCAGCCTGGGAGTCCGGCGCAGGACGCCGCTCGACTTCTGGTCACGTGAGCAACTGCGACTCACGACCACTCTCATCGCCATCGTCTTCCTGTTCATCGTCCTCGTCCTGCCGTCTGCTTTCGCGGATGACCCGATCCTGAACGCACATCATGGGGGTGGGGCACTACATCGACCAGAAGGAGATATACCAGAGACTGTCCAACATACTCATGTTGCTGAATCTGTCCAGCAATTTTATCCTCTACGCCTTCATCAACACCAAGTTCTTCGCGGCCTTCAGACTCATGCTCAAAGGCTGGAAGATCTTCTGCGTGTACCACGTGACTGGCAAGAGACATCAGAGACGATTCCCCAAGCCTCACGCCATTTTAAAGAAAGACAGCAGCCTCGCCATATCTATACAACGTGACACCTCGCTTAGCGGCCTCTCAGCCTAATATGTTTGTAGCTATGAAGATGGAAGCTCTAGGATTTCAGAGATGACTAGATCATTTATGTTTTTTTTAAAGACACTCTTATTTATGTAAATACAAAAAACACTTGGTATTATAATTTGTAAAGATAAAATTTGAATCGTTATCGTGCACATGAGTCACAGTTATTATGTCATTATTGAGATTTACACTGACTTCATAGTCATATGATTTGGTTCAAGGCCGCAGCCAGAATAATATGACAGAATGCGTCAACTGGGGGCCCCCTGAACACCTTTTAGCCCCGATTGTACAGTGAAATAAAGAAATACAAATAAATTTCGAAAGCAAGCCCCCCCCCAACCCACCGGTCGATTTACGACCTAAAAAATTGCAGATATTTATTTCTTTTCATCTATTTTTTCTAGTTATCAATGTCACGGCCAGATTGACTAGATGGTCAGTTATGTGACATTCGTGTAACTATAATGTTAAAAATAAACGAAGTGGCTACGGGACTAGGGAACGGGAACTCCGTATTATTTTTTTCCGGGTCCAGCTATATATGCATATTTTTTGGGGGGCTAGGGTTAGGGTTAGGAATAAGGTTAGGATTAGGGTTAGGGATAAGGTTAGGTTAGGGGTAGGGTTATGGTTAGGAGCAATATATATAGCTTGACCCCGAAAATAAAATTCGGAGTCCAGCTATCGCGCACGCGCACATCACAGCAGTAAAAAAATAAAGTCCATCTAGAGCGCTAGAGCGCATGCGCATCTATAGTTGGACTCCGTAAAAAAAATAATACGGAGTCCCGTTCCCTGGTCCCGTAGCCACTGCGAAAAATAAATGTCTATAGCTAGGTGAGAGACAGATAAATTCTCTTTAGTGCACAATCCCAATTATCTGTCCGTTGACAAGGAGCCAATTATCTGCCCTTTGACAAGGAGCCAATATCTGCCCTTTGACAAGGAGTCAATTATCTGCCCTTTAACAAGGAGCCAATTATCTGCCCTTTGACAAGGAGCCAATTATCTGCCCTTTGACAAGGAGTCAATTATCTGCCCCTTGACATGGAGTCAATTATCTGCCCTTTGACAAGGAGCCAATTTTCTGCCCTTTGACAAGGAGCCAATTATCTGTCCGGAAAGCTCACGATTCTGGAGTCAAATCTGAAACATATCTGAATGTCATTGGCGGCCAAATATCCTAAAAAAAAAACAGAGCCGTCAGCCAACAAACCTATCGCCCAGGACTAATTCTGACAAGTGGAGCCACACAACCTAGCACACACACACATACACTATAGTTCCTCAATTCCTAGCGTTTTGCTAATCCCGGGATGTGGGATTTGATGGATCATATGCATGTTTAAAATAGTCTTTATGATACGCATTTAATATTAGCCTAAATAAGAAAGGAAAAAAGCATTCGCTTATTGGACAGTATTTTACAAAGTTATGTACCATCCCGGTAGTTTGCAGGGAAATGTTGTGTAGGCTATATGAGGGGAAATGTTGTGCTGGCTATATGAGGGGAAATGTTGTGTAGGCTATATAAGGGGAAGTGTTATGTAGGCTATATAAGGGGAAATGTTGTGTAGGCTATATAAGGGGAAATGTTGTGTAGACTATAAAAATTCCTCGTTTCAAAAAAGATTTGAAATAATGTAACGAAAGGGTCTTTTTTTTTTTAGAACAATCGATTAAGACGGGGGTTGGGATCTTAAAATGAAGAGCATCAATAAATTTAATAAAAACAATAAATATCACTGACAAGTTCTAGAACTATGAATGTATACACATACAGTAGAAAACGTCCGTTTCCGATTTTAATAAACCAGAGAAATATGTGTAAAACTAACTATTTTTTAACAGTATCTAAATGAGTGAGTACGAATTTAATGCAAATATTAAAGTCTTCAATATATAATTTTTGTATGGGTAAAAAAAAAACAAGGTTTGTTTTAGAGCGAATTATCTACATTAAAGTTCTGTTACTTCATTCTGCACTGATGAATTTTCATGAGCTAACTTTTCAACCGGAAATATTATTTTCTATTTCACTGGCATATAAATAATGAGATATAAATAAAAGCTAAAGGATGACGTCATTTGTGCACAAATTAAAACTACTGTGAAATAAGTAAATATATATATATATATATATATATATATATATATATATATATATATATTATCATTAAAGAATTACAGGTCGCGATCAAAGTTATATTTATAATTAAATGATCGATAATCTAAGTCTGCATAATTACAAGCCATTGTTCTCTATTTGTTAAAAAACTAAAAGGTTGTCAAGTGAAAGAGAATGTCTACATAGAAAATACATTTTAAGACATTTTTTTGTCATTTCTATTAAATTAGTTTGTAGATCGCGAGAACAAAAAATATTTTTTATGTTATCTCGCGAGACCATAAGTGTTGTCAAAGTGGGTCAAAAGTAAGGCTGTAGGTCATAAGTGTGAGCCGGTGTGCGTAGTAGGGTGATGGGTTAAAAAGAAAACCACTTTATATGACCATTTTCTGAACGCTCGAGGCGATAATTAGAGGTTTACCAGACAGAATGGTTCGTGGTGTGATTGATATACATGTAGCTGATGTTAAAAAAAAACAGTACTAGTTTAAAATCTATAT
The DNA here is from genome assembly GCA_021962125.1 of Bulinus truncatus. Taxonomy (NCBI): domain Eukaryota; kingdom Metazoa; phylum Mollusca; class Gastropoda; family Planorbidae; genus Bulinus; species Bulinus truncatus. The sequence goes on from JAGDYQ010000102.1 coordinate 1,466,027, forward strand.
ACATAATCGGCTTACATAGACGGTGGTTCGACAGACCTTCACACCGTGCGGTGTATAGGAGGAGGTTCATGGCAACAAAAGCCACATGTCAGCACGTTACAAATACACGGCACCGCACGAGTTGAAATAGTAAATTGCTAAAAAAAAAAAAGTCTGACTTCTACGTCACACCTTCGCGGAGTTTAAAAAAAAACAGCGCGCGTCGACCGCCAGTATAAAAATAGTCTGGGGAATTCCAAAATTATAGTAACTGACAAGAGACAACTTATTAAATGAGAGTATGTTTGGTGCGCATTTTGTTCATCAAATGGCTCTTTCTTGAATAAAAATGAAATGCTGGGGAATTCTAAACACAACAAGGATTTCTTATTAATGAATTAAGATTTTTAAATGATATGGAGTAGTGTGCGCAAATTATGTTAAGTCGGAATGCGCAAATTATGCAAAGTTGGATGTTAGATTCAAAGTTTAATGGTCGGGGGTTGTTTTTGTTAAGCTTCTGTACCCATAATGAGGATTATTTATTATATAAAAAGCTATTTTTGTATATAGACTGATTGTTAACGCGCTCAAATATGTATTACCGAGTTGGTTGGGATAGGGGTGGGAAAAAACCAAATGGTTGCGGAAAGGGGGTGGGGGGAGTCAAGCAGACGATTTGAGATGCAACACAGTTATTTTTCTCTCTTTTTTTTTAAATGCGTCATTTTTAACATGATAAATTATAAAAAAAAAAAGAACTGTTGGAATGGGGGTGTAGGGTTGGGAAAGGAGCGTTTAACGGGGGGGGGGAGAAGTGTCACGTGGTATTGTCAACAGGGTTTGTCGTATGTACATTTAGACCCACTGCGATTCGAGCATGTCTTGAGCAGTGTTGCCACTCCTTGGGTTTTTTCACAAGATCTTGGGTTTTCGGACTCTTAACTTGGGAAATGGGGTTTTCGGCTGTAAATCTTGGGGGGTTTTTTTGTTTTGTTTTTTTCTCTATTGTACAAGTGTCCCCCCCCCCTTATCTGGGTCATTTTTGGTGGGAAAAGGGGGGAAAACTGAACGTAGGGCCTAGAAACATCCCGACAGGTAAATTGACACCAATAGGTGTGAGGAGACAGGCGAGGGTAGAGAAAAAAACTGTTGCGGAATGTACTTGGAGACTCTCGGGGTTTGAGTTTTCCCGAAAGTATCGCATGTCCTGTGTTTAGTCTTTTCTCAATAACACAAAAGTGTCACATAAAGCTGCCCCAGACCGGGTTGGAGGTTGGATGGGCTTGTTGTAATTATCTTTTACAAATCACTCATGTCCAGACTGGGGTTAAACAGTTTTTATATCAGCTGTACGATTTTTTTTTAAGTTGAGAAAACTTGGACTTTAGCTGTAGATAGTTGAGCCATAATATACAAACACATTAAATCAGTGGCACAACCAGGGGTGCAGGCCAAATCATCAATACATAATTTATGTTATAAAGTAACAAAAAAGACTGTCAAACTGTCAAACTGTCTTTTTTCATAATGTGAGCCCCCCCCCCCCCAGCATTTTTTGCTGGTTGTGCCACTGCATTAAATTAAAAAAAAAATTTTTAGAATTCGCAATATTTTTTTAATTAGTTTCAAAAACCAAAAAAATAAATAAATAATTTTTTTTTGGATAAAAAACAACAACACACAATTCAATTACATTATACTGCTTTATGTTACCTTTTTTTATGAACAACAATGGGGGAAAAAATGACCTTGGGTTTTCTTGGGTTTTTTAAGGGTCCCAACTTGGGTTTTTCATATTTTTAGAGTGGCAACACTGGTCTTGAGTGGAAGGGGGTTGGCGGACGGGGGAGGGAGAAGGATGGGTGTAGGCCAATGTAGGGCTAAGTGGACGATTGGAAATAGAAGAAATAGTTGGATGTTAGATCCACCAGAATTTCATTGAGAAAAAGTATCATTAGTTCTCTAATCATATTTCGGATTTATATTTGAATAAAAAATGTGAAAAGGGTTCATAAAAGGGGGTGGGTGGATGTCCGTGGACCACAAACTTTTAAGGGGGGGGGGCATGCGGTCAAAAAGGTTGACCAGCCGGTGGTCTAGTGCAGGTAAAAATATTTTTTGCTGTGTACATTATGTGCAATGTTTTTTATTTCTTGTCGCTAGCCCATTTTTTTTGTCAGGTGGTGATGAAAATAGCAAATATCTAGTATACCTGGTAATAATTTACAACGTAGTGGTTGATGATTATTTTGTTAGGTAAACAGACCAGAATAGTTTTTAAATGAGGTCAATAAGAGCCTAACTCTTTTGGTTTAAATAGTAAAAATACTTTCAAGAGCAGCACCGTAAGCACTTCATCAAGCCTTGGTTCAACCTTTTTACCACTGTATCAAAGGGCGCGAAAATATGTCCGCAAGTACCCATCACATGTAAGTCCAGTTCACGAATAAATGTATTTATTTTCATAATGCAATATATGTGATACATGGCCACGTGGTTAGGTGATGTCACGCAGCAGACAGGTGACCTTCTTCAAATTCATTGATTGGTTGTTTTAAACGAACATTTTATGTTGCGCCGTACCCATGGGTAACATTTCCTGTAACCCTTGGAGTACACGCATACCACCGGTAGAGAACCTCGGATGTAGGTGAACAAAAGTAATGAACACAAACACACAAAATGATACTCATTCTAAATGAAGAGCCATGTGTGGCTCTGAGAGCAGTCCACCATTGACCTAATACACTGACTCAGACAGAACACATGAACACAAATAAATAAAGAATAAGATCAGACATTTTTTTTGTTGACTTTTTTTTTTCATTACAAAATATTAAATAAAACAAAGAAATAAAACTTTCATTCATTTTTCAATCCCCCCCCCCCATCAGTTCACAATTAAATCCATTATCTACACATAATGAATCAAACCAGCAAACACATGCATAAAACACTTATAAGCATCTGAGAAATATAAATTTAAAAACATGCTTTAAATACAAATGAATAAGGCAAAAATACAATTAGTAGAAAAGTTATAAAACACTACAAATATAATACACCATGTTGTTTGTTAAGAGAATAAATTCAAAACAATCACACTGAAGAAATTGTGCCGGTCTTGGGAGATATTTTATATTCATAAATGTATGGCAACATCACAGCTAACTTATGTCTGGTTTTTTTTTAGGATTTGTTGATACAACAACTTTATAGATTTATTCTTATGAATCACACTAAAAATAAACTGAAATAGTTCTGGGTTTTAAAAAAAAACACATTCCATAGATATAGAAGATTTGCACACACAGCGTCTGGTATTAGATACAGAAGATTCGCACACACAGCGTCTGGTATTAGATACAGAAGATTTGCCCTAAACAAATCCCCAATACAATTATAATTAACATAAGCCAGTTACTATCATAAGCTTGCATTGCATCAATTAATTATCAATGAAATAAATCCACTTAATCAATTTTAAAAGTTAAAGATATAAAGCGAATGTTCTTAATGACTTAAAAACTGCAAGCCAAGTAGATGCAAACATTTACTAATGGGATATCTGAATCAAACAAACATTTACTGATGGGATATCTGAATTAAACAAACATTTACTAATGGGATATCTGAATTAAACAAACATTTACTAATGGGATATCTGAATTAAACAAACATTTACTAATGGGATATCTGAATTAAACAAACATTTACTAATGGGATATCTGAATTAAACAAACATTTACTAATGGGATATCTGAATTAAACAAACATTTACTAATGGGATATCTGAATTAAACAAACATTTACTAATTGGATATCTGAATTAAACAAACATTAGGATCCAATTATTACATTACTCAAAGCATGCATTCTTTTAAAAACTGAATAATTCTGATCTTCATGAAAATATCCGCAATGGCTTTATATTTCTCTGACGTAATTCTGTAATTTTCTGGTGCTTAATGAATGAATTCAATGGCTGTTAGTTTATTTGATGCCACAAAATAAGGAAAATAAAACAGAAATATAGTAACAATTAGTGCACAAGATATTTTATCAAAAACTTACAAACGGAGAAACAAGTTTAGAAAGGAGTTTCTATTACGGACTTATAGATTGTCAGTTACCTGATATAAGATGTGGGTCAGAAATGAAATGCTGGATGGAACTAATGATGTTATCCCAGATTGTCTACAGATTGAGCTAATGGAGTTATCCCAAATTGTTTACAGATTGAACTAATGATGTTATCCCAGATAGTCTACAGATTGAACTAATGGAGTTATCCCAAATTGTCTACAGATTGAACTAATGATGCTATCCCTAATTGTCTACAGATTGAACTACTGATGTTATCCCAAATTGTCTACAGTTTGAAATAAAACTATAATTGGGAATGGAAGATAGGTTTTGATTAATGGAGCAAAGAAACATTATGTCGCCTCAAATAAAGTCCATCAATGAATACACCAAACATTACTGTGTTTTAATCACATGAATGCATTACCCTGTGTGGTCAGCTGACAGGGCAATCCCATACAATAATTGGCTTGCTTCCCATAGTTGCTACCCATTATCAAAAAGCTGCCAGTTGATGCACCCACTTTGATGGCTCTTGTTATTAAAATATAAGTCCATTTAATATCCCAAGTTTCACAAAGTTACAACCCGGTAGACAAAATCAAATTTTAAATAATGAATAATAATAATAAATAAAGGAAGTGATCAATGTGTGCCAAAGTGGCTAGTGTATCCCAGTTTACGATGTGTCTGAGTTAATGATGTGTCCCAAAAAGCTATTCATAAACCAGACAGAGTGACAACTAGTAAAAGTAAACATATTCTATTAATAGCGAGCCGAATACTTGTTAGCCATTCAGTTTCTATCTGATGTCTGATATCACAGAATACATGACTTAAACCTCTCTAAATGTTAAATCTCTGCTGTAATCAGTTTGAACATTTATTTAAACATCATTCAACATCTTTTCGAACTTTATACTCAATATTTGCTTCTTAACTTATTTTTAAAACCCCATTTTTTGTTCTTCATCGAACATCTGTGACATGTGAAAAGTCATTTCAGTTGTGTCTTAATATGCCTTGAGTTGCAGTTAAGACTGTATTATAATTACTTGTCATTTAAAAAGCTGTGTAAAGATTATATAACAATATGATTGCATGATTCTGTTATGCCTGGGAGACATTGACTGCTGTTGACTCTCAATGAATAAACCCATCTTTTTAGAATACAATTTACTTTGTCATAAATGTCCAGCATTGGTGACCATGAGATGCAGATGTCTCTCTAAGACTGGAACTGTGGCTAAAAATGAAGATACACATGTGTAGAAGGCAGTCCACCAAGACCAATTGTTACTGAAACATCATAACTTCTGTGCTCTGATACATACACATGTAACCATCACATAAAATCCTACGAAGGTGTTCGGGTAAAGATTTATCATCTCCCATATGGAGCAATTCTGAAAGGTTTTTTTCATCCAACCATTGGCATAAATCTGGTATCTGGGTCACCTCAGGTATGTTATAACCACCTTGTTCACCTACAAATACAAAAAATAAAGCTTTCTTTGACACACAGTTTAAAATGAAAAGAAATACATATGTATGTGAATAGGTAAGAAAGTCATTTGAAACCACATAGAAATTTAATGAACAAGTCAGTCAAGATAAATTTGTTTCAGCAACCTTTAGATTGAATTAGATGGGTACATAGTAACAGTAGCCTCAGCAATAGATACACCCAGGAAGACATCAAATATGTATTAGTAGATGCTGCAGAAATTTAACAGGGCTGTCACAAATATAATCAATGAGCCATGGTGATATGATGGTTCTTGCAACAGTCCCCTACTGTTAAAGGACCTCGTACCAGTATGATGTCCCACAATTCTGACGACATAGGGGCCCCCAACTGGTGCCCTCTTGTGTGTATATTTCAGTGACTCTGCTTATCTCCTATCAACATATTTGTGTTTACTGTGTTTCTCCATTCAATAGATTGGTCTTTCATGGCAACTGATGTGTCAGTGAGTATCTCCTATCAATAGGTGACAGTATTGTGATGATAATGAGACTATGACAGCAGAAATAGGAATAAAAAATTGGGATCAAGAATCAATATTTTAGGGAAGCATCAAAATCAAATCAGCATCATTAAAAATTCAGGCATCGTCCCATCACTGTAGGAAAACAACAAATTATCATAATTGTAAGGATGCAAACAATGGGATCTTAAGTATTGTGATGCAGATGTTAAGATAAATCTCACATAAAAAAGTGGAAAAAAAAAACAGACATATCAATTTAAAAAATCTAATCATTGATAAAGATAAGAACATTTTTGTACTAACCCATGCGGTCTGCCATGGAATCAAAAAATACCCATGGAGCTTGTTTGCCAGGTCCACATTTGACAAAAGACACGTAATGACTGGTCTGTATACAGATGACAGCAAACAGCTCCATTGTTTCTCTTGGCAATACAACAGTGTTCTCATCACTGCCTTTCTGATCAACTGATGCTCTCTTCAGTTCATGGAAATGCAGATAATCTGCATTAATTACTATAGTTTCTGGCTTATGGTTGCGCCTGCTCACGTGCTGATGAGACTGAAAAAAACAAAATTTGAATCCAAACTCATTATCCCAAAGGGCAGAAACATTTTGAAAATCAATACTTATTAGATACTGGCTGTGCACCTGGTGTTACTTTGGAAGGGAAATGACACTTGAAACATTTGTAATGCTTATACCTGACACCATTTACAGGATGGTGATCTTTAGGGTAAAAAAATACATTTCATGCATCACAGATTACATTTTACCCATCAATGGTTATAACTTTGTGACAAATTGTTATAACAGTGTTTGTTTTTCTCATTGTTAAAATGGAAACAATGCAAATGGACACAATTATAAAAATGTAATTATGAAAGATGTTTGTGTCTGTTTTCTGGGTGTTTTTGCACAGACTGAATATTGGGGTATTGCATGGACTGTATTAAAACCACAAGTCCAATGTTTCAATTTTAGTACTATTTGTTGGTGTTCACTCCTAATCATGGAATCGTCATTTAATACTAGTAGTAACTGTGGTTGATTTGTAAAGGCTATACACAGATACCATTTGATTCAAGAAAGAGTCATTAGATGAACAATTGTGTCTAAATATGAAGATATGTGCACCAAAACTATACACTGATTAACAGGTCTATTTTCAGTACTATGATTTGTTCAAGAAAATATGAGACAAAAATACATGCATAAAGAAATTCACATTTATAAATATAGAGATAAGAAAACAATATTTATATCTGTGGTGCTATAAATTATTTTTAAAGTCTTTTCATATCCACTGTCAAAAAAAAAATTACAAAAACCAAATACAAGGGGATTCAATCCTCATGTTTCTTTATGTATTTTGTTATCACTTTAATATACAAAAAAGTTACATTGCAAGGAAATACTTTTTTTTTGCTTTTAAAAAACAGAAACTTTCAACACACAAAGAAATGTCATTATATAATATAATAAAATTGACAGATACTCATAATTTATTCATTATACTAAACATTTGTTACTCTGTAGTGAAAAAGGAGAAGCTGCGGCATGAATTCTTTTTGTTTTCTAGTACATTTACTTTATCATAAAGATATGAATGGAAAGATATGAAAGATTTTATCAAACAGTCCAATAATTTTTTTTGTAAATGTTCAAGTTGAACTACTCATATGACATCTATATAAATAAAAATATAAATAGGATTCACGCTATTTATCATAACTCTGAAAGTTCTTCACCAATTGCCTTAAAATTTACACAGGAAATTGCAGAACATGACTTGGCGTGTTGATATATATATTTCATATAGAAATCAAATCTATAATAATTGAAAAATTTATTTAATCTATCGGTTTGGTAAAATTATTTCCTTACTTCACTTTACTTTTTTTTAAACCACGGGAGGTAATTCAAAAGTCACAGAGTGCTAACTTATATTTTTCAGTATTTGTTTAAAAATAAACCAAACCGCCATGTCCGAACTAATAGTTCATCAGTATTTTGTTTTAATTAACAAACAGTATCGTAAAATATTTCTTTTTAATTTAGTTGCAAACTATTATTTCGTCAGTATTTTTTTAAATCAAACTTGTAAAAAGGATTCACGCTATTAATCATATCTCTGAAATTACATCCAAAAGCACTGCTTTATTAAACATAACAATTTAGAAACTTATTTACCCAAGAGAACTCATTTTCTTTCGTTAAGTGTTAAATGATTGATAGTTATTTTTCTAAAATTTTTCTGCTTTTTTTTTAATAAATTCTGGTCTTTCTCAATACTTACTATTATATTACATTACATAGGGCTTAGCCACGGCAACATGTGGTCGGGTACAGCTAGTTTAGAATAAAATTAGCCTTAATAGAAAATAAACATGGGAGTTAACACCATCTATGTTTTTGCATGTTTGTACACCTGAATTCCCCCCCCCCCCCCCGGATGTAATTTCAAATTTCAAACATGCACTGTATGGCACATTACTTGGTAAGAATGCTAAATGTATTTTTAAAACTCCCTTCAATCCCCACACAGTTAAGTAAAAGTAATTTTGGTTACAGATTTGGGGGGGGGTCATTCTTCTATTGCATAATACTTTTTTGTTCCTTCCCCCCACCCTTACCCATGACTCTTTTTTTTTTAACCAATCCTTAATCCTTAACCCTATGTCTTAACAATGCTCTATTACAAAATAAGTGAATGTCCCCCTTTACTGATTTTTATCCTTGAGGATGTTGATCTACAGAATGGAAAATGCTCCCTCCATCACAACTCCTTTGCCTGGTAAGCTGACTAACATCTTTCTCAATATCAATCCCACACTGGGTAACCGTAAATAAATTATATTTTTTTCCCTGCTGAACTTAAATTGATGTCTTTACTTCGCTTAATGAATTTTTCCCCACAGTGGTTGATAGCAAATTACAAACTCTTATCCAGCTGACTGTAATTTCTTGTGTGAAATCTCTCCCAACCCTTCCCCGCTCAAAATCTGTTAAACCTTAAAGCTCTTTTTCGCATGAGCTGACTTTAAACAAAAAATTTAATTTTGGAAAAACAATATTTCCAAAAGGTTGAAATACAATACTGAAAATTAAGAAATTTGTTACAGCAACATTTTCTAACAGATGTTATGTAAGCTAATGGACCAAGCATTTTTTTGCAGTACTGAAAATTTTGTTACACTGGGGTTCGTAATAACAACATTTCACTGTATATGTTTATTTTTTATGTCTATGACATGACATGTATTTATGCAATGCACTCTGAGGTCTTTTTCCACAAAAATACTGCATTAAAAAAAAATTGTTTTAAAATGACTATATAAGCCTTGTAAAAATAAGTATGTGTTCCGAAATTTTCTAAAATCGCATAACTGAGTAAAAAAGTGAAAATTAACACAAAAGTTTGCAGACAATGAAAGAAAATTATTTTTTTAATAAATTATGTCAATATTTAATGGTAACTTATTTCTGAATAAAAAAAAACAGTTATATGAATTTTCCTTTTAGTTAGATCCTCAATCCAAATAACTTTTATTAAAAAATTATAAAAACATGCATTTTAAAAAAAAAAGTTACAATTAAGTAACCAATTATTTCTAAATATTATAAATGAATTTAGAAAAATACCAAACGTGTACAAAATATCTCTAAAACAGGATTTAACTGCAGAACAATTGCTATTTAATGTTTTTTATTGAAGATTTTAAATGATTAAATACAGACTAGTGGTTGATAAGATGCTTTAAGAAATCCTCAAGTTGTTACGATCACTCTTGTAATATTAAAATTTAACAGGCTGACATATATTACCATTTTTTCATTAGGTCAAAATAACTAGTAATAGTACTATAATTTATATTATTTTTAGTGAAAATAATTAATTATAAGGTAGCATGATTTTACATTGACTGACAGATAGAAAAAAAACATCTGTACATGAACATGCTTTTCAAAAAAATTTTTTTTTTAAATAACAAAAAGCATAAATTTAAATTTGCATTAAAAAAATCAACTTAAAAACCTAGGTGAATATGGTGTAAAGGATGTGGACCTGAACTGCAGTATAGACTGATGCATGAAAAGGCTGCAGTGTTACGCAGATGAAATAAAACTGACTTACTTTTTTAACACATTTATCACAAAAAGCAGTTGTGTTGAGGCCTGGACCATGAACTTGATAACAATCTTTACATTCATGAGTGGCCAGATCTCCACACACAATACATTCTCTGGGACCTGTGAAATATTACCAACAATCAATTAATTAATCTATTGTTAATTTGTCCTTCTTCAAGCAATCTCTTAAATTCACAACATCTCCATCAAGCAAATTTTTGCATTACTCATCAGAAGTTAATGGGATTTAAATACCCATTAACTCATTTTACTCTCAATTTTTTTTTTTTAAATTTATATATCAATGAAAATAACTCTGTAAACTGTTAAATATTCCTGAGATTCATTTAAAGCTGTTTAACTGAAACACCGAATAGTGCAAAAAATATACTCCAACATTTAATCTAATTACTGTATATACTAGCATACAAGCCTACATCACATATAAGCTGACCCCCTAAACCTGCTTTAAAATGGCCAGTTTTTGCAAAAACCTCCAAATGAGCTGACTATACATTTGTCTAATTTTACTCCATATAGTTTGTACATCAGCAGTGGCAATCCATAACCAAGGCTGGGGCCAGCGGTGACACCAAGGTGATAGGTAGATAATGTGCATTAGTTTGAGCATGTTATTTCTAAGAAATCAGACTGTGTACCGATGACATTGGCTTCACCGCTAGCTCTAGCTTAGTTATGGCTCTCCAGTGGTGGACACACATCCACGCGGTCGTGTCACTCTCACTTTATGTATTTGTGTATAGAGTATGTATGTTTGATTACACTTCTAGAGAGAATTCCTGTATTTTTAGATTATAAATAATAGATATAGACATTTTTATTATACTATTAGTTAGGAAACCATAGACATAGGAAACATTTTCTGTTGTTTTTTTTCAGTATTTTTTCTTAATTTTATGCCATTTTTGACTTCGAAAATGAGTTCTCCGTGGTAATATTCATACTCAGTATAATTATCAGCTATGCATACATTAAATTCTTTGAAGTGACACCTCTGTATATATATGTTAGTACTCTCTACAGACAACCAAATAAAGAAATAAAGAGACAGATAGCGATTAAAATGTGTGGCTGGAAAATAGGCATTAGTGTCTGTCCTTGTGTGCATTTTGTTTATTGCGCATATGAGCCAACCCCCTGATTTCAGTATTGTATTTTATAGCTCTAAACTCGGCTTATATACAGTATCTCGAACCTATTTTAAAAAATTTCTTAGTACAATGCATGTAATAAAATAATTTCAACTATGTGCATTTAGTTGTCTACTGGCTGTCCTGCCTAGTTCAAGTTGGTTAAAAAATGTACATTAACCTCAAAAACTGAATAACATAACTAAAGGCTCTGATAAAAACAATTCTCTTATTTTCAGTCATTTTAAATTTGCTTATCCATTTTTTTTCATTTTCGGAAATTAAAGAAATAGGAGTTTCAAAATTAAAAAATATAATGTTATTGTACAGCACCTAATTTAACTCACAATTTTCTAATATGTCTGTAATATCCAACTGTAAGCTAGGAACTATCCGGTGGAACATTTTGAAATCTTTACCAAATCTGGGCATCTGTATCATTAAGCATGATGGCACCTAAATTTTAAAAAAAATAAAAAATTCCTAACTTCTGCTAATCATGAGAAAAAAAACTAGTTCAAATTTTATACAAAATACTGTATATAATAAAAAATGAATTAGGTCAGCAATTTTATCTTTTAAATTATCAAATAACTCATTAATGTTGGTCAATATTATACAACATTACCTCCTTCAGTTTGACATTTCCTTGTAAGAATGACATTTCAACTAATTTTTGTGTTGTAGGTAGGAGCAAATTTTCATCTTTTTCCATAAATAACTGATAAAAGTAAGTGTGCTCTCCAGAACTGTTAAAAAGAAACAGTTAATATGTTAACCAATCAGACAATGATATCTTGTTTAAATGACATATTTATGAATGTGACACTTCATCACGCTTACTCACAGAAAACCAGAAAAAAAAAATGCTTTATAATTTTTTTTTAAGTAAAATATGATGAAAACAATTTTTTTCATTTTAGTATTATTACAAATACCCAGTAACACTATTTTCGATACCTTAAGTGCAGTAAAGGATCAGCTTTCATTATCTGTGTCAATAATGCACTAAGAAATTCTTCAGGATCTGAAGGGGAAAAAATAAGTTGTTAGTGGAAACATTCATAATAATATTAAAAATGAAGATTTAGTGGAAAGCAAAGGAGAGAGAGTGAAACACAATGACTGATTACACAGCCCAACAAAAAAAAAATTTTTGTGAATTGCCAAGAATGTTTGAATGAATTTATAGCAATTCATGGGTACTGATTTCAAAACTGCCACTGCTTTTGCTGAATTGGCTCTAGTTTCTGAGATATTGGACACCCTTGAAAATATGATTGTACCCTTTGTGTAAAACAAATGCTATAGGTTTGGTGTCTGTTGTTTAATTAAACTATACCAAGTTATAAATTGTTTTTTTTTCTATTTTATCTCTGCTTTCTAAAGACATCATGAGTTCATCACGAAGATGCTGCAAAATTAATCAGAATGTATTCTGTTACATCTTTGGACAATACATGAATGAAAAGCAAAGAAGAAATATAACCGACTTTGTGCAGCAAGCATATTTGGCTTAATTCGGTGTGAAGCTGGGAGACCAAGACAAGTCTTGGGTTCCCCATCAGGTCTGCAAAATCTGTGTGGAGAGCCTACGGCAGTAGACAAATGGTGAGAATAAAAGTCTAAGTTTCGGTGTACCAATGGTATGGCGAGAGCCGAAAGACCATTTTGGTGATTGTTATTTTTGTATTGTGAATGTTAAAGGCTTCAATCGCCACAAGAAATCTAAGTGGGTTTATCCTGATCTTGAATCTGCAAGGAGACCAATTCCACGTAGCAGTGAAGTTCCTATACCAGTGTTTACTGGATTATTAGAGCTTTCACCATCAGACCCTGACAAGGGGCAAGATCTGGAGTTTTTGGCAGGTGAAACAGTGGAAGCGATTATGAAGGAAGTACTACAACACCTCAACCATTCAGACAAGAAGAATTCAATGACCTAATACGAGACCTAAATCTGTCCAAGCAAGCATCTGAGCTTTTAGCGTCCAGGCTCAATGAAAGAAATTTTCTCAAACCAGAAGTTAAATTAACATTTTATCTGAAAAGAGAAGAGTTTCTTCTCCCATATTTCAGCCAAGAGGAAGATCTTGTTTACTGTAATGACATCCCATTACTTCTACTCCAAATGGGACTACAATACTACCATTCCGAAGACTGGCGTCTTTTTATAGACAGTTCCATCAGAAGCTTGAAATGCGTTCTGTTACACAGTGGTAACCGTTATGCATCTCTTCCCATTGCTCACTCAACAACACTTAAAGAAGAGTATGAGAATATCAAAACAGTATTGCAGAAAGTCCGCTATTATGAGCATCAGTGGTCAATTTGTGTTGATCTAAAATGGTAAATTTCTTGCTTGGGTAGCAGTCAGGATACACAAAATACTCATGCTTCATGTGCCTTTGGGATAGCAGGGAAATGCAAGATCATTGGACAAGAGTGGCATGGCCTGCAAGGGAAACCATAACTGTAGGGAAAGAAAATATCATCAACAAGCCACTGGTTGACAAAAATAAGATCATTCTCCCACCGCTTCATATCAAATTAGGTTTAATGAAACAATTTTTTAAGGCTTTGGACAAATCTGGCAATTGCTTCAAGTATATTTGCAGATCATTCCCCGGATTGAGCATGGAGAAGCTGAAAGCTGGGATTTTTGATGGTCCTCAGATTCGGAAACTCATCAACGATCGAAATCACCTTGAAGCTTCTTCATGGAACAGTTTTGTTTCAGTTGTCAGGAACTTCTTAGGCAATAACAGAGCAGAGATTTACGAAGAACTGGTGCAAGATATGCTAGCTAATTTCAGAAACAGTGGAACGAATATGAGCATCAAGGTATATTACCTAAACATTCATTTAGACAAATGTCCAGGAACCTTGGGGACTTCAGTAAGGAACAAGGCGAGAGGTTCCATCAGGATATGAGGGTGATGGAGGAGAGATATCAAGGAAGATGGGAATACATATGATGGCTGACTACTGTTGGAGCCTCCAGCGCAATTGCACCAACGACACACAAAAAAGGAAGTCGAGCAAACAGCGATTTGCTAATGCATTACCATAGATAATTAACATATTAATTAATTAATTAATTAGACATAATTAGTTTTTCAAATGAAAATGTTTTCTTACATAACACTATTACACATATTTTTGAACAAATTTCTGCATGACTATTAACAGTTTCACTACTATTTGTTAGTATACTATTTTACTTCATGCAATTCTTGACAAATTCCAAACACGGTGCATACATTATTTAATTTTAATTATCTCGTAAAATAGAGCCAATCTAGCAAAAGCACTTACATATTCTAAATCAGCATAGTTGACTTTGTATAAAATGATTAAAATATCACTGGCAATGAATTCACTGTTTACCAGTGTTATCAAATACATAATGGCTAAATGTTATATTGCATTTAATAGATTTTCATAATAATGTTAGGAGAAAAAAAAGAGAACACATTTCAGCAAAGTGCATAAAAATGACTGCTTTCATTATTAATTATCAAATTTGTGGAAACATAACAAGTTAACTTTATTACAGTGTTATGTACAAAAGCATGTAGTCAATAGGGCTGTTAAATAGCCAAACACAATAATACATGTACTTAAATCAAGACACTAGTAAGTTATTTATGGATATCAAAAAACTTATTCAATACACAAGGCTTCCACTAATACTTTTCAGAAACTCATAAACTAGATCTCACACCTCCATGTCCAACGCCACACTGACTAGTACAATCTTCTACACAGATCTAGTGACCCACACATATGCAAATAGAATACAATGTAATTTGTCTCCAGTTAGCACCTGATCTCTCACCCTTGACTAATTGTGTCCCAGTGTAGTCATGCATAAAATACATCAACATAAACACTTATGTGACAATTATTTATTGGAAAAATTTCAGTTATTTCTAGGAGGGGGGGGGTTATAATGTCAAATTATCAATTACTTTAATTTCAAATCTAAATTTTAGGTATTGAATTAATGGTTGAAAAAATTCTTAAATGTCAAATTTTATTTGACCAACACTTTCACTGCCAAGTATTTCCTTATTACAAATATTATTCTAAATAATTGGCAATGACAGCAGCTGTAAATCTTTTCCAAGGTAGCAATCAACAAAATATTTCAAGAATAAAATTACTGAAATGAACATTTAGTCTTGAAAACAATTTAGATCAGAATATAAGAAAATGATACGGACTATAGATAGAATTACCTTTTTCTTCTCCCATCATTCCTGGAATTGTTCCCAACTGATCCAGAAGTGCTCGCAATTTTAAGACTTTATCTGCCCTCACATAATGATATCTAAAATGAACATTTTTTATAATGATTCAATTTCATCAAGTATTTTATTTAATTTTTTTTAAACCCTTCAACAAGAGTAATGATGAAAGTGCAAATAAAACATAAAGGAAAATATGGACATTACTTACATCAGTCAGCATAAAAAATAATGAGTAATACTATCAGTGTCTGCATTACTATCTTATATGTTAACTAGCCGTCCCGCGACGTAGCATACGCCGCCTTATCAATCAATATAATTACTGTAATTTTTTTTAAATAAGCAATCAAACAAAATAACAGGCTGACATAAATGGTATGCAAAGTTGAACTTTGACCTATTATGTGCAGACTTTATGGTCACTATCTGGTACCTTCCAGCAACTTGTTTTTCTATTTTGTTGTTTACAGATTTTTAGTTAATTCTTTGGATGCCTTTTCTTGATGAGCTGCCAGACTTAATTTTCTCTTTATTGGTTAGATATATTTTAATGCCTTTTTTAAGATCAGTATTATTTTTGTTGACATTCAAATGTTATTTTATGTACAGCATTCCCTCATTTCCGCGATTAAACGGATACAGAATTTACGCGTCGGTGATAAATGAAATAGTTTTGTAGTTAGAGCACATAAAACATGAAATAGTATTATACAACCACCATCGTGCTCATATAGCTTAATATATTTCACTAAATAAAATGACAAAACGTCATTTTGGGAATGTCACATACATATTATGAAACCGTTACCATTTGTTTGTTATCTATATCAATACACCATTTTTTTTTCTCAAATTGGAAATAGTTCAATATTACTTTATTCTTCACACATAATTGTATTATTAAATGTGTTTTTTTTTTTACAATAATCAGTTGACAGTACAATGTTATTTTATGCACAGCACTCCCTCATTTCCGCGGTTAAATGGATACAGAATTTACCGCGACCGGGGATAAATGAAATAGTTTCGTTTAAAAGCACATAATTATACTACCACCATCGTGCTCATATTGCTTAATATATTTCACTAAATAGAATGACAAAACGTCGTATAAGAAATTAAAATAATCTGGTTTTATAAAAAAAAAAACAACGCACTTGCTGGTGAAACAATGCGTGGTCGTCTGTGACAATTCGCTGTGTCTGCCTCTATCAACACGCACGTTGTGACCCAGCCCTCGTCTCCCAACAAACTATAGTTGTGTCGAATGCTTGCTGTGACTGAACCCATCTATTCTATAAATAGTCCTGCGTCTTTTCCCCGCTGTCACTTGCTGTGACCCAGCCCTCGTCTCCCAGAAGACTATAGTGTTTTTTTTTCTCTATCGCGATTCCACAAATCTATAAATAAACGTATTTCCGGCGTCTTCTCAAAGAGGAGAAATATATATATAGATACATGTATTGAACTCCCTGTGAATTTAAATTTCAATTACAATCACTTATTACTTGATGGGAAAATATCAAATATTGTTGAAAATTATCACTAACAGAAGCACGATTGTATTTTCTTCACATATAAATAGTTGACAGAGATAGTGTGGGTCAAGTTAAATGTAATTTTTTAAACAAGAAAAATGAAACGCTGTTACATGTATTCTCAGAAGCACACTAAAAACACACATCATTATATTTGGCCTCATCCCTCTTAAAAAAACAACTAGCTGATCTCAAAATGACAATTTTTTGTCTGGGTAAAGGGAGAAAAAAAGAAAGAAAACCCAAATAAAACTTAATGTTTGGCTTTTGAATATTTCACATGTGTTGAGACTGAAAAAAAACTTTCACACTATTTAAACTTAGCACCACAGATTTGAGAAGTTTTTTTTAATAAATCTTGATCTTAAGTTATGTTTTAAATTTATTTTTTGATTTTCTAAATATTGTGTACTAACAAAAACTTAGTGCCACAAAAAATCTTCAAAAAAAACTATTTGCTGTAATGCGATGAAAATTTGCAGAAATATTGTTTAATCCATTATCCGTATTTGTAGAAAGCAAGTTTTTATCCTTTTTTGCGGATAGTTGCTGATTTGGTTTTTAACTAGGCACCTGGCCTAAAGCAATAAAAATAGGAAATTATTTTGGACATAGAAATATTCTTTGTGCATCACTTGTACTTACTTTCTTAGTGGGTTTACAATTCCTTCTTTAAGTACCTGCTGCACTTTAGGATACTCCGGTAAATCATCTTCAGCAGGTGGACGATTGAAAATGAAATCAAATACAGTGGTGAAATAGAACATTGAAAATAATGTGGCGTCTAGATAACATGAGTTGTGATGGCCCTGAATGCCCTTGTTTTTACCACAAATGTCCCGAATATTACATCTGTCAAATTCAGGTGGAGGAATATCTCCAGTTAGGTCTGGAGTTTCAGGAATACCAAAATCTATTCAAACAGAAAAAAAAGCGTCCATGCTATGAAATACTGGGTTTTTTTTTTTATTATTCTTTACCTTAAAAGTATTAAATACTAAAATAAAAAATATTAAACAAATAAATAACACTCAATTTAGAAATCTTTCACAAATAAATAACAATTTAATAACACTTATTTTACAAATCAATAACAAATATTTAAGAAGTATTTAACATATGAATAACAGCCCAATATCAACATTTAACAATTATTTAACAAATAAATAAGAAATATTTAACAAGTATTTAACTAATACTAAACCTGTAGATGGCTTCCTATTAACTGTCAGAAAACGTTTATCTTTGCAGCATTTGTACAATGGGATAAACATAGCCTTCTTTGGGAGACAGGTGAAATAACGAACACCTGAAAATGTTCCATCTGTTCCAAAAGATACCTCTTCTTCCTGATTGGATAAAATAAAAGATAGACTTATCAAATATCCAATAGCAAACAGTAAACTTTTTTGCTTGAATTTGTAATGTATAATAAACAAGTATCAGGACATTACATTTTTTATGTAAATGTATTAACAGTGATGATTGACAATTACATCTGTGGTTAAAATATTCTTATAAGGCCAATCTCTGGACACATAAATCATAAACTAAAATGGAAGGCATTTGGTATATGCATTCAAATGTTAGAGCATAGTGGGTGATTGCAATGCTTAAAATATGCAAAAATGATTAAAGCATAAAACATATTCACCACAGAGTTGTTTTTTTTTAATTACTGACGCAGAGAAAACGTTAAGGCTATACTTCAAGAACTAATTGACTCGTAGTTCTAAATAGCATGGGTTAAACCATCTATGATGAGCAGAAGTCAATTAAACTAATGACACCAAAATGGCAAATATTCCACCCTTAACAAGAAATAATCATTAAAGTTGCTTTGAAAATAAATGTATACAGAAATGGAAAAAGGATTAACATATTACTCAAACACATAAACAAACTGATATTTCTTTTTTAAATCAATGAAAATTATTAAATGAGTGATTTAAATAAACCACTTTTAAATAGATCGATAGAGTGGATCCGTTAAGAGGGGAACATTGCTATTACCCAAAAGCACTAACGTTTGATTCAAAGATTGAAAACCATTAATATACCAATAATATGCAAAAAATTAAAGTCATTGTTATAATTAATGGCTAATGAAAAGGTTCTTTCTCATTTTAAATGAGTGAATTTTGTTGGATATAAAATTATCACATTAAAATGTCTAAGTTTTGCTAAAAAAAAAATCCTTTTTTTTATCTATTCATCTAAACTGATTAAGGTACTCCACGGGTCAAAATGTCTCAAAATGTCGATTTTTCAATTATGATAGTTTCTTGTAGAAAAATTCTCAGGAATCGTTTGGTAAAGTCATAAATATACCTTTATATTATGTTTTATATTCAAAAAAAATTCTGAAGGGGGTAGGGGTACGTGTTTTTTTTTCAAGATGGGAAAAAAAACACCATTTCAAACCGGCGATTCTAAAAAATGTACCGGTAGTACGGAATCGAGTCTGGTATCGTTGGAAAGCCCATCATCTTCGCTCGCTTTCTTCTGCAATCACACATTGACCTATTTAAGTCTAATGACACAAGAGAGGCTTGAATGAACTGTATCACGCACTGTTCACGTGATAATCATTGGTTCTCTTGTTGCTAGAAGCGGATTCTCGCGTAATGGATGGTTGTTGCTGGTCACGTGACTCATGGAGGGGGCGGGGGTTTACAGCCTGCTGCACTAATTGTTGATAACTTACGCCATTGTACCTAAGCAATGTTAATTGTTTTTAGCAGTTCATGAACTCTTTTATGGTATAATTGAGTTTATTTTTATCTATTTCGTAATTGAAGGTAAGGTTAAGTTATATTCTTTTTCTATTTTCCTTTTGTTTCTCTTAGTATCTTTTAAAACAAGGCAAAGCAGCTCTGAATAATAATGAACATTATACCTTCGAATTTTATTATTATAAACTATAACATACAATAGACCATCTATGAAACACCACTGTCTTCTTGATGCAATATTTATAGAGAGATATAATAATATAATAGTCCAGTTAAGATTTTTACCAGCTTTAAAAAAATAAAGCTATTAGGGAGTTACTATTGCTCAGAAATAATTAAACATGTTTTAATCTTTTGTACCACAACAGAATAACTATGGCACTGACCAAAAAACAGAGACTGCAAAAGAAAGAAGCAAGGGCAGCAAGGAAATGGACAGCAAAGATCTCTACAGTAACTTCTCCACCTTCCCCAATACCAGTTTCTACAACAGTCTCATCAACAGCTCTTACATCTGCATCATCTTCTAAGCTTTCTAGTTTTGAAGGGGTTCAGACAACACTTCCATCTAGTACATGTCTGATTCAGTTAGAATGTATTAAACTTCTATTTTGTAATTTTTCTTGTCCTCTATGTACTATAGTTGGTTGTTTTGAGGTGAATTAGAAAATCAGATAGTGCTATACAGTTAAATGTAAAAAGAAGATGGGAACAGACTAGGGAAGCAGAAAAGAGGGAGTTTCAAAGGCAGTTAGAGTTAGAAGGGGGGCCACAGTATTTACCCGGGGGTTCTAAAGACTAGTAATATTTTCTCAGTCAAAGATTTTCTCTTGGATCATAATAGTTAGTGTATTTTTTTGTTTATATAGCTGTAATTATTATGATTCTAATTGATTTAAATGTTTAATGTGTATCTGTATGTAAATATTCCAAGTAATTAGTATATATAGTTAGTGTTTGGCATTACTGGGATGATTTTTTTTTAAATATTTAATGATATTTACATTTTTCATGTGTTTCTAAAATCATAATATCTTATTTTCTACTAATGTTTATAATGTTTGAATTGTTTATCCATATTACAATATGGCTTACTTTTACTTTCCAATCACTACATATCTTGTTTATGTCACGTACTTTGTGTAATAGAGATTTTTGACAGTTTTTTGCATTTTTCTCAAAATCGCATTTTAAAATTTTTTTTGTGGCTTTTTGACACTTTAACAAAAACTACTTAAGATATAAGCTTACAATTTTGCATGCTAATTCTTATATCTATTGTTGACAGTTCTCCAATTTTTTTTTTGGAAATATTGAATATAAAATTTTTTATAATTTTTTTTTTACCTACCCCCCCAAAAAATGCATTTTTTTTTCCTGTACGGAAGTAAAAAATTCACAAATTATTTATTTTTCATTTTTTTAAAAATAAAAATTACACATTTGTTTGGAACACTTTCATTAACATTTGTGGAAAGTTGTTTTATGATATCTACAATAGATTTTGAAAATTGGTTCTTTGAAAATATGTCGTAAAATTACACTTTTTTTTACCCAAAAAAGTCACATAATAAATTTTTTTATAAATTTTTTTATTTCTTTGTTCATTAATTGGTATGTTGTATGCATGTGCCAAAAATGGCTAGTGTAGCTTAAAAAATAAAAAAAATAGAAACAAACAACTTGCAGAAACCTAAAATGGCCCATGGACCACCTTAAAATGCAAGTAATGCATATATTTCTGTTTCTAATTATTTTAATGTACTTAAATACAAAAATTTGTTTCCCTCTCACCATTTCTAACCCAGCTGTTAGTTTGCCAGCTTCAGCTTCTCCTATCCACCGAATGACTCCATATAAAGGAGTTTTTAGTTGAACTTCCACCATTGAGCCTATCACCAAATCTGGATCTACCTCCTGACGACCAAAACTTGAAGAGTTGTTAGACTTGGAACTACTTGAATTTGTTTCTTCTACACAGCATTAATTTGGAAAAAAAAAAAGTCAAGGGAGAAATTTTATGAAACGGACTTATTTTAAAAAAAGCCAAATAAACAATACCTAACTAATTACAGCTAACACATAGAATTACACTGAGATAATATAGTTAACTATTTCACAGCTCTATAACCTCGCTATAAACATAATAAAAGTCAATTTCTTTTTTATGTACCAGTTTCTCACTTTTATTCCTTTTAAGTGAAATAATTAAATTATTTTAAGATTTTTCACAAAATCGACACTGCTTCAGTACCTTGTAACCTAGAATGTTCATAAACTGGATTCAGACCACTTGATTCCATCCTGTTTTTCATCATATCATGCCTGTAAAGTGGGATATCATTGGTAGTTTCACCAGTTTCTGCAAAACTCTGAATGTTGCTAATATTGACCTGTTGTGCCTACCATATGAGGAAAATAAATGTTAATAATTTCATTATACTGAAATTTCATTTTAATGCATGAATTGTAAGTAGTTCAAACTTTAAAATAGAGAACCATCATCAGTATTTAAATTCAAGCAACCCTCCCTTGCACATTGAGGCCACAATTTTGGTTATAAACTTGAAATATAATAATAATTTTTAAAAGTGTTCCTGTCATGATTTCCATAGATAATGTCAACTAGATTAATACTTACAGCTGGAACAAGCTGATCTATAGCTCTGGCTGATTTGTTATCATAATTTGTATTCCGTGAGAGATTATCAATTTGACTCTTCTCTGATAAATATGGTATGTTTATTTGAGACAAATTGCCTTTATCGCAAGTGCCAGCTGAACAACAATAAGAAAAATTAAAAAATTAAAATTTGTTTGTCTTTCACACAGAAATGTATATATTAATATTTAGTTCTGAGAATAAAAATTAGAACTGCTGTTGGATTTATTTATTTTTGTATCAAAGTTACCTCATAGTTAAAAAATTTAATCAAAATGAACGCAATTTGGTCAACACAAATTAATTAATGTATTATTTGTATTCAAACAAGATCGTCTATCATCAAATTCCAGTGATAGCCAAATGCTAATATTAGAGTGAGTTTTGTTCCACGAAATATTGTTATTAAACAAACCGTGGACCAACCTTTAATATTCTAAAAAATGGCATGAGTCAGTTTTTTTAATGTAGCCAAGTTCTCTAAACCTGTAATTGCTGCATTAAGCAGTAGCATATGTACATATTATATTATTATTCATAGCAGTAGCATATGTGTATATCAAATTATTAATTCAGACCAGTGTATTCATGTGTCAGTTAAATTGATGCCTTTTCCTTACTGGTCGTTCACTTTTATAAATGCATTTTTTCTTGACTTTTTGCTCCTTCCCCCCACCTGGTCACATTTTGACACAATTTGTAGCCTCTCTCCTGACAAAGATCATGTTACTTATGCCCCCCCCCAAAATGCCCCCTTTAAGTTCCATCCCATAACTCATTTCAAACTGATGACACATGTCAATCAAAATAAGCAAGCATCAGCAGTTATTAACTAATTGTTTCATTCAGGGTCATAAAATGAAATTAAGAAATGACAACCCAATTGATTCAAGATCAAAAAGCTGCTATGAAATAACAGTATTCAGGTCAAAATTAAAGTATTAAGGTGTTGTGTTAAAAAATGTAATCATATAATTTTTTATCTATAATGACTATTCATATTTTATAAACAATTTTTTTTCTAAAGGTAAAAATTTGTAAAATTTATGTGTTTAGAAAAATCGTCAAATTTTTTAAGGTGATTGTTTGTTATTTTTCTAGAATTCTCTAAAAATGATCTCATAAAACATTTTAACATGAAATTTGGCTGAATCTGAATTTAATAAAAAAAAGAAAAAACATATAAATTAAGGTTGCTGATTAATCGCCATTAACGAGCATTTAACATGTCAACAATATATTATATTAAAATTTATTACGCCACTCTTAAATGTATAATTTGAAGCAAATGCTTTTACTTCAGAGTTTCAAAAAAAAAAATAAAAAATAAAAGTTTATTCACAGAAATTTACAGGCTGCGGTTCAGCAGCAAAAGGTTTTATTTTAGGTCTTTTGATATGATTTTGCAAAGCTTAGTAACTTTCGAGGAGTTTAAACTTCGTTTTATCACAGCTGATCAGAACAACTACAAAAGAATATGTGGGGGGGGGGGAGTATGACAAAATATGACGGGAAAGAAGAAGAGGGGAAACCTACACTCAAGAGAAAAAATACATGCTTGACATTGTGGTTACAAAAAAAAAATAGCCTTACTTGAATTGACTGAATAATTAATTCAATACACATTTATAATACTGCTTAGTAGTTTTGTTAAAGTTAAATATCACTCTTTTGAAAATTAAACTGACTTGTTTATTATGCCAATGTTTTGAAAGAAAATAATGAACACAAATAAATTTGAATTAGTTTGTGTTGATTGAATTTTTGTTAATTTGCGATTAAAAGAATCAATAATGCATTAATTTTGATCAATGCTTTTAATCGAACAGGACATAAAAGGAAAGAAAGACAATAGTGAAATTAATACATTTTAATGGCAAATTAAAGTAATTAACAACTATTTTAATGTAATGGACATTTTTACTATCCATTGATAATACTGATATTTGAAAAAAAGAATTAAAGACTTACCTGGTTCAAATTCTTCTTCCTTAATTAAACCAATTAATGGAATAAGAGAAGCATGCCCTTGTTTAGTAAAAAAGAGTCTCCGATCTTTATATTTACCAGTACCAGTACCAACAGGCCTATCCTAAAAATATATTAAATTTTAAAATAAATATTAATGCATGTATTAATAGCAAAATCCAAATTAGAAAATTAACTCAAATCATAAAATGCCACAGTAAAATATAGGAGTGTTTTCTTTTTTGTTGTAATAAGCAAATACTTAAATGACTTACAAATTCTACTCCAACTGTAATATTCTCTCCTGCTTCGCCTGGAAGAAAACCAATCCAGCGTACATAGCCCCTCTCTGGTCCATCATCACTAATCCAAACAACTCGCTCCCCTATTTGTAGGTTGCAATTAACAACTTGTTGACTAACAAAAGTGTCTCCATCCTCATCAGCTTTGCTCCTTGTACTTTTGTGCCAGTCCTCCCTTCGTTTTCTAATTTTGTGCAAAGGGACAAATACTGCATATTCTGGTTCTGTCTTGAATAGTCTTTTCTTTTTTATTGTGCCATCACAAACACCTTTTTTTTCCTAAATTATCAATAGTAAAATTAGATCTATATGATGTAAGGAACAGAGGAACAGTTAATTCACAAACAGTAACAGCATAAACTTGCAAATGGCATTTCAGTCTTTCTCATGCTCTGCTTAAGTTTGGAAAATATATTTATGGTAATTTATCCTTGAAAAGTATTGTAGCAAGTATAACATTTTATACAAGCATTTGTTCCTAAATGTATTGCATCTAAAAGTCTTTAATATTTACAATTTCTATTTTTTTTTAAAGTTAAAAGGTTTACTTTCCTTTAACAGTGAGTTTTTTTTTAAAAAGTCAACTTTTTAGAAGTTGTTGATTAGGAAATTAACATAGTAATTGTTTATTTTTGTTTATGTACATAGCAGCAATTCTTATAATATTAATTGATAAAACTGTTTCAGTAAAGAGAGATTCAGATCTTAAAAAGAAATTTACAAAAGCTAAATTTGCTAAATATAAAGCAACATTATAGTGAGATTTTTTTGTGACAATGGTAATTAATAGTAACTATGAACAACACATTTTAATTAAAATCTATTGCCATTGATGACATCTGTTATCATGCATAGGGTTAGAACCATTGGTATTTTAAATGGACCCTCATGATATGGTAAAATAATAATTTTAATTTAAAATAAATGGATTGTTTTTTTTTAATTTCATTAAATTTTACTCCATGTCTATGTGAACTAAAAAGCATTGTAACAATGTAAAATTATATAATTTTGCAGATCTTTTTTTGTGCTTAAAAAAGTAGGCCTAAATTGAATTTAGTCTACAATTTTTTGAAGCCAGACACTGAGTGATAGTATCGATAGGTATGAAGATGGCACACAAAAAAATAGTAAAAATACTTATAATCATTATTCATTATAAAATATAAATATTGTTGAAATTTTATTCAGATGTGGAGATTTCATTTAAAATTGAAACATTTTATACGAGCTGACTTAGCAAGGTAAAAAATGTAACGTTTCTCATCTTGTCTTTAAAATGTAAATAAAACTTGAGTGGCTAATTAGCCTATTCATTATTAGAATAATATTATCTATTAATAATTAATTATTTTTAACATCACTTTCACATTGACATTATTAGTAATTTATTTAATAAATCGTATTTCATATAAATTCAAAAAGAAATGATTGAAAATTTAATTTTATAAGCTACAAGGTGAAAAAAAAACAGTAACAAATATAGTATATACTTTACCATTAGTTGTACTCCAAAGAGAATCCCTTTTGATTCAGGCACTTCAGTTCCTTTATACCTAATTGTGCCTTCAACTTCACTTTGCTCACCCTTTAGTTTTACAAATACACGGTCATTGACTTTTAATCGTCTACCATCTGCTAACCAGTTCTTATCATTGTAAACATCTAATCTTTCTTTACAGTTAGGGATAGGCCTAAGCAATTCTACTATATTTGAAGGAACACCTTCAAATTCACCTACAGCACACTTTATGATGTAAGTTTTTTCTAAGTCTTGTGTCTCTAGTGTAAATTCAAGTTTATAATTGTCTGCCCTTTCATCTATAAGAGCAAGTAACGTACCTGCTAAAACTTCAAAGTTCTCTTTAGATATATTATAGTTAGATGGGTTATAAGCATCTTTCTTCCGGCCATATTTCGTCACTAGAAGAATGAACATTTGATAGTCTGAATGTGACATTATTTAAAAGAATTTTAGCATGATATATCACACACAAAAACTCGGAAAACTTGTGGTTTGAACAAATATTTACATGAATGTCAAACAATCAAATCACATCATTTAATTCAAAATATATATAAGATATTTACTAGCTAAGTAGGCTATATAAGTTTCAATCAAATTTTCCAATGCTATTATTAGATATGTGAGAATTTTAGAGTTACCGAACATTAATCTTTTAAAAAAAAGTTTTAAACGATATAAAACATAATGTAAAATTATAATGGCTTACCTTAAGCTTTTTCTTTTCATCATATATAAAAATATTGGATATAAGTCATTAGTTAATTTTTTTGAGTCGATTTAGAAAATAGAATATACAGCTTGCAATTACTCAATTACTGTCACGTTTATGCCAGCCTTATTTATAATGAAAATCTATTTAATATTATTCGACATTCCTACTGATTTAGCACAATGAGATATATGATATATCTATTCGTTAAAACAGATCATTGTTTAGTGATGTATCGGTAATTACAAATATTTATTCTGAATGAAGCTTGAAATAGAAAATACATGTGCACATATTAATCTCTAAGCAGAGCTGTATTATGGAAAGTGAACGAAACTGAAAAAAAAAACGTCAGCGATTTTAAACGTAAACCAAACGCAAAACTGATAGTGAGACCTAGTATCTTTTCTGAGATCAGTCAGACCACGATATAATCATAAATGCAAAAGGCTTTTTTTTTTTATTTCAATTTTTAATAACCCTAACCAATAGCCTTGTCTGAATGGGAGGCGTACAAAAATAATTTAGTTTGATAAAATTAAGATTTTTAGTTAGGGAAGTCTACGGCTGAGGAAATTCCTTTTGATTATGCCTTTCTAAAAATAGATCAAAGACATGCACAGACTTAATCTTTGGTACACATAATATGTAATAAGGATTCAGGGCTGGATTAATGTTACTGTGGGCCTTGGCTTGTAGCATTAAAAAATGTCAAATTTTCCAAACAAAATGATAAAACGTATCACCTGTGAAATATATTAAGTACCACGGCCTCTATTCACATTGTAGATGTCTGTTTCCAGAAGATGCAAATTAAAGAGCTATTAGCTTTTTTTTTTCATTTATGATGTATTGGATAATAAAAACAAAGAAACCTTAAAATCTGATAAACGAGGGTCGATTTTACAGGGCGTAAGGATACAGCCTTTTCGGCTTAATGCAGTGGTCCTTAAAGTGTGGGTCATGGGCGAATTTCAGGTGGATCGCGAGAAAATTTAGAATTAAAAAAAACTGAGAAGCTTTAAAGCATAATTATAACTCTATATGTTACAAAACCGAAAAAAAAATAATCTCATAAGAAATAAGGTCAATCTATCCATGACCTTAAAACGGCCCTGTATATATATATATATATATATATATATATATATATATATATATATATATATATATATATATATAGGCTTGCCATACGTCCCGGTTTGGCCGGGACATTCCCGGATATACTGGTTGTCCCGGTGTCCCGCCCGGTTGTTGAAATTGTCCCGGTTTAGATTCAGGGCACAGTTTCTTGGAAATAATTGAGCAAAATTATTAGATCAGAGAATGATTAATCTGCTCTTGTGTGATCAGTAACATTTTGGTAAGTAACACAGTAATACAAATTTACAGAAGTGAAAAACACGAGTGGTACAACAAGTAGAAAACTGTTTTGTTTTGTAAAAATATCATGTTTGTGTACCATTATGAATAAAATAACAAAGATTATATATTCTATATTTTAAGTTGTTTTTTACATTACTGTTTTCATACCCCCCCCCCGGAACCGACATCCCTAAACCTAAAGTAAAAAATAAAGAACTGTCCCGGTTGGTCCGTGAAAAAATATGGCAACCCTATATATATATATATATATATATATATATATATATATATATATATATATGCGGTAGTCTAGTTTTCCTATCTGGAATGTCCCAGTGAGTTATAGTTTCTATAAATAGATAATCAAGTAAACCTATAAGGGGCAGTCCATAAAGTACGTCACGCTATTTTTGACCCCCCCCCCGGGTCACTAATCTCGGGACCCCCCCCCCCCCATAAAGTACGTCACACTTTCGAACAAAAAATTTAACAAACAACTAATTAAAATTTAATCGTAAACTTAAAACGCACTTCACTATTAAACTGCAGCCCCCCTACCCCCCCCCCCTTGGCTATGGCCTTGTTGTCAACAGTTGTCACAGTTATTCTTTGAAACAGTAACTCAATCAATTGAATTAGAAAAAAAAATGTAAAATTATATAATAAACATCATTTATCTGCTACCTTTTCATTTACAATGGGTGAGGTCAACTTTGAGATAATCTTCCGATTATGCATTCTACTGACACAGGATAAGAAGTAGATTAGCGAAACTTGACCCCAACCAGTGATTAAATAATAAAAATGTAAACAAAACAATGCGACTAAAAAAGGACTAGATTGACAAATTATGTGAGCGGCTCTTGTGCTATATTGAATATGTTTATAGTGGGCCTGTGAATTATGTTTAATTAAAAAATATTCTCTAGACATCATCCATCCATGGTGAAGTGAAGTGTTCATCCATAGTTACGACTGACATAAATCTTTCCCCATCATCGTTTCCTGGAAGAATAATTGCAGACAGATCAACTTCATCCTCATCTAGCCACTCAACATCCTCTGAATGTGCATTTTACATTCTGCCAATAATTGCCATGAGTTCTCTTTGCCTTCTAGCAGCGATTCTCAAAGGACTTAGGCGTTTTATCTGAGTTGATTCTGGAAAATTTTGGGTTGGCACATTTTCCTGCGCCCGAGCTCTGTGTTGTCCTGTATGTTTCTTCAACATTGTTTGTGAGGCAAAGTATAAGTGACACACTTTGCAAATTCGATCATGTAAGCTGATCAGCAAAGATGGACAATAAAGATCATATGGTTGCACTTTAAAAACTCCTGTTGATCTTGGCATAATGTCATCAAATTTGAGAGTTTGTGTCACAAACAATGAAGGAAATTTATGAGCATCTGCATCTGCACCTTCTGAATCTCTGAGTCCATCAGTTTTTGGTTGATTGGGATTGGAGGAGGAAAGAATCTCGAAGGTAAAACGTTGAAATATGAGCTGCGTACTTTGTCGCAGCATTTTATGTCCTGACATTTCACAATTTGAGTGATGTCACAATCTCGCCTTTGTAGGGCTGCTGTGATGGTCGTTTGTCTGTGGGTAATCTAGTTCTGAACTGAATACGTGAGGTCAATAATTTATATTTGCATACAGCCACTTGACGAATAAATACAGAACGACTCAAGTCGGGTGCGATTAACAACACCTAGACTTTATTCAAAGCAGATACATATAAATATATAGTTTTAAAAAGAACTCTTAGCTGGGCCGCTAAGTTACAATATGCAAACCATAAGTATAAAAAAGAAGTTACAATCGGGAGTCTAAAACAGACTCGTATAACATGGACCCCTCGGAGTGGGGGAAATGCGCGTATAGTCCTGTCCCCGCAAGGGGGTGTACTGCTCCCCGATTACTAAAACTCATCTCCTTTTATATCATTGGAACATACTCTGGAAACATACATCACGTCGTGTCATCCAGGTGTACTGGTGAACGGTGTCGGATGATAAGGCACGGCCGCCTGGTCCGAGGAATTAATCTCAAGGGTGGAAGGGGAAAGATGGATGTCCGGCGGAGACGTCACGAGCGATTGGTTTTACTAACAAGCCTGCCTGTGCGTGTCAGTACATCGTTCGTCCATTCCAATTGGAGAGGAGAGGGGGAGAGGGGTGTAGAGATAAACAAGGAGGTTGTGGTGGGGGTATGAGAAAGGGGGTAGGGTTAAACGCGGGAAGATGTCTTAAATAAAGTTTGTAACAAGTGAAGTATTGGCTGGTGCGAACATGATTGTCAAATCATTCCTGATCCTTCGATATCAGTCCTGCTGCATCCAATTCAGATTTCTCAGTGTTGATATATTCTGCAACTGTTGGTAAATTTGTCAGCAATCACATGCGACCAGATTTCAACTAAA
This sequence comes from Bulinus truncatus, assembly GCA_021962125.1. Taxonomy (NCBI): domain Eukaryota; kingdom Metazoa; phylum Mollusca; class Gastropoda; family Planorbidae; genus Bulinus; species Bulinus truncatus. The sequence continues at coordinate 1,496,861 of JAGDYQ010000102.1, forward strand.
GTTTCACCTGCGAACTTGAAGTTTGTTCTTTCCAAATCCTCATTGATTGTTCTGCCCTGCGAATCGAGGTGACTGTCATAATGTTCATTTGGCAATATGACACAAGATTATTCTCTGCTCAATGGGGCCATTCGACGTTCCACGCGATTCAAAGCACTTCTTCCTGGTGCATTGGTTGCAAGGAATAAGGCATCAAGATTATTTTTAACGAAGTGATGGATTGCAACTTCAATTACTTTTGATAGCGAGGATTTTCATCTGGCCCTCCATCCATTGTAAAAACAACAATAGGTTTTATCACATTGTCTCTTTTATCTTTTGTTATTTCATCGAATTAATCCAAATCCAATAGTCTTTCGAAGTCTAAGCCATGAGCAAAAGCAGTGGATGAAGAATACTTCCCTGATCGTATTGCTATGTATGTTGGACCTGAATTGCTTACAACTTCCGGTTTTCCTAGTCCATCTTTTTCAATGCGAATTCCAGGATAAACAGATGGAATAAGTTTGTGTTTAGCTGCAACAACCCAATCGTCGTCTGGTAAACTGACACGATGTTCCACATGCATTAGCTATGATGCCTGTTTATTTGCTGCGGTCAGTCCTATTGGAACTCGTACTTTATCATCCTGGCTAATAAAGCACACTGACGATAATTCCTCTAAATGTCTCAGTGTGGCTGTGCAGCACTTTCCATCCATGTGTTTGGAGTGGGAATCGTTCTGAGATCGGATTAGCTTGACTGGTACTGTGAAAACGTGTCTTTTCCCTTCTATTGTTGAACTTCGTCTTGGCAACAATCGAGTGTAAACGATGCTCCGGCTGACATGGAATCCATCAGTGTTAAGTTGTTCAGCTAATTGGTCTAATGTTCTAATACTTCTGTATATATCACTTTGTCGTTTTTTATGTGCAGCCGACCCATGTAAAGCGATGTCGACAATTGCTTTGAGAAACAATGGCTGATCACAACACATTGAAAAAAATATGCATTTCATGCTATTTTGACATAAAACTCATTCAAGTGTTTCGCAAAATTTTTGAATATTATTTTTAAAACTATTAAGTTTTACTAAAAAAAATTAAAAAATTAAATTAAAAATAAAATTAAAAACATATAAAAATGTGACGTCACCTTGACCTGACCACCCTCCTCCCTGTCACAAACTGTCACACTTTCTTACACCCCCTTCCCCCCCCCCCACCTTAGAGCGTGACGTACTTTATGGACGGCCCCTAAGATTCAATGTGGATAAAAGAAATTAAAGGCCCTGTAATCAGATGGACAATAAAAACGTAACAATGCCCCCCCCCCAGTTTTATTTTGACCGCCCCCTCCCACCTCGTTATCCAAATTCTATCCAAAACGATCATTGAATGATTGATACGCCGTTGGTTTTTATTTGCCACGCCCCATGTAATCTTGTCTAGGGGATGTACCGATTGCTAAACTTGCGGTGGATTAAGGTGACTACAAAACTGACTCAGCAGTGTTTATATACTCAATGTACCATACATGTAATTGTCTAGATGATAATAAGATAAAATATGACCTAAATGTCACCTAGCCTCCCCAGGGTCTTAACCTAAGTTCCATGCTCCACTGTGTGGACTGGAAGCTGACCACGTGAATATATAGGTCAAAGAGGTCAGCAATGTGAACGTTGATCCACTCACATATTATATAACCTGATACGATTGATAGGATAGTAAAAGAGGTTGGATGTTGTCGATAGGTTGAATGTGACCATTGGAGCGGTAGATGAAAGCCATTGTCTTCAATTTAAAAAAAAAACAAACTATATGTCATACGTTTGTACAGAAGTAAGCGAAGTAAAATAAAAGTTCTTGTGTTCTTTGAATCCGGGTATGGGCCTGAGACGGGGGAGGACACGCCAGTAAACTGTAAAGTCATCAAGATACTAAAACCCCTGATAGCACCTTGTCTCATACCAGGGCCGAATGTGCTGGCTTGCTCGATTGTGAACATTCGTCCCCAACAATCTTTCACCGTTTCACATCTTAAAATATGTTTTCACAAAAATTGTACACTGATTCGTTGTGTGTTCTTGAATGACTGGAGACAACCAGAGTGCGGGAACGTACCCCCTTCCTTTTGGACACGGTGCCCTCTTGGAGGCAATGGTAATTAAGGCCGGTCCAGTCGATTAAGCTAACTACGTTATCAACACCTAACTACTTTGGAGTCTAGACCAGGCATGGGAAAACTACGACCTGTGGGTACGTTTTACTGTTTGATCCGACCTGCTGCAATCTCCCCTTCAATCGTTCACATCAATGGAAACTAAATTTAATTTGTATTATAAGCCCTCAATCCAATGAAAAACAAAAAAAAATACAATACCCTGGTCAACCTGACCTTAAACCACCCAAACACCAATACCCTGGTCAACCTGACCTTAAACCACCTAAATACCAATACCCTGGTCAACCTGACCAAAGCACAGCGGCGTAGCGTGGGTATCGGCCGCCCAGGGCGGAAGACGATTTTGCCGCCCTCTCATTTAGGTATTTCAATTTAATCTATACATTTTTGACGCCCCCCCCTAAAAAGTAATAAAAAGTGCCGCCCGGTGCGGACCGCACCCACCGCCCCCCCTAGGTACGCCACTGCCAAAGCAAAGCCTACTACCTATACTAGCAGAGCTGCTGGAAATGGTGTGCGATTCGAACTTGCGTCGGGTGCCCTTTAAGTTAGTTGCCCCGTCAAATACAGAAATCTGCTATGAGTATAAAATGACTAAGGGACCCCAGTTGGTATGAATTTCTGAGGGCTTACGATTAGCTGTTGGTAGCCTAGATATCAGGATTAATGAAATTAGTCCCTCTGATCTGAGACATGGTCATTCAGTGGGTCCCCGGGCATGCGGTCGTGCCTGGCAATGAAAGGGCCGACTGCCTTGCTAAGTCGATACATGCCCAAGCGCAGCCCGTGGGCGCACGAAAGAGCTCACTTGAGGCAGCGTGTGCCAAGATCTGTCTCTTATGACAATCGAAGTGGTTCTCGAGCTGGGACAATGGGGTGACGGGCAGAAATGTCCGCAGACAGATGGAGCGGCCGTCTAAAGCTGACCCGTGGTGGCAGCTTAGGAGAGTCGAGCAGGCGCTAATTGCTCAGCTCCGTACTGGGCACTGTCCTATTGGCGCGTATTTTGGGAGGTTGATGCCCACTGTCGACATCCTTTGCCGACACTGCAGGGAAGTGGAGGAAACCGTGGATCATGTGCTTTTCGAGTGTCCCGGGCTGGCGGACCACAGGGTGGACCAGTCCGGAAGCTTGCTGGTCATTGGGCTTTATGGCAGTCTCCAGATGTTGAGAGACACAGCAGGCCTGATCTCACGGGCTCTAAGAGACTAAGTCTCAGCCCGCAGTTTCACTGAGAGAGTTCAGAGAGAGAGAGAGAGAGAGAGAGTGAAACGACAAGTCGACTTAACATCCCGCGACTTAGTTTGATTTCAAGACTTCCATGTAAAAACAAAAGATTCTCTTTTTTACAGCCCGTGGGGGCCATTGTTGTCAACGGCATATTGGGGGGGGGGGGGAGTGGAGTGCGTGCGGCTGGCACAATAATTAGCCACATTCCCATTCCTAACTAATGTTAGGCAGTGCCACTCTTAGGGGGGGGGGGGGGCTAGTCAAACAATTCTAAATATATTTAAGGACCCTATTCTAAGATGCCTGACGGGCGCCCTCAAAACACCAGACTTAATAGACATCACTACTTTAAACGGGTCCCTTCGGAAGTGGGGGCCCTATGCGGTAGTCTGGTTAACCTGTCCACAAGAACGGTTCTGATGTCAGGTAGGCCTACCTATATAAATACGTGGTCTTGGGTGCGCTATACATCCGTCTCCCATATTTAACCGTTTATTTAATGTAGCTCTAAATATAATCTCTGATTCATAGGTTTCCATTTAACAAGAATTAATGTAAATATAATGTCTTTGATTCATAGGCTTCTGTTTAATATGAATGAATGTAAATATAACTTGTTTGAATGAATGTAAATATCGGCCTAATATTTGATTCAGGCTTTCAATCTGTCTCACTTCCTAGAAACTAGTAAAAACCCCTTCCAATAAAATATCTTCAAAACGTTATGCTACGTGAGCCTCAATGAACAATGTTTCATAGGGCTCCCACATAAACAGCCTATCTGTTGGTAGGAACAACAGTTGATCGCCTCGGGCCCCCACATAAACAGTCTATCTGTTGGTAGGAACAACATGTGATCGCCTCGGGCCCCCACATAAACAGTCTATCTGTTGGTAGGAACAACAGGTGATCGCCTCGGGCCCCCACGTAAACAGTCTATCTGTTGGTAGGAACAACATGTGATCGCCTCGGGCCCCCACATAAACAGCCTATCTGTTGGTAGGAACAACAGTTGATCGCCTCGGGCCCCCACATAAACAGTCTATCTGTTGGTAGGAACAACATGTGATCGGCATGGGCCCCCACATAAACAGTCTATCTGTTGGTAGGAACAACAGGTGATCGCCTCGGGCCCCCACATAAACAGTCTATCTGTTGGTAGGAACAACATGTGATCGCCTCGGGCCCCCCCCATTAAACAGCCTATCTGTTGGTAGGAACAACATGTGATCGCCTCGGGCCCCCACATAAACAGTCTATCTGTTGGTAGGAACAACAGGTGATCGCCTCGGGCCCCCACATAAACAGTCTATTTGTTGGTAGGAACAACAGGTGATCGCCTCGGGCCCCCACATAAACAGTCTATCTGTTGGTAGGAACAACAGGTGATCGCCTCGGCCCCCACGTACATAGGCTTCCTTTCAGTAGGAATTCCCAGCAACTTCTCCGCTATCAGAGACATGCAATTTTTGGTTCCCCCAAAATATCTCTCGATTTCTCAGCCTCGACCCCGCCCCCCCCCCCCAATCATAAGACTGGTTCTGATTAAAATTAACAATATGCATGTGACTTGCCCACCCTGATATAACGGTGTGTCATCTGTTCAGCTCAGCCACACAACAAACACACGTAGTCCCACTATGTTGACAGTTGATAATACTTCTGTCAATACGTAATTAATCTACTCTTAAAAGAACTCATGTTGCTGTGTTAACAAAACTAAATACATGTATTAATTATGATCATGATTTTGTATGTATGATGGTCTATGTAATTTCCCAGAGTGTATTTAAACAACAAAAAAAAAGGTATTTTTGTAGATGCGCCTTGGCCTAGTTTTGAAAGAAACAAATTAACCAACACGAAAAGTGGTTTTAAAACAAAAAACGCAGTAAGTGCAGTAAGTGGTACGCTACATCAAATATGATGATCCAGAGTATCCTTTCTTTCTTTCTTCTCATTCGCAATTTCGTTTTACAAGTTATGGCTAAGGTTTACTTGGGAAAAATAGCAGTAAATGTGCATTTTATTTTTTTGTTTAATATTACTTATAGCTGTGCCGAAAATTAAAACATTTATAGGTTATAGATTATGTCATATACACATGCAAGAAGTTTTAGGATGCAACAATAAAAATGTAACATAGTATAAATGTAAACATGCAAGAAATTGTAGGATGCCACAATAAAAAATGTAACATAATATAAATGTAAACAGACTATTCCGTCTCATTTACACTGAGTGGCATATTTAAATACGTACTATTCTGTTGTTTATTTAGCAGACACTTGGAACACCGATGAAGGTCATCCTTGTTGTTATCGACACAATAAACAAACCGCCCAACGCCGCCACTCCAGCTAGACTTAAACTCAACTTGTAAACTTTCAAACTCAAGGCAAGTGGCGGGCTGGCTATGAAATCAACTGCATGTGTTTCCCCTATGACAGTAAATTGTATGGGTGTCACCAATGCCTTCATAGGCTAATTAAGTTAAACTATACAGTGGGCCAAGAGTTATTTCAGACCCAGTAAGTCACTGTAGAGGAGGGTGATGTGAGACAATACCGTAACTCCCCGGGATTAGTGAGGGTCAAAAGTTCGGTCAGTCATGGGACAAAAAAAAATGTGACTAAAGAGGGACAAGTGCGGATGGAAACATTTTTAAACACAGGGTAGGTTGGGGTCCGAGAAGAAAAGAATTGGCCCCTTTATAAAACAAATGTCAGGGAAAATGAAGTATGATGATTTAAATTTTGAGGGGGGGTGTGTGTCCTGTAGAAGTCGGGATCCATGGCGTACTACCGCCGTTCAATGCGCCTGATCACCAGCCTGATCACCTCTGTGACTTAATGAATTAGATCAAGGGGGACAATCACGCTTTAGTTTATTTCAATAGTTTATGATTAGTTTACTTGACTGTACTAGACATGTTAAAATTTAAGGCACTTAATATGGGTAGCCTATTCTGTTTAATGTGGGGAAATAATAGTCATTTATCAAATAGTTTAAAATTATTTAGAAATGGAGCGAATTCTTCTTTTGACTTAAAAAAAATATGATAACAGGCCACCAGCATTCAAGTTTTGATGAATAACTTTATTCATTACATATAAAATGTTAAGTCTCCTCTGTGTTAAATGTTTTATAAATATTGATCATCTAGTGGCTAACAGATTGCACACAACCAGGAAGTGAATCCTTACATAAAAAAAACTTCAATGTAACTGACATTTTTGTCCAGGGTGTAATTTACATTTTAAAAAAAATCAATATTGTAACCTAGTTTCATAAAAGAAGAAATCTATGTCTTTAAATGTCAGAGTGACACTGCCCAACATCACACAACAAAGTAAAACAAGAAAAAAAACAGAGTATTTAAAAAGCTGATTTTATTACTCAATGAAAAACAAAAAATATACCTACTTCAGGTAGCTAATACCTTTTAGTTGGCCAGACTAAAATTTTGAAGTTAAAAATGGCTTATGCCAAGTTTTACCCAGATTTCAATTAAAAAAAAACTTAACAAAATAAGAAGGAATTAATAGTGCGGTGAGCAAAGTAAAAAGAGATTAAAGCTAATGGGACAGTCACATATTATATAATACTTGGGGGGGGGGATGTCCTGTTTTAATTTAGGTATTATCTGTGACATAAAGTGCCGGTGGTAGTGATTTGTTATACAAAGCAACATTTATTCTAATTTCATGTATGTAAATAAAATATGCAAAATTTTAATGGTAATTTTTCTTTAAAGCGGGTATGTTATAAAATTAGAGGAAGGAGGATAGTGAATTTCATATAAAAATATTTAAAGGATAATTACAATGGGGAGGGGAGTTAATTTTTAAATAGATTATTTGCATTATATGATATGTGAATGGCCCATAACATATTACCAATTGACTGCCAATTGTAGAGATTTCTTCAAGCTTCATAATAAAGTTAAGTATAAAAAAAATTCTTCGTGTATGCATTCTATCAAAGATAAATTCACAAATGACAATAAATGTAACTAAATAATTTAGTTTTCATACATAATATACACAAGATGTGGAGGAAATCAATTTTTGAGGCCAGCTATATACTTTCCAAAAAAATATATACATAAATAAAATACTTATTTAATTGATGATTTAAAAAATGTTTATTAAATATGTTAGTTTTCAATGGTTTTTTTCTTGTTTTTAAAACATATTCACTGTCCACATGTTACAACGTAATTTATGACTTAATAAAAAGGCAATTTATTAAAATAGTAAACCCAAGATTGAATCCTTTCATATTGTTCTTTTTTTTCCCAAAACTTTAACAATATCATTTCAATAAAAAAATTAAAGAAATGCTTTGCGAGGTGCAAACATACATGCGTTATGAAATGGAATACGTATTATCTTTTCAAACAAGCTTTTTATGCAAAATCTTTGTTTAGACAGGGTGGCCCAAAAGTAGGTTTACAGTTATCACATAGACACTAGAACAGCGGGAAATTCCTTATAACTGTTAACATAAAACAATTTAATCTCTCGGATGCTCAAAATATCCTCCTTCAACATTCTTCAAATCTCTCCAAGACATTGACACACAGTGCAGCACAAATTCTGATCTTCATCAATTTTTGTAAATGCAAGATTTCTTCTCATAAACATTGTTCTTAACAACACCCCAAAAAAAGAAATCCATAGGTGTCAGGTCAGGTGAACATGGTGGCCATCCGATGCAGCCCCTTCTTCCGAACCAATGCTTTGGAAAAACTTGGTTAAGGAAGTATGTTATCAAGTAAAAAGTTAGCTTTACATAATAAAATACATTACAATCAGCAAGGAAAAAGCTGTTAATGTAAATTACATTAATACTCTGAGGAATGTTTTATATTGGTATTACTAAGCAAGTAACTTCAACCATATAAAAGGTAGTCTAATAACTGTAAACCTACTTTTGGGCCAATCTGTATTATACATGTAATAACAATAATTAGTAACATAAGTATTTTATCTTCAAGATACTATTTAACACAACAAAGAAGAACTCAGCATGTTAATCTTATTGAATCCAGAACTAAAATCAAAGAAAACGGATACATTACAAATACATGTATCATGATAAATTACCTCATCTAATTATGCCATATTTTCTCATACTCAGTTTGACTTATTAGCTAACATGACATTAATTACGAGGATCTAAAAATGTATCAGGGGCATCCTAAGTATTACTGTTAAATGCGTGTGACCTGGAAGGAAAGTCAAATGCAGGGCTTACAACCATAACTGTAGTCTATATATCATAACAAAATGCACAAATCCTGGGGTTCTCTTCAGCACAAGGTGTGTTTGCCATAGTTGCCAACCCCAACTGGGTAAGATGAAACATTTCTAAAAATGCAATGAAACTCAATGACACATTAGTTCAATGAGACTTAAAATGTACAAATTATATGTGAACAAAATGTTCAAACTGTTCAGCCATCTTGAAATTTTTTTACTCCAGGAAACCTTAGTTTATTCGGAAAACAACTGTCAAACGTTTAATCTTCTAAGATGCTCATAATGTTGTGGAGGTAAAAATTGTTAAAAGTAATTATGAAAATTGTTGAAGCAAATTAGAGGTCATTCAAAATAATGATTTGACAATTTGCTTGTTGAAACAAGCATAAATAAATACAACAAAATGCATACTTAATGAGCACATAATAAAAGGAAGATTGTACTTCACAGAATAATATTTGATTGCACATTAAATGGCTGACAGGAGTATATTCAAATGGCTGATAATCTCATAAAAATTTGCTGTAAGAAAACAGCACATCACCACAACATTTTTTTTCTCACAATAAAAAAAAAAAAAATTGAAAAAATTATATACCGGTACACATGTATATAATTTTTCAATAACTTAAAAAAATGTTCATCAGCTTCAAAAAAAAAAACATAAAATAACAAGCATACATTTAAAAAACTTGTGGGGAAAGGTGCGTCAAATAGCAGTTTAAGAAATTAAGTATCCAGCATTTTCTTTTTAAGACAATGATCAAAATAATCTATCACTAACTGTGAAATACCCCCCCCCCCTCAAAAACAGAAAATTTTGCTGTTTCAGATGATCAATATGTACTGCAGAGTAATTGGTTGTGTTAGGAAAGTTACATCTAGCTAACAATAGATAGGGATAGCTAGACTGTAAAGAAAAAAATAACCATTTCAAGTTTAGGTTGAAAATGTAATCATGCATGACAGCTAGAGGTGACTAGCAAACATATGCCACTAAAGATACATTAGTAAAACTTTGTATTAAAAATAAACTGGTAATTCAATCCTTGCCCATAAAATATAAACATGAACTTGATTCCCATTTTAATATCCAGCAGCGACAATGCAAGTGAAAGACTAATTTTAAAACATTTCAATACAGCGTATGTTCCGTTAGTGTAATATGTAAAAATTAAGTTGCAGTTATTCTTCTAGAATACTTTTTATGTTTTTTAAATATTAGTAAAACCAGGGCTCTCATAATGTATGGGGCCACTAGGCCTGGTGGCCCAACATTGTTTGATCGTTTACTTTTCATATTGTGAGTGGTTGTATTAAGTGCCCCATCACAATAGTTTGCCCAGGGAGCCCATAATTCACAAAAAAAGATGTCTCTGAATAAAACTATTAAAATATTCAAAATTAAAAACCAACATTACTCTGCAGTACATTAACCTCAGATGAAAAAGATTTACCATAATTCTACTTTGTGGATGTTTATCTTTCACCAGTAACTACACTCACTATATATTTACTAACAGTTGTTTCTTGAAGAATTGCCATATGCTCAGCATTGGGAATGGGAACATGATATACAGCAGCCTTTTGCTGTTGCTGCCACCGCAAACACCCAAGCAAGCTCCTCATATTGACTGTGCCGTCACCGTCGCCATAGAAAACATTGGGGTAAGTGTCTGGGAATTGATTTCTGCCAAAGATGAACATTTCAGGTGTGGGTAGACCTGTACCATGAAGACAATGGACGACTACGCCAGGTGGTTTCAAGTCTCGGATAAGGTTCTCTGTGTCTTTTCTCATCTCAAAGCCATCTGTAAAATTGAGGTCACTAAAGAACTCCTTATAGTCTGCAACAGTGTAGTTTTTAGAGTCTGTCATAACAAGAACTTCTGACTGATTCCAAAACTGGTCGCTAGGCATCAGAAAAGCTGTACTTGGCATGGATCTTTGTTCTGGACGTACTTTGATTGGGTTCACAACAGAAACTCCTAAACTGTCACCTAAACAAAATTAAAACTTCTTCGTGAGATTATAAAAAGATAAATGAAAAAAAAATTAAAAATATGAAAATAAGTTTTCTTATAACTTTAAATTGTTATGACTTAAGGATAAATATATAAGAATTACTCTGCTAGGTATAGCAAAGTGAAGCAATGAATGTATAACCTTGCAGAGAACTATAAGCCTCAATCTTTGATTAATGGATGTAAACTTTTTCTAATGCTAGAAAATGGAGCTCACATCATTATACATGTACATTGATATCTCAAAATACATGTATAACTTCAAATAACTTGGAATACCAAAAATATTTTCTAAATAATTTGGACAATGAATGCATTGTATATGGCTTTTATTCACTATCTGTCTTTTTTGTTCAAATCTTGTAACTCAAGGTAGGGTATTTTCATTTTAATTTCTTTTTAGTAATGTTTATAATGGGAACAAAAATAGATAATGTCATTAAAAGTACAGAAATACATAATATAATTTGCTCACTTAAGGGTAGACTACCTATGCTTTAAAAAACAACAACAGATAAATCTTGTAAAAATCAAAAGTATTTATAAAATAATAACAAAAAATAACAGCACTACTAGTGCCACTAGGTCAAAATTAGTAGATTCGTCTAAGGCCGAAGCCTGGTAAATTTATTTTTACTAGTACCTGTATTCTATATATTTCATGGGCATTTGCACTGACTCATTAAACAAATACCTCAACTATACATTTACTAGTTTAAATTAATAACTTTTGTTTTAATTCCAAAAAATAGAATAAAAAGAAAAAAAAATGACAAAATGTTGTGATCTAAACTTCTAAAAAAAAAGTTTTGATATTTAAACTGTATTTTTAAATCAGTTTATTTTTTGAACAGATGTGTATAAAAAAATCCAAACTTTAGTTGCATTTACAAGCACATATGTAATTCTTTGAAAATTGTTGTGGACGTAGCATCAGCCAAACAAAAAGCTTTTATTAAAATGCACCAAAAAGGAAATAAATGATTCCACAGATCATACAAATATCTTTATAAATTATCACTAATAAAAATAAAAGTGCGGGTGCTATTTAGATAACACTTTGGTGTAATCATTTATGACATGACAAAATAATTATGATAAAATATTTTTCTAAAAATTTGTGACCAATGTCATTTATATAATATAAAAAACAATGGATTAAGAACTTGAATGATCTAGGGATCAAACGATTTTCAAGAATTCAGTTCAGATTCTGAGATATTATATTTTAGAACTTATTTATAAGTTTTATTAAAAAAATCATATACACAAAATAAAAGCTAAGAACTTTCTAAAGAGAGAGGATCTGAATCACTCGGCATAATCTTTCTTTACCTTTGGAATCATAACTACAAATATTTCTTGCAGTTTCTGATAATGCATCATTATAAATTGGCAAGATCATTAAAAGAGGATGATTTCTGAGCTTGAAAGCTAAAGAAATACTTCCCAAAGTAAATATAAAATTACCTGATGCCATGAGTCTCATTGGCTTCACTGCTCCTCCCCAGACTCCTGCAAGGGAGATAAAGGAATGCACATATTTGTCTTTCCATTCCTGTGGTTGATTATTCAGGAAATAAAGAAACACCGGATTTCCCATACTGTGAGCTATGACAACTACTCTACTGTTATTATTTATGCTGAAAGTCTCTTCAATGAGATTTTTCAGGTCAGTATAGTAGTCTGTCATTTCATCTGGCAAAATTAGATGGAATAAAATATGAATCATTAAATAATTATTTTATAAAGAAAAAATAATTAATTTCATCCTTAAATATTTATATTTTTCATAATGACAGTAAACAACTGTATTGAAATGTTCCGACAATAAAAGTTTAATTCAACTAGTACACATGCATGATTCTAAAAGTTTAATAAAAGTTTTAGATAAATAATCTTTTTATCACATGAAGGCTATGCAACATTCAAATACTATTGATTAAAAGGTAAATGAAAAAAAAATTACTTGGTGCTTTTCTGAAGTCAAATGGAGCTCCTCTAACAGAGACATTTCTGACATAACCAAAGGGTATCAAGTCTCCAACAATGGAATAAAAATAGGACACTGTAACAAAACATAATAATTTAATGAATAAATGAAAAATTATTTTTAAAAAGTCTAGACAAGGAAATAAATTTGTAATATTTTTGGAAAAGCTAATTTAGAATTAGCTTTCTGTTTGATTAAAAAATTTCATGAGGTGGCATGCAGGGCTGTTGATAAGGTTTTCATCTCGTATATTTAAGTGGATTGGAAGAAATCTTCAATAACAATTAACTGTTTTCAGTCCTGCAGGTGTCCATTGTTAATTTCATTTTCTTAGTTTTTTTTTATAATCTTTTTAAAAAAAAAAGAATAAAGAAAAATGTAAATAGCCTTTCCAGACCACTAAGGTTTACAGGGCAGATAAATAAACCTTAAGGCTGAAGAATTTAAAACTATTAGTCAAACAGCAAAACTTACAATAAGGAATATAGTGTGAGGCAGAGCTGGGATCCAACCACTCGACAGATGCTGTGTCTCCAAATCCCACAGTACGGATATCTACACCTGGAGAGTTTGATGTTTGTCTTGTTGCTGGGTTATATACTAATCTAAATTTAACATAGTGTTAAAATTTGTTTAGACTAATTAAAATAAAAGTGGAAACTTTATAATAAATGCCAACCAAAGGAAAAATTGATATTAATAGAAAAGCAATGCAACCAGATTCTATTTTCAATTATAACTCATCATGTTCACTAAATGAATAAAACCACACCCTCAACATTGGTATAAAATGGACAAAATGTATATTATGGCAAGCCTATACATAAGTGTTGCATCCAATGCATCAAACGAAAAAAATGCACACAAAATAATCCAACATTTGCAAAAAATAAAAAGTAACTCATTAAAAATTATCTTATAACCTTTCTAAGAAACAATGGTTGAAACAAATTTATGTATACACAGATAAACATGAAAAATATTGAAAGGCTCCATGATATTATCTATAATTATCTTTTCTATTACAGTGGTTTTTAAATTTTTATCTTTCACGACCCACCATTACAATTGTTTTGGTTTCACCATAAAAAATGATTTATTTTACAACCCACATGCAAAGAAAAAGTAGTATAGAAAGAAAGAGAATAAAAAAACATCTTTAAATGTATATATTGATTTGTCCTTAAACTTTGCAGATTTACAAACTTTTAGTTTTGTAGAGAAATAGAGTTTTAAATATGCATATAGAGCCTCTATCCTTTTAATACATTTTAATTTGGTCGCTACCCACCAGAAATTTGTCAGTAACCAACTAGATGGGTTGAAACCCACACTTTGATAAACTCAGTTCTATCAATATATTTTTAATGATATCTTTTAAAAATATAAAAAAGTTAAGAATTTTTCATTAAACTTTTATTAAACTTTGTTCATTTTTGCCTTGACACAAGCAACACATGTTATAGTAACACATCAAAGTGTAGTAAAATAGATGATGTCACATAATATTTATTATAGCCTGCAAAAAAAATTCTTTTAAATGCAAATGGTTCTCTTTCCCATATAGAAAACTTTACAATGTTACAAAAACTTTAATTTTGTAGTTTAATTTTTGCATCGAATTTCTATATTAGCTTATCCATTCTGTGAAGTCTAGTCTAAAAATATATAGTCACCTCATATTATCTACAAAACAATCTAAAACTTCTGGAAGGAGCTCTGCTAGGTTGAGCCAAATAGACTCATAACCAGATGTAGATTTACGACACAGAAAATGTGGAACTGAAGTTTTATTAAGTTTTGCAACAAGCTGCGAACCACCATCTCCTGGAACTGTTAGGAATAAATAAAAGTTTTTGATCAACATTAAAATAATAGGACAGCTTTACAAAATAAAACTTTCTTTAAGCTCTTTCAAAGAAACTGATGCTGATCAAGAATACATCATTGTTATTTTTATTAAGTCCCTTAAAACCACTAAAAGTACAGTTTTTATGTTACTCTTCTATATTATTTTTGAAAAAGCGTGATTTAAAATTTTTTTTTATTATATTATTGTCTTAGTATTTATTTTCACTTTCAACTATACATTATTTAAACAGATCCTAAAGAATAGCTGAGAAATATGGAGAAATATAATATATAAATAGTACATATATATATATATATCATGTGGAGATTAAATGCACATTTTGTATTTTGTTGTGTTTTAAAAAAATGGCTTAAATCTTTGCAGAAAAACAATAGCGATTTTAATACCTTGTCATCTACATAAATTCAATCCCTACTAGTAATCGTAGCCATCAGCCGTACCAATATTAACACCACCCACCTCCCAACCAATACAACCACGTTGGTGAGTTGAGGGAAAAATTTAATATTAATCTTCTTTTGAAGTTATTGCTTTGGGCGCCGATATCTATAAATGTTATCCTTATATTCTTTCGTTCATTTACTTTCTTTCTATCAACTATTTGTTCAATGTTTTAATCAACTACAGAATAGAAAACTTTATTTTTTTATCTATCTGTCAGTTATATATATAAATATATATATAGTACATACTGTAAGTGTGTATAGTTTATATAGTGATAAATTATATACCATATTGTGTGCTTGTGTGTATGTATGTTAATTAATTTATTAATTCATTTATACTTATTTATATTTATATATTGTTTTTATTTATTAATTCATTTTTTTTAGTATTTACTACATTTCATTACAAATAATTTATTGAATGGTATAAAATTCTAAAACTGTATGGTGTAATCAAAATTGAAAACTGTGTAATAAAACAATATCATTTAATTAACACATATTATATTATTAAATTACATGCTGAGTTCAACAACAATAAAATTATCGGTGGTTAATAACAATTAATTTAATATGAATACATGAAAACCAACAAATTAAAAAAAATATCTTGTAAAATGACACTCTTTGATGTAACCACATGGCAATTTTCAAACATTCAAAGCAAAATTTTTATCGGCTTTCATTTTTCATTTCTTTTTATCTTCTGTTGTTCTTTCTTTCATGTGTCAGCATTATAAATTCTTTCTTTCGTTTCATTTTGGTTATAGTAACAGTTGTATACTGTCATCACATTTAAAAACATTGAAGTATGCACTAGTCGTTGCACTCAGTGATCAGTCAATAATAGGGGTATGACTAAAATATAAGCCAATATCCCCATATCATATTTGGTGGAGCTTTGTATCACAAATAAAGAAAATATGGGTAATTTTTGTTTTGCATAAAAAAAGTTCATCCTCCAATCGACACAAATATTTTAGAGCATACAAATTTTCAAATATTTTGATAAAAGTTTCACCATTATAAATAAAAATAAAAGTGACATAAGAATAATATTGATCTATTTGTGCATTAGTTAAAAGAAATTTAATGTTCAATTTTTCAATGGACTTGCAAAGTGGAATTAAATCTTGAATCCCTTTAATTACACGCTCTGCACAGATATTAAAACGCTGCGTTGGTATAGGTGCTGGATCTGTGGACCATAATGTCTTTAATAGTAACAGTTCTGCTGAAGTAGACATATTTTGAAGATAACTCATCAGAAATGCTGTCATTAGCAGTCTACCCAAGCATTAAGAAACTATACCTGCAACTGAACACTGGACTTACAGCTAAAGCTGCAGTTGAGCACCTGTTTTCATTGGGTGGGCGTGTTTTTATGCCATTAGGCTAAGCAATGATCATTTTGAAATGATGGTCTTGTTACGTGCTGCCAAATGGTGAAGTGATTACCATTAAAATTGTGCTTTGACAATGTATTCTATTGTTTTTACATTTTTTTTAAATTTGAGAAACTTTCACTCATTATATTTTAAATAAAAATATTTTGTTGTTCTCAAAAGTATTGGTATTGTATTGGTATCGATTTTGGCAATACATTTTTACTTGAGTATTTGTATTGGTATTGGCGATACTATTTTCATGAAGTATTGGTATCGGTATTGACGATACAATTTAAGAGTATTGTTAACAACCCTGGCTATTTATAATCTAAGCAATAAATTTTCTTTTTATTTGAGGCACCAATGTGTAGAGCATTATTAGTCATTATATATAAAATGTGCCAGAACAAAAGGTATTTTCTGGATCAGTTCATCAACAATGCTCATTACTGTCACAAGTAATATTTTTTAAAATGTTTGAATTTGTTATTATTTGTTTGGAATTATTGAGTCAGAAATTTATGCACAAAAACAAAATGTTTTTAATAGACGCCAGTTTTGTTTTAAATTAAAAAAAACGCAATCTTTTCAGAAGTTAGCAAACATAGTATTATCTAATCTATGATCTATGTATAAGACATACATAGATTAATAGTCGTAGACTTTTATATTTTAATATACCTGTAGTTAAAAATGTAATTACCTATTATAATTCATTATATAATATTGTATTCAAATTATTTCAAATACAAGTACGAATGTATAATACATTTTTAAATTTGATTACGCAGTGGCTACGGTTCGGTCCGACCGAACCCGTTTTTTTTTTTTCTTCGGGTACCAGCCATAGATATTGCTCCACACCCTAACCCTAATCCTGAAAAAAAATAATTATATATGCCATGTTCCTTATACCCTAATATAATGGTTTTGGCTGGTGCCGGAGCCACTGCGATTTGATTATTTAAAATTTGAGACTAAACACTGACATTGTTTAATAAAGAAAATACTATTAAGAGGACAAAAATTGACCATTAGTTGCTATTCGTTTATGCTTAGGATTTTATATAATTAAAAAAAATAATAGATAAATCATAAAGCATTAATAAATAAAAATGCCATAATTTGACCAACTTATGCTGAATGAGAATGAAGTCAACGCCGATGATGACGATGTCTCAAAATTCGGTCAACTTACTGAGTATTACAGGGTATCTCGGTCCTGCTTGTATACAAGATACAAAAACTATAAGAAATATGTAGATTAGAAATAAAAGCTTTTGATCTTCCGATACTATATTCCACGTCATGATGAATAAAACGGGATATATGGTAGAAAATCACGCCAGAAATTACTTCATGGTATTGGCTTCAAGAGAAACTCGACCTATTTTAAAGTAAGAGAATTGTAACTCTTTAGCATAAGAGTTAATTAGCGTTGCCAGGGATTTTCCACTGAGCTCTATATTTAACTTAATATAGAGAAGTGAATCCATAGACACACATAAACACGTGCATTGGACACATTTTAAAATATCAATAACTAATTATGCAAACAGAAAAATCTCCGAAGCAGAAAAGCAAATTGATGAATTATATCTAATAGGGAATGCATGCATTGTTAAAATGTATTCTCTGTACAGATACAACAAAACACACACACTCGACAATGAAAACGATGTACCCTTAATAGTCAAAGTATCAATTTAATTTATTTAACAATGCGTTATGCCAAGTTAAAGGTTTGGTGTCACTAACAGTTTAAATTCGACGGCCCTCCCGCAAACAATTTGAGATGGTCGAAGGGCCCTCCTAAAAAATAATAATACCCCCCTCCCCCACTGTTGTGAGCTGTTAATTAATATCCTCCCCCCCCCCCCCCATTTTTTTAAAATCACAGAACAACACACTCTACATCAAAATCAGTTGACTTATTGGGCTAAACTATTCTTTGGGGCGAGTATCATGTTGGCCTATGGGACATATAGGCCTACATTATAGCACTTATTTAAATTAAAAGAAAAATAAATCAACATTTGGATATTTTAAACATATCTCATCGGCGTTAGACAATTATACAGTTAGGCCAACAGACTAATTTTTTTTACGGTTGACACTATTTCAGTAATGCAGTTAAGTGCTTTCAATCGTTTCCAAGCATTTTTTCTTTCGCATCAGAGCCGGGTCTGCAATGACATGTAACCACCACGGGGAATATAACTAAATGGGTTATCAGGGACTCGAAACCATCACTTATGTAAACAAATAAAACATTCTCGTGTTGTACTAAAGTAGACCAGTTCTAAATATACTCCCAATGTTGATGTTTTATGTACATGTTATGATTGTCATAGCTGGACGTGCTTTGGGCCAGTTACCTTCTTTATCTAACAGACACTTATCTATCAAGCACTCGGGGGAAAAACCTTTTTATTTAAAAAAAAATATGAAGAATCAAAAACTTTAAGCATGTAATAAGATTTACTTAGATGAATCCATCATATCAATGAAGTTTAATTTAAGCTTAGTTTAATTTAAATTTGATGGGTATCTGGTCCTAGATAATTATTATTTATTTTATTTAATTTTTAAAAAAATATCAGAGAAAAATTTCTTAAATCAAATATTATTTTACTATATTTTTACAGTTTAGCAGCAGGCCCTAGCCTATAAAGGAAAAAAATCTGACGGAGTTGTTTGTAGGTCAGCTCATAATCACGCGCTCGGTCATATGATCACACCATGGAGAGAGGTAAAGAAAGGGGGGAAGGGGAGATTACGCTGAGCGCCAATGCACCTTGTTTTTATGTTGTTTATTCACATACTGTGGTGCGCAATTTTTTTTCCATGTATGTAAACTAATGTAAACCAGGTGCGTCAGTGAAAGAATCCACGATTTTTTCTAATTTGAAAAAGGAACACATAAATAATAATAATAATAATACTCATTTCCAGTGTGCGTTAAATCGAAAGTAAAGAATTAATACAACAGTATTCCAGTTTAAAATACAATCATGAAAAAAAAAATCGGATCTGCCCGAAACCAAAAAATAACATCGCCTGCAGATCAAGCCTAAGGGGATATAACTCTATGCAAATGTTTAGCAGGGTACAGCTAGTGTTTTATAATCCTCAAAATAATGAAAATCCGCAATGTTTTACAGCACATAGCACATAAATTATTGGTCTAAGTATTGCCCCAAACAACGTCTAAAAAAGCGTTACGACTCTATGGTCATGTTTTACTTGGTCTGTTTGAAAATCATCAGCGTCATCAAGTATTCTGCTAGATCAGTGGTGGCGAACATATGGCACGCGAGCCACAGTCGGCACGCAGAGCCTAATCAGTCGGCCCGGGACTAAAATATCACTTCCTAATTTAAATTGAAGTGTTCACCCTTTGCTATAAATAGTGTTTTTTTTATTTGTTGAATTTTGCGCACGCGGCCCCAAAAAAAAAGGTTTGCCACCACTGACCTAGATATTGCAGAGAACATTTTCACTCATGCCTGTGTTTGATGACGATGGCCAAATTAGTTTATTTGGCTTAATTTAATTTGATAGTTGTGCCTGACATACATGTATCCATTTTTCTAAATCACTAAAACTTTAAAAGTCGTCGAAATAAACTCAATCAACTCCAAAAAAAAAAAAAAAACACATTTGTATTTGGAAACCGTAGAGTGCAAAGATTTTGTCAAATCTTAAAAACAACAAATTACTAAAACGGAAAAAAATGTGTATGACGTCTCAGGATAATTTAAAATGTGTGGGATGCCCCCTTTTCCTTTTATCTCTGGTACGCCACTGCCAGTGACAAACGTAACGCGTGACCGTCATTGAAAATCCCAAGTACACAATCGTACTTCTCTGCTTGAAAACAAGCCATGACGTGTGTCTGTAGTATAATAGCCTATTGTTTCCAAGATTCTAATTAGCAACATTTTATCTAAAATTAGCTACACGCTTTCCACTTCACCAAAACTAAAACAAACAAAAAAACCGCTGTGACGGCCGCCGATAACAAATGTTGGACCCAAGATAATTATTGATATCTGAGGTCAGGGTCGGCCGTAACAATTGCAGGGCCCTATGCGACAAGGATAATAAGTGATAATTAAGATTGTGTATCAGAAATTACATTCATTGTATTTTATTAATTCTTTACTAAGTACAAAATCACGATCAAATTAACTTTACTTTACGAGCCTTGCGTGTAGCGAAGTGATACAGTATATCATCAAAATTATGTTTCCTACATAGATCACGGTCAATATCAAGAATTGCCAAATTGTTCAATCTATCTTTGTGAATTGTTGAGCTCAAGTAATTCTTGATTAGTTTGAGGCGCGAGAAGCTTCTTTCACCAGATGCCACAGTTACTGGTATTGTTAAAAAATATTCTGAGTGCAACAAAGTAGTTGGAGAAAGCAGTGTATCTTTCATTAGTGGACAAATAAACGAAAAATAGATCGTGGTTTGATTTCAGCTGTTCAAATCTCGGCTGCAAGGATTGAGTAGCAGTGTCCACAATTCTGTTGAAGCAATTTAACATGTAGTCATCTTCAGCATTTCCTGGTATGAAGTTTTCCTCAGATTTATCATACTGTCTTTTCCTTTGACGTTTGGCTGGAAAGATTGCAATAACTTCCATGTTTTCAGCCAATTCCTTTGCTGTAACAAGAATCTGAACAAACCCATCAACTCTAAGTTTCCTTAGCCAAGTCATCACGTTGTTGTACGAATCCATTGCAGTGCTCAAATCTTCTTTTTCATCTTGCAGTTCTTTACTCACTATAACACAAATGACACTAAGAATTTGTACTGCTTCAATGTTTCATACAGTGTTTCTGTTCCACTTTTAATTATCGCATCATTAGTCAATACAGCTAATTCATCGAGTGCGTCACAAATTTCAGGCGATTGATACGTTATTACTAGGGAGCGACCGATATGCCTTTTTACCGATAGTCCGATACCGATATTTTTCCCCAGCATTTTTACCGATACAGATACCGATACCGATATTTTTTTTAATCAACAACAATGCCAAACACGTGTTTTTCTCGTGCTACAGCTAATGACGTATGTCAACCCATACTCACCCCTTCCCTGTCATATTTCGTAACACTTCGCCCACACGTAAGTCTTGTTCCCCCCCCCCCCCCAACTTCCCATCCCAAAAAAAAAATACACACAGATGTTCACTAATTGTATCATTCAAGGTCATACATTAGAATTAAAAAATGCCAATCCTATTGTTTCAAGGTCATATCGCTGATGCAATTTTTGTGGACGTGAAAATTTCTGTGTACGGGTTTTTTTTTCCTTTTTTTTTTATCTGGTTATAGAATTGGGTTATTTACGGATTTTTTTTTCTGCAACTCGGTTGTGAAAAAAAATGTATCGGCAGTCAAAAAACGGCCGGTCCGAGTAGTGTCAATATCGGTTCGACTATCGGTCGCTCCCTACAAAAATCGGTCGATCCGATATTAACCGATAGTGCCAATATCGGTCCGATACCGATACCGATCCGATTACACAGCTCAACAAAAAAAAAATTTGCGAATTGCCAAGAATGTTTGAATGAATTTATAACAATTCATGGGTGCTGATTTCAAAACTGCCACTGCTTTTGCTAAATTGGCTCTAGTTTCTGAGATATTGGACATCCTTCAAAATATGATTATACCCTTTGTGTAAAACAAATGCAATAAGTTTGGTGTCTTTTGTTTAATTTAACTATACCAAGTTATAACTTGGTTTATTCTTTTCTCTTTTATCTCTGCTTTCTAAAGACATCATGAGTTCATCACGAAGATGCTGCAAAATTAATCAGAATGTATTCTGTTACATCTCTGGACAATACATGAATGAAAAGCAAAAAAGAAATATAACCGACTTTGTGCAGCAAGCATATTTGGCTTAATTCGGTGTGAAGCTGGGAGACCAAGACAAGTCTTGGGTTCCCCATCAGGTCTGCAAAATCTGTGTGGAGAGCCTACGGCAGTAGACAAATGGTGAGAATAAAAGTCTAAGTTTCGGTGTATCAATGGTTTGGCGAGAGCCGAAAGACCATTTTGGTGATTGTTATTTTTGTATTGTGAATGTTAAAGGCTTCAATCGCCACAAGAAGTCTAAGTGGGATTATCCTGATCTTAAATCTGCAAGGAGACCAATTCCACATAGCAGTGAAGTTTCTATACCAGTGTTTACTGGATTATTAGAGTTTTCACCATCAGACTCCGACGGGGGGCAAAATCTGGAGTTTTTGGCAGGTGAAAACAGTGGAAGCGATTATGAAGGAAGTTCTTCAACACCTCAACCATTCAGCCAAGAAGAACTCAATGACCTAATACGAGACCTAAATCTGTCCAAGCAAGCATCTGAGCTTTAAAGTGTCCAGGCTCAATGAAAGAAATTTTCTCAAACCAGAAGTTAAAATAACATTTTATCGGAAAAGAGAAGAGTTTTTCTTCCATAATTCAGCAAAGAGGAAGATCTTGTTTACTGTAATGACATCCCTGGACTTCTGCTCCAAATGGGACTACAAGCTTGAAATGTGTTCTGTTACACAATGGTATCTCTTCCCATTGCCCACTCAACAAAACTTAAAGAAGAGTATGAGAATATCAAAATACTATAGCAGAAAGTCCGTTATTATGAGCATCAGTGGTCAATTTGTGTTGATCTAAAAATGGTAAACTTCTTGCTTGGGCAGCAGTCAGGATACACTAAATACCCATGCTGCATGTGCCTTTGGGATAGCAGGGCAAGGCAAGATCATTGGACAAGAGTGACAAGACCTGTAAGGGAAACCATGACTGTAGGTAAAGAAAATATCATCAACAAGCCACTGGTTGACAAAAATAAGATAATTCTCGGACCGCTTCATATCAAATTATGTTTAATGAAACAATTTCTTAAGGCTTTGGACAAATATGGCAATTGGTTCAAGTATATTTGCAGGTCATTTCCCGGATTGAGCCTGGAGAAGCTGAAAGCTGGGATTTTTTACGGTCCTTAGATTCGGAAACTCATCAACGATCGAAATTTTATTAATTTCATGGACCACCTTGAAGCTTATTCATGGAACAGTTTTGTTTCAGTTGTCAGGAACTTTTTAGGTAATAACAAATCAGAGAATTACGAAGAAATGGTGCAAGATATGCTAGCTAACTTCAGAAACATTGGAACAAATATGAACATCAAGGTACATTACCTGCACTGTCATTTAGACAAATTTCCAGGTAACCTTGGGGACTTCAGTGAGGAACAATGTGAGAGGTTTCATCAGGATATGAGGGTGATGGAGGTGAGATATCAAGGAAAATGGGACATACATATGATGGCTGACAACTGTTGGAGCCTCCAGCGCAATTGACCCAACGACACACACAAAAGGAAGTCGAGCAAACAGCAATTTGGTAATGCATTACCATAGACAATAAACATATTAATTAATTAATTAGACATAATTAGTTTTTCAAATGAGAATGTTTTCCTCTATAACACTATTACACATATTTTTGAATATGTATCTGCATGACTACGAACAGTTTCACTACTATTTGTTAGTATACTATTATACTTCATGCAATTCTTGACAATTTTCAAACACGGTGCATACATTATTTCATTAATTTTAATTATCTCGAAAAATAGAGCCAATCTAGCAAAAGCACTTACATATTCTAAATCAGCATAGTTGACTTTGTATAAAATGATTCAAATATGGCAGTGTTATCGGTCGCTCCCTAGTTATTACGAAGTACTTTGACACTATCTATTTTACATTCCCTCCTTGTTTCGCACTGAGGTTTTACAGACAGATTGGAAACATGCTTTCTGAATAATGACAATCTCTTTGTAGATGCTGAAAAGATAGTGTACACGCATTGTATAGTTCCAAAAAAGGTTAACGCATCAGGTCATGTTTTGACTCATGTCTGCTACCACCAGATTGTAATTATGACACGCACATTGAGTAACAAATGCTCTGCTGTTAATATTTAAAAGCCGTTTTTGAACTCCATAATGGACGCCTTTCATGTTCGCACCATTATCATAACCTTGTCCACGAATATTTTCAACATTTTATTCAAGCTTCTCCAGCTCATTCACTAGTACATCGCATAAGTCCTGTCCAGTAGTACATAAGTCCTGTCCAGTAGTACATAAGTCCTTTCCAGTAGTACTTTCCACAAGGACAAACTTAATAAAACGTTCCTGTAAAAACATAAAAACAGAAAAAACACGCTGACCTATACATGATTATAAAGTATAATGGTTTAATTTAACAATTTACACTTAGAATAAGCGCGGGCCCTAAGAAAGTGCGGGGCCCAATGCGGCCACACAGGTTGTAGTGGCTTTTGGCCGGCCCTGTCTGAGGCCACATTCCTTGAGGTGGGCTGAAGCAGTTCAGGTCTTTCAGAACATGAAATATACAATGCAACAGAATATATATCATACATTAAGCGCAATACCTTTTGCAAAGTCCTCTAACAATGACTTTGAAAAATCCCAACATTGTGTTAATTTCCTTTTTAATAGTGTAGCACCTAAATACGGATACGCTGTAGCACAACTACACAAATATGGCGGCTTTAGGAAAGGTAAGTTTAAATTGAAGATGCGCATTTTGTATAATTTTTATTCTATGACACTTAAATTTATGTTTTTTTTTTACTCGTTTTTTCTTTTTTTTTTTTGCAATTAATAAACATTTTTGGAGTGGCAAGAGTTTGACCCCACGAGAAAAGCTGGTCTCCGGCATAACGTGTATGTGCTCTTTATACAACAAATTCTACACTTGTGTAATGGTGTGCATTGATTAGTGATGTTCAACTATCGTAGATCAATAAATTGGAACATTTAGATAATATTGTAGGTGTAAATAGAGAAAATAATCTTGATAATAGCTGAACAAATTAATGGAAGCAAACGCCCAGATCGGCAGGGTGTGTGTTCTGCTGATTGGTCAGAATGGCAATGCAAGGGTTTCTCCAGCAGCCACGAACATAATTTTGAATGCTCATTCTCTTCCTTCTTTTTCATTTCGATGCATTAGCATACACTGTGTCTTAAATTCATTGCTTGCTTTCTGTGCTGCTGTTTCTAGATCTATGAATGCTCTTTTTTACCCTTGCCTTGTCAGTGTTATTTCATCTACGTATGTGATGTACCGGGAGGATAGGTTCTGTGAATATTTTTCCTGTCCTCATAGACATAGTCCAGACTTTCTCTGATGCAGTGTGTTATGTTAGTCTTTCACCGCATTGGGCATTTCTTAAGCATTTGCTTAAGAGAGAGAGAGAGAGAGAGAGAGAGAGAGAGAGAGAGAGAATCTACTTGTTTAAGACCTTGTTTTACTCGAAATTCACCTGGGCTTTTCCTCGATATTTTCACCTTGTTTCTTTATTGTGTCTGAGTATTTTAGTGTCAAACCGTAGGCCTGCTATTCTTATGAGCTTGTTTGGGAGGTGCAGTTCATGCGGGGGTGTAATTTATACTAATGCTGTCATATGCCATCTTGAAATCTATGAGAAAACGGTGTTGATCTAGATTGTGTTCGCAGCATTTCCCCAGAGTATTTCGCAGGTCAGCTATAATGTATTATTTATTGACAGCTAGCAGGAATAGATTGCCAAGGGGCCCTAACCATAGCTATTCAGAGGCGTACCTAGGGTAGGGGGGTCCAAATTTGAAAGTCCTCCCGGGTCCCAGCTTGAGGGGGCCCCCACAATTTTTTTACATTAAATATTAAGTACATTATCTCATTTCATGGTGTCGAATGTCAAAATGCAGGGGCCCCCCAAACAGGTCAAGCCCCCCGGGCCCCCAATTCCTCTAGTTCGTCACTGTAGCTATTCTCGGAATTTTAGGAGCATAGACAAGGATAGACAAGGGAACCACTAGACAAAAAACGTTGTCATGGCTGCCTCTTGCAGGGAATATAATAATCTAATGGCCTTCCACTGACCTCACTCAGCTGTCACATCATTTTATCTCGGCCATCCGATTAGCCCTCAGATTCACCTTCTTTGTGGCGGGCATATTGTTAGCAAGTTAAACTTGTCAAAATGTGAACTTACGCGAAACATTTATTTTGAAAATATTAAAACAGTGGCGTAACTACCAATGGTGGTGCCAGGGGTGGACTTTAATTGCCTCCCCATTTTAGTGGCGAAAGATAGTCAAGAAGTGAAGACGCCGCCCACTAAAGTGACGCCCGGGGCGGAGTGCTCTGTCATAGTCACGCCTCTAGATCACTGAACTGGACAAGTACTGACATCAGAAATACGTCTTTCAAGAGTTTCTTTTATGATAACAGACATGTTCATGTAGTAAAAATAGATGCATGATGTAATAACTGATAAGACTGTCCCAGTAATAATTTAACATTGAATTGTGCTTCAATGCGATAAAATTTAACAGATCTCGGTTAGAAGGTCACCAGGAAATATACGACATCATGGCAACAGGTGCAAGTTTTCGGTGTGGAGGCATTTAAATAAAATAATTAAGAAGGCCTCAATAAACTTGAAAACAACCAAAAAATGCGCTAAAATAAATACAGACTATCTAACAGATCAAACAGACGTATTAAGTATTTTATATGACAACGTATACAAGTAACTAACAAAATATGTAAACCACATGAAATAAAATATTTTACTGACCAGAGAAGATTGATTAAAAAAAATTCCTTTCCAGCAAAAATATTCTGGTACATTTCTTAAAAAAAAATATTTTTATGAGAGTCTAAACATCACGTAAAATGTATACATGAGTGCATCTTTTTATAACAACATATAACACTATGTAACAAATGTATACATGAGTGCATCTTTCTATAACAACATATAACACTATGTAACATATGTATACATGAGTGCATCTTTTTATAACAACATGTAACACTATGTAACAAATGTATACATGAGAGCATCTTTTTATAACAACACATAACACCATGTAACAAAGTTAACTATTTTTTTGTTCCTGGGTTTAAAGTGTGTTTTCCTAAACCGTTATGTCTAAAACAAACAGAAAATTGCTATTGTTCCACAAAAACTTTGTCTCTGTAATCAGGATAATGATATTTTGAAATTCGTGTTTTCTTGAAAACTCGTTATTCGAATTCTATGCTTAGTAGTCTTTTAGAACAGTACTTCTCAAACTTTTTGAAGTCACGGCCCTCCTTGGAACATCAATCAATATGTCGCGGCCCCCCTATTTTTTTTTTTGGTTTAAGATTGCCTAAATTTATAATTTTAAACTTCTATATGCAAACTTTTACTAGTCAATACATGCTTTTTCTAATGTTAACAATGAAAGAGTGAAAGGATGCAACATATATTAATACTATTTACATACAATACATTAGGTTAATTATATTTTATGTGTAACATTTACCGACATTCCACGCCCCCCCTCTGGACAATTCACGGCCCCCATAGGGGGCCGCGGCCCACCACTTTGAGAAGCACTGTTCTAGAATATACTTGAACTGGTAGAGTTGTCTGCTTTCAGTTCTGAATAGTCTTCTAGAATATTCTTTCAAAAAACTTTCTGAACTCTTTCATTGCCGGACACGTCCACATGCCCGGGGACCCACTGAAGGGTCACTGCCACATGATGTTGGGACGCAAGACCCTGTGTCGCCATCAGAAGCTCAGGCCATTCTCCCGTCCTTTTTACGGCTTGGATAACAGAGAGCGCATCGGTCAGGATAACAATGCTCGTAGCAGGCAAAATACATTCCCGGATGAGCCACCTATGTGGTCCACTGTCTCAGTAATGGCTGTCATCTCTGCCTCGTAAGCACAGAGCGACCCACATGGCCCTGCATGGTCTTCCACAAATCGGGTTTGTGGGGAAACTGATATGAACCCCAAACGAGGAACTTGTCCGACCGTCAATACTGGTTACAGAAGCATCAGTATAGGCCAGTATAGCGTCCCCCGGATAGGATCCAATCGCATTGTCCAGTGTTCGGCGATCCTTTGCTTTCCCAGCATTGGTTTCAACCTCAACCAGGGTCGTACGAACCCCCGGCATGTAGGATGCTTGACCAGGAGGAGCCCGGGAAACAGTCTTTAGCATTAGGCGGTCAGTTGGCGGCTCGATCTCCGTAGACAGTCTCATAGCGTTGTGCATAAAAGACTTAATCGGCAGCCGCTTTCCTTCCACCTGGCCATCAACCATCACCCTTAGGACAGAGGTCTCCTCTTGCCGCTTATACCGCTCGTAAGCCCCCCCCCCCCCCAAATCCCTAGGTTCGGCACTGGGTGCGACCGTCCCAAACCCAGCGTCTCATGGAGGGTCACGCGTTCGTAGTTTTTTTTTAACCTTACACCCGTCCCAAGCCCGCATGTGACACTCCAAGCCCGCATGTGACACCCCAAGCCCGCATGTGACACCCCAAGGCCGCATGTGACACTCCAAGCCCGCATGTGACACCCCAAGGCCGCATGTGACACCCCAAGGCCGCATGTGACACCCCAAGCCAGCACGTGACTTCCCCATGCCCTCCATGTGACACTCGACCAAGGCCCATTGTACTTCTAAGACCCCCACCCCCTCTGCCTTAATTCAACATTTAATTTTGTTACAGTCTTGACCGCCACCTAATAAGGTCATCACTGATGCTGCTAATACATAGTACTCCAACAAAGATATATAAACATTTCCTTTTTTCAATTAATGTTTTTCCTTCTTATTATGCACTGAAAATATTGACAAGTAGTTTATTGTAATTGTTGACTAAGAAAACTTTTCGTGACCCACCTGTAATGAAAGAAAGAATTTAAAATAAATGTACCGGTCCGTAATTCAGTGCCGTAGCGAGCTTAACTCGCGCCCGGGGCACAGTACCTTTTTAGCGCCCCCCCCCTTCGAAAAACATATGTAAAATATACAATTTGCCCCCCCCCCCTCAATTTAGTCATTTTTACAACATTCTGGCGACCCACTTCAAATCCACCCGTGGGACGCGGAACTAATGATTTAGAAAACAGATTTGAATGACATGTGAGTTACACAAGAACATTTTTTTTTTCAAAAACCGTGACGAACGGATTTCCTTTGATTATGGAGGAAGTATAAAAAGGGGAAGTAGACGTTGTAGGTCACAGTGACTCGTCAGGGTTGACAAGGTTATGCACCCCTGGCTTTCACTAAATGTCTAATGAATGTCATTTTATTCGCTCTACACAAAATCAAATTTTGTAGTCAATTTTCTTGACTAAGTTTTAGCTTCCTGGACATTAGTCTTCCCACTCAAACCTCTCCCTCTATTCCTCAGTTTAGCTCCAGAAAAATCTGGTCACTGTACTTACACAAAATTTGATTTCAAAAAAAATATCAGAACAGAAAAAAACAAACAAATAACCTTTTAAAAAATTTGCTACAAAAATTTTTTTATTATAAATTTGTTTAATAAATTTTATTCCAATAAAAACATTTCATCATGTCATAATGGTTTTCTTTCTTTTATCCACTGACTATAGACATTGTCAAATAAATTATTTGATCTGCTTTTCAGTACAGTGCCTTTCAGATGGTCTTTAGATAAATATCCATTGTAAAACTCCTTCGCTGTCATTTTCTTTTTTATTGTCACTCGCATAAAGCCTGCCCAGTCGTCCTGATTAGAGAAGTAAATACAAAATCCCAGATATTTTAATACAATAACTTTTCAAAGGCACAGGTAGAACATACATATGAGATTTTTCTTTAAAAATAATTTTTTTAAAGGGACAAAAATGATTTTTATATGTTTTTATGTCACTTGTTTTGTCAATTGGAAGTCATGGAGTGGAAAATTTGAAACATATTTCACTTTTTACTTCTCGGGTTACGATTAATAATAATTTGTGGACTCTTAATAAACAACACGCTATTCAAAAATTTTCTAGTAAATTAATTAAAAGTTAATTTCTTTTTTTTGGTAAAATTTATAGGGCGGGGGGGGAATTAGGAAAGAGATTATAATGTAAACATTTTAATAACTGTGTGAACTGACGCATTTCCAACACCGTATTTAACTAGTTTATACTGACTTTAAAAACAAAAGCAAATGAAATCCTTTAAACACTAATAAGTATAAAACGAAAAAAATTTTGAAAATATATTGCATTAAAATTTACTAAAAAGTGGAAATTAATTCCAATTAAAAGACTTGAAATAATTATTACTTTAAATATTTTGGACAATATATTGGTACATATCTAGCACCTCACCCACAGTAGACTAATACATATCTTGCACCTCACCCACAATATATTGGTATATATCTTGCACCTCACCCCACAAGATACTGGTACAACCTTGTACCTCACCCCACAATATACAGCACATACCTTGCACCTCACCCACAAAATATTGGAACATATCTTGCACCTCACCCACAATATATTGGTACATATCTTGCACCTCACCCCACAATATGCTAATACATATCTTGCACCTCACCCCACAATATACTGGTGCATACCTTGCACCTCACCCACAATATATTGGTACATACCTTGCACCTCACCCCCATAATATACTAATACATATCTTGCACCTCACCCCACAATATACTGGTACAAACCTTGCACCTCACCCCACAATATATTGGTACATACCTTGCACCTCACCCCACAATATAATGGTACATACCTTGCACCTCACCCCACAATATACTGGTACATACCTTGCACCTCACCCCACAATATACTGGTACATACCTTGCACCTCACCCCCACTATATACATACCTTGCACCTCACCCACAATATTCTCGTACATTATCTTTCACCTCACCGACAATATATTGGTACATACCTTGCACCTCACCCCACAATATACTGGTACATACCTTGCACCTCACCCCACAATATACTGGTACATACCTTGCACCTCACCCCACAATATACATGTACATACCTTGCACCTCACCCACAATATATTGGAGCCTCTGTCAAATACTGGTAGTCCTGGAGGGCTGCTGGAATCTAAAGATAGATCTACATCACAAGAAAATAACATTAGAATATAATGTAGATTTATGTACATATTGAATTTATGTTTACTACCAGACAAATTCAAATTTCATTAGATTATCAGGAAATCACTTTAATAGGTTTCCTTATATTGTATTCTCTAAGAGCAGTAACTTCTATTGTTAATAGTTTTGTCTTGTATAAATTCCCTTAAAACAATGCTTATGTTTACGTTATTTTATCACTAATGATGATTCTTTATACAACTGAAACACTCTGCCTTTTTCTAAAACATTTCACAATAAAGGAAATAAAAATTACATTATAAAAAAAATATTTGATAAAAAACAACGTTTTTCTTGCGTGCTAAAAAGCAGAAAATAATTTCTGAATAAATTGGTTGCATGGTAATAGACTTTATAAGAGCTTCTCTCTGATTTTTATAAAAACGAAAATTATTTTCTGCTTTTTAGTACGCAAGAAAAACGTTTTTTATAAAATATTTATTATAATGTAATTTTTATTTTCTACCTTTTAGTTAAAAATAAACAGAATTTTGTCATCGGAATAGTGCATTCTGTGTATGGGTAACCCGTCGCGCGCCGTCTGGCGGATTATTTCAAGAGTCATCCAATCAAACAATTCGTTTTAATATAACTAGGTCAATAGTAGTTAGTTTCTAGCAGAGATTTCTTCTACTGAGGCTATTTTTAGATATAAAGAGCAGGCTAGTTGAAATCAGGTCACCATACTGTAAACATTGGTATAAAACATGCCACCTCAAATAGTTCGATTGCTTTCATAAAAAATATGTCGTTATGGGTGATTTTGTGACTTTTTTTGTAAACTTGTAGGATGTAGACATCAAAAATATTTTTTTTTAAAAGTAATTTAGATTAATTAGCGATATTAATTGTGTATAGAATATGATAGCTAACATGTTTAAGTACCTAAAAATGCAAGAAAAAAAAGTCCATATTTTTTACATTTTTACAGTGCTTCAGGCGCAGAAGAGTATTATTTCTTCAGCCACGATAATTTTACATATTTAATTTTATTTATTAAGAAACTCATCAAATCATAATGAAATAGTAAGAATATTGCATTGTCATCGAGTTCTGAGTTATATTGAAAGTATCAGAGCTATAGCTTATCGGAAAGTGGTCTGGTCTAAAATTGGATTGAAAAATTCGCTGACAAACAGACAAGAAGTGAGGTTAAGAAAAACGTTGTAAAAAGTAAATAAACCTACTTGGGGTGTATCTGGGATTTAACATATCTAGTAATCTAATGGTCACACCATTGAATTCTGATCTAAGCTCCGTCTGTAAGATATGAACAAATTTAAAGATCCATTAGTATTCAGCTACAACACAAATTAAAAAAATCTGTAGAAATTCTGAATTACTAATAAGAAAAAAAAATTAATGTTTTGGCATATTTATTTCTAATTAGGATTAACTGAACATTGAAATAATTATTTGATGTAAATACTGAGCACTGAAATAAATAATTATAGGATGTAATTAGGGAAAATTAAAATAACTGTACGATGTAAATGTTGGACATTGAAATATATGATGTCAAAAAAAAAACAACTACTTATGTAGATGTGCTCTTGTATTAAGCAAACAAAATGCATTGCTACTAGCAGAAATATCTTTTTTGTTTTCTCAAAAATCCTAAATAAGATTGGTTAATGATGTTTGATGAAGAAGAATCAAGTGCATATTACTGTTTCATGTAAAGCTCTGTATTGTCTATCAATTGATTCCAGTGTCTGATTCTCCCAGTCGATAAAGGACATGGTCAATTTCAATTTGTGAGCTGTGTAATAAATTAAAAAAAGCTAATTCAATCTGAAAGGAAATTAAAAAATAATACTTCAGGAATGATTATAAAAACTAAAATTTTAAAATATTTACATGATTTTGCAATAAGCATCCAAATAAAATCATTGAAACATTTTTTTTATTGGAATAAATGTGAAGAAAAATTTTTTAACAAGATTTTTCATTAATTAATCAATATATTTCCCCCCTAGAATAAAAGCTCAAAAAAAAAATTCTACTTATAATGGAAATGATAATGAATGCTAATCAGTAGAAATTATGCCAACTAACCATATGTGACATCATTCTCTGACTGTTTCTGTTCTGCAATTATAAATTCTGGTAGGCTTGATAGCACCTCTATAATCTAGAAACTCAGAGATATAAAATATGAAGGTGATAATTATAAAGCATAATTTTCAATACAATAATGATTTGGTAGCTTGTATAAAAATATCCCTTAAAAAGACAACTATTTTTCTGATTGGAAAGACACACATACCTGTTTGCCACCTTCTAGAGACATGAAATCTCGAAGACCAGACAATGAATAATTAAATGGAATATCCAGGACTTTCTGTTTTAAAATGGGACCAGAATCAAAGCTGGGAGAAAAGAAAATTATAATTTAACTCATGTCATTTTATTAATTTCCTAAGACATGTTACTAACTAAACATCTTAAAAGTTGGCAGTTTTTTTAAAATTTATTTTTTAGATTTAATAAGACAAAATTCAGCATCATATAAAGTGGATTGGTATAGAGTTTTTAAAACTAATTTTTTAGTACTCTGATCTGTTTAATAATACTAATTGATAGATCAACAGGTTGAAAGCTGATGATTTAAAATGTCCACGATAAATTCTTTAGTTACAAAATGAACACATGAAAGCATTGATGCAACAAGATGATTGCTTAGGTGGTGATTTTTTTAAAGTCTAAACTCTCAAGTTCATATTCTTTTTGGTTCGCATGCCTTATTGTCCTAAACCCATTTCTACAATGATTAAATTAATATGATGCACTAACTGTTTAATTTTATATTTGAAAAAAAAAATCCAATAAAATATCTCTTCACAGATCTGAATTTCAAGCAAACATTTATTTATTTTGTCTGGACATGTACTTCAAATATTAATTAAAACAATGACAATAAATAAATCACAAGGTAAATCTCCAGATTATTTGTGACTTTGTTTACTGATATCTGTTTTCGCTCATAGACATCCCTATATGTCTCTGAGAAACCTGATTACAAAGATGAAGACAGCCTCTATTCAAAAACTACCAAAATATAGACTTCAATGAGACAAAACCCTTATACTGAGCCTAATGGATCTTAGTAAGGAATAAACATTTTGAAATTATGCCAAGCATCATTATTTTAGATTTATTTACATTTTGCTTTACGAAAATGTCACATTTTTAAATACCCACATTTTTTTTATATTCGAATTTTATTGTTACTTTGCTTGTCTGTTTGTTCAAAATAGTAAAAGTTTCCTCTTGAAATCTCCCACCACACTTATCACACAGCCATAATAGTTTTAGTTATCTCAATTAGTACCAGAAGAATTACAAATCTCAGCTAAATCTGTTCATATTAAATAAATCCAGTCGGCCATGCCCAGTGGTCAATTTGCAATAAATTTATCTTGCTTTAATATATCCCCCCCCCCACTAAACAATGTCGGAATTGATGTTATCTCTTTCATATGATACTGTTAACTTAGTCACTTCAAGCTGTCACCTATTGCACCTAGAGAATATGGGCAGTAACATGTATAGCCTTACTGTTTAGGCTTCAAGGACATAATACTGATTCCAGATTTAACATCTCCGTTGAGTATTGTATGATGTAGAGGTGCTGCTCCTCTCCATCTTGGCAACAAACTGGGATGAACATTGATTATTCCACTAAATGAAAAGAAGTACAAAAATTATAAGCAGCACAATCATGACATATTTTTAGACAATGAATGAAAATTCTCTTCCAATATGCAAAAAAAAAACATTGGTCAAATAATAAAAGACTTACTATGGAAATGCATCAATAATTCTTTTGGGTATAAGGTGCCCAAATGATGCAAGGACACCAACATCATAAGAATTATTTGGTATTTGACTGATTGGCCACTCATATCCCATCAAATCCCATAAAGCTGCATATCTTGTGACAGGTGTCTGTTTTCAATAATATGGAAATAATTTAATTGAAACTTTAAAAATAACATGATGGTATATTGTTGTAATTAGAATATGGATTTAATATAAATAACAAATGTTAACACTAACAGGATGTTTAACAGGAGGGTGAACAATGTGTAGTTTATCAACAACTTTTTGTTGTGAGTGTGACATTCTGAAAAGAAAAAAAAATGACACTAACTTCAATCATATCACGTAAGAAAAATAAACTATAATACAATAATGAAATCAATTTTTACTTAAGCAAATTATTTTATGTCTTCTGATATGGACATGTTGTAGAGTATAAGAAAAACACACTCTCATTATTCAGACTTTGAGATTTATGGCCTAAAAGAATATAAAAATATGTTTGCATGACCTCAAAGACACAGAAATATACCCTCAAAATTAGCACACAAAATATTATACATATTTAAACAAAGTTTTATTTATATAACTTTTAGTCTTTTTATATATACTTAAAGTCCTTTTAAAGGAGCAACAAATCACCTTTATTTAAATTTACAACACTATTTCAATTTCATGTGTTTTTAAAATTGTCAAAGTACATAGTCTTAGGTCGTCAATGTTACATACTTAAAAAATGTGAGATTTTTGGGAGAAAGTGTTCATTCATGCAAGCCCAGCTCTAATTAATTCCCACATAAAATATACTGAGTACAGGTACTTAGTAAAACAAGTACCAAACTTAGACCAAGTACCCCATCTCAGCTAACACTGATCTTGTAACTTACCTATTTTCATTCAGACATTCTAAAATTTTTATTGAAAACTCATCTGTACCGAAAAATAGCACTCTCCATGGAGACTGGCTTTTAACGTTTTTTAAAATTCGCATACTGATGGTGATACTGATTCTGATAAGTCAGGGCCACTGAAAGGGCATTGAAAGTTGATACAAGCCCAAAATGATACTATTTTAGTCACTTTTGACAAATAAATTGTCAACAAACTGATGATAGTTATTGTTGAAATGCAAATCAAATAACACAATCTTATCCTTAGGGAATAATGCTAAGTTAACATGAAAATTAAATGTTATTTTAAAAGTTTTAATTAATTGATATGATACTGATAAGAAAATTAACATTTCAAAATATCCTAAAAATGTGTTCATCAGATTTATTGACTCACCAGTTAGAGAAATTCAAAAAGTACCTGTTTCGTGAACTTTGGCCTTGACCTTTGATAAGAAAACCATCAACAAGGACAAGGTTTCTATCAAACCGGGCGACATACCTCTGTACTTATTACTTTAGGTCTCCTTTTTTGATTACAAATAACGATAGCTTAGAAAATGGCCGGAAGAGTTTTTCTTTCCAAGGATCCCGCTTGGACAAAGCTTAAAAGTTTTTACGACACAAATGCGAAAAACTTGAGCATGTTAAAGATGTTTAAGGAAGACCCAAAGAGATTCGATAAATTCAGGTAACACTAAAAATAAAATGAATAAATAAATAAAAAAACAACCTATACCTATGGGTATGCGATTTATACATACCCATCAGTCAGCACTTTTATAAATTTAGACGCATTTTTAAGCCTTTATGAAAATGTTTACCTTGTATATATGAATATATATATATATATAAATAAATATATATATATATTTATATATATATATATATAAATAAATATATATATATATATATATACATATATATGATATATATATTATAATAATTTATTATATTGCTACCTACCGCTATATGATATAGCATAGTATATCTAATAAGACTAATATTTCTTGGGAATAATATGTCCCAGTTGTTCAACCAATGTCACTGCATTGTTCCACTAGGCAGAGCTTGGTGTTTCTTGGTGAAAACTGAATATTTTAAGTTTATGTCCATTCATGGGCATAATTTTCCCCCTAATGATTACATAGCTTTCACTTTCAGCAATATTACAACAACAGAATAAAAATATTCAGTGGGTAGAGAAACACCTTGACGATGTGTTTTGTATTGCCCTTTGACTAGGCTTTGATTATCCAGCAACGTTTCCAAGCAAATTATAAAAACATGCTGTTCATATTAAACATTACTATGAGCTTATTGGAAGTTTATTTAGTCATCAGTGACTATTGAGAAAAGCACTAGCGTTACCACCTTTCTTGAGGGAATGGATGATCGTGCGGTAAAGCGCTCGACTGTTGACCTTAAGGTACTTGGTTCGATCTCCAGTGAGGACCAAGGGCATTTTTCAGGTCTTGGCTCAAGTTCCCGATATATCTCACGTGGTGCCTCCATGGCCTTTTGCACTATCGGATATAGTGGGGATGAAAGAAGGGTACCATAAAAACCGTCGCATTAATGGTTCATAGGATCTAAGAGATTTCATCTCATCCTTATAGAAACTTCACACACATCAAGTTTCTTATTTGAATTGAAAAGCAGGACAAACTAAAAACATAATATAATCACAACTCAGTTTAAAAAGGATGTTCGGAAATCATTCAGGAGATGTTTGAAACAGAGTCTGCCTTAAAAGTATACTTTAGTGCATGGGGATCCAGCCAGGAACTCTATGGTCTCTATAAAACATTGACTTCTGGAGCCTCTCTGGCCACTTTTTCGTCCAATTTTAAAGCAATAAAAAAAAATTAAAAAATTGGAAAACAAAGGGCCCTTAAAGCTGGGGGCTGTGTTTAAGTGTTCGATGGTCTCCCCCTCAAGGCGATCCTGGCTGGAGCATTGCATAAATATTCACAGAAAGGCACATTTAGAATGCTAAAGATTTCTTGTAATAAATTCACTTTGCTGTAAAATTTAAACCTATAACTTGTATAACCTCATACTTTATAAAATTGGCACATTATATTGTCATAAGTAGGTATAACAATCTTTAAGAATATATGATTTAAGTTTTCAGAACAACATTTTGATGCAAAAATAGAAAAACAAAATAAATTACTGTACTTATACCATTATTTTTTTTTTAGTTATTAGAGAAAATATAATAAATTTGTTTAAATATTTTATTATAATTTTTTGAATTATTTTATATTTCTAGCCTTTCTTTAGAAGGAAAAGATGGTCCTCTCCTAGTAGATTTTTCAAAAAATTTGATCAACGAGGAAGTATTTAAACTACTTATTGATGTGGTAAAAAACCTTATTATTTACTTTTATTTTACATAATAATACATAAGGTTTCAGTTTATAATGCTATATATTTTTTTTTTAATAAGATACATTTTCTCTTTCATACATTATAAAATAATGATTACTCTTTTCCAAAGTTAAAATCAGCTCAGGTGGAAAAAATGAGAGATGCTATGTTTGCTGGTGAAAAAATTAACTTCACAGAAGACAGGGCTGTTCTCCACATAGCCTTGCGAAATCGTGGAAATGCTCCCATACTTGTGGAGGGAAAAGATGTTTGTGTTCTTTTTTTATTGCATTGCTATTCCAATTATATTAGTTTATTTTATTTAAATCATAATGACTTAAAATGTGTATGATTATGAACTATCAATAATCAATTAAGAAAAATAAACAATCGGAAATAAAATTGATATTAGGCTGTGATAGATGTTTTTATTTAAACATGTTTTTTTCTTTTAAATTTGAGCCTATTCTTTGCTGACCAGGTGATGCCAGATGTTAATGCTGTGCTTAAACACATGAGAGAGTTCACTGATCAAGTAAGAAGTGGCTCCTGGCTTGGCTACACTGGAAAAGCTATCACAGATTGTGTGAATATTGGTATCGGAGGCTCTGATTTGGTCAGTGAAACATTCAGCCTTTTGCCATTTATTAATTTGCGCATTGTTTTCATCATGATGTTAATATTCTCATAAGAATTATCTTTGAACACAGGGCCCTGTGATGGTGACAGAGGCTCTCAAGAAGTACCAGTGTGGTCCCACAGCCCACTTTGTTTCTAATGTGGATGGGACTCACATTGCTGAAACGTTAAAAAAGTTAAATCCTGAGACTACTTTGTTTATAATTGCCTCAAAGGTGAGTTGTTGTATAGGAAATTTAAGTCAGCGTCTTATATTTAAAGGACTTTAGTGGCAAGCATAAGACTCAGCTATCATGGCTTTACTTAGCTATCATGGCTTTACTTAGCTATCATGGCTTTACTTAGCTAGTGTCAGACACCTGATTAAATCATAGTGGACATTGGGTTGTTTCTATATACCAGAGCTAATCCTTCAAGTCTAGATTCTGTCTCTTTGTATTGACTCTACCTCATGATATGCTCGAGAAATAAGTGCAGTGAAGAGAAATTTTCCATTTCTGGTGAATAGTTAACATTTTGTTGTGGATTTTTAAACCATTAAAAGAGTTTTAAAACTCAGAGAAATACACTGTATTATATGTAACAAGTGCTTTTATCTTGATACTGGTGCATTGTTGGTGATGATGTGGTTAACTCTATCAATTAATAAATAACAGAACAACTTCTATATTCACAATCTTATAACATCAACATAATGACTTTACTTGTAGAAAAAATGACTTCACTGAATCAACTACAGTACCAAACACTTAACTGGACAGGACTGACTCTACTGACTACTTTAACAACTGACTTCACACTTTTCATGTTCCATGCCCAATCATATTTTACCTGCTGACCTTGGATGACCATTCCTACCTGAAGCAGGACATAACATAATATTATAAAGGCCTTGGAAACAAAATTTCAATAGTGACATTTTTTTTGGTCCCTTCCCCTTCGCTTACATAACATCTGTTAAAAAACAAAGTTCTTATTTCAACATTGTGAAATAAAATAAACCTTTTGCCAAATATTCTTTCCCCCAAATTAGAAATGTTTTTTAAAAGTTGGCCTGAGTTCTGCATGATTATGAGCAGGGTAGATGGAGGTGGGGAGATTTCTTACAATTTACAGTCAACCACAAAATGTTACAGTCCACACACAATGGGGAACAAATTTTACTAAGACTCGGCGGAGAGGTCAATTTGAGTTCAGCAGAAAAAAAAATTACAATTTATTAACCTTACTGAGAGTGGGAGAGTGACCTTGAGCAAGATGATAGGCTACTGGAGGGGGAGGGGGTGAGGGCATTCTAAGTACCTTGAGATACGGGGGGGGGGACAATCAATTATGGGGGTGTTCACATGTTACATAACGCTCGTAGTGTTGACACACAGTTAAGGACTAGTAGTGTTGACACACAGTTAAGGACTAGTAGTGTTGACACACAGTTAAGGACTAGTAGTGTTGACACACAGTTAAGGACTAGTAGTGTTGACACACAGTTAAGGACTAGTAGTGTTGACACACAGTTAAGGACTAGTAGTGTTGACACACAGTTAAGGACTAGTAAAAATAAACGGGGTGGGGGGGCGCCTTCAGTAAAATGTGATCGTACCTGTATTGCTTTGGGGAATGGAGTTTTGATGGGAACTGGTCAGCGCATTTCGCAAAGATTAATATAGTTTGATAAATGGCAAACTTTTTGTTTAGGTTACGGAAGCTATTTTATATTTAATTAAAAATCCATCATGTTAAAAAAATATTTTAATTATTACATTGCATGTATTGAAATTACGAGATTTAAAAAAAAAAAAATTCTAATACAAGGGGGGTAATTCTGTTATATAATAATACAAAACACCAAATTGCGTCAGCTCCCTTAATTATCTTTTTTTCCCCAGCTAATTTTCGTCTGAACACAATTCAACGAATAGAAAACATTTGAATACAGTAGTTTTACTTAAACCACCTATTTGGACGGGGAGGGGGAATGTTGACACCCTCCCCCCGTACCCCCTCCTTAATTTGAATGTAACAATATTTCTGTTTTTTTAAAGTATAAATTACGAGTTCCCGTCGATTTCATTATAGCGACATTTCACTGAATATAGCACTATATACAAGTTAATCTGCATATAATAATATTGCAAATCGCATGGTCCCTGGGTGTACTATTTAAATGATAAACTTTTTTTCCCCACAGACTTTCACTACCCAGGAGACCATTACTAATGCAGAGTCAGCCAAAGCTTGGTTCCTTGAACATGCTCATGATGTAAGTTTACAAGTTTCAAATTAATCTGTCAATTTGCTAACACCTTGTAATTTACATATGTTTAATTATCATGGCACAACATATGAGACTACCAATATAGTCATCAGACTAAACAGCCACTGGGGAAACAGACTCTGGATGTAAAGAGACTGGGAATCAATTAAAAGATGAAGGTTTTATCATAGCGAAATGATACTCAGGAGTATTAGGAAATATTTAATAAAGTAGAAATCACACCATACCAGCCCTGATGTCTAGACAGCAAACAATGTCAAGGATTAATGATGCAGTGTCCAGCAGATTTGCATTATACACGTTCTTTTTAACTTGAGCTTGAAAAAAAAGGAATGCTTGGTTATCTAGCACTTTTCAGAACAAGTAAGACGTAAAGTCAATAGAAAAGTTGTGATGATGATAGTTGAGTTTGTTCAATTTTTCTTTCAGCCTGCAGCTGTATCAAAACATTTTGTAGCTCTCTCCACAAATGCTGTGAGTATATCTTGGACATTTAATTTAAGTAATCCAAACATTATGATCTGCATGATTCTATGTGAATTGTAAAAAAAAATATATCACTATGTTAGTTGCCTTTTTAAAATGATTAATTTATGGTATTACAGCCCAAAGTGAAACAGTTTGGAATTGATGAAGCCAACATGTTTGAATTCTGGGATGTGAGTAGCTGTAAATGTTTTGTTTCATTTCAGTAGTAAGTGTTTTTAGACATGGTTATTCTCATTAGGCACATTTTATTCTGTACCTTATAATACATGTACGAACACTTAACAATACATGTACGAACACTTAACA
Source organism: Bulinus truncatus (assembly GCA_021962125.1). Classification (NCBI taxonomy): domain Eukaryota; kingdom Metazoa; phylum Mollusca; class Gastropoda; family Planorbidae; genus Bulinus; species Bulinus truncatus. The sequence continues at coordinate 1,539,108 of JAGDYQ010000102.1, forward strand.
ATACATGTACGAACACTTAACAATACATGTACAAACACTTAACAATACATGTACGAACACTTAACAATACATGTACGAACACTTAACAATACATGTACGAACACTTAACAATACATGTACGAAACTTAACAATACATGTATGAACACTTAACAATACATGTACGAACACTTAACAATACATGTACGAACACTTAACAATACATGTACGAATACTTAACAATACATGTACGAATACTTAACAATACATGTACAAATACTTAACAATACATGCACGAATACTTAACAATACATGTACGAACACTTAACAATACATGTACAAAACTTAACAATACATGTATGAACACTTAACAATACATGTACGAACACTTAACAATACATGTACGAACACTTAACAATACATGTACGAACACTTAACAATACATGTACGAACACTTAACAATACATGTACGAATACTTAACAATACATGTACGAATACTTAACAATACATGTACAAATACTTAACAATACATGCACGAATACTTAACAATACATGTACGAACACTTAACAATACATGTACGAACACTTAACAATACATGTACGAATACTTAACAATACATGTACGAACACTTAACAATACATGTACGAACACTTAACAATACATGCATGAATACTTAACAATAAATTACTTTTAAAAAAGTAAAGTTCATTAGTAACATAAATGTCATCCCATTTTTTATTTTTTTTTTACAGTGGGTTGGTGGACGATATTCTTTATGGTCGGCCATTGGACTGTCTATAGCTCTCATGATAGGTCAGTGCACAATAGTTGTTATAATAGACATTTTATTCCAACACATAAAACTCCCATCCAAAATAAATTATACCTGATGTGTATTTACTTTTTGGTTCATTTGACTCTCATTTCTAAAAGATGGAATTAATTATTTAATTTGTTTTAAATTTATTAGGTATGGACAATTTTGAACAACTTTTGGAAGGAGCTTATCACATGGACAGACATTTTGTTGAAGCTCCGATTGAAAAAAATGTAAAGCCCATTGAATCCTCATAATATAGTGTGATTAAAGTTCAGTATTAGAATGCATTAGTTGAAAGTTTCCCTTGAGTTGATTTGTTGCATAAAAATAATTGCTGTATCATTTCCTCATTATTAATTATTGTCAGTTCTTTTTTACTGGCGGAGCGCACCGGAATAATGTTCTGGCATCTTTTTTTCCATACACCTTTGTATATTAGTGTATTACTGGAATTTTAATTGATTATCTATGGTGCATTCTGGTATCTTTTTTTTTCAAGAAAAAAAAGCACTGTTTATTATAGATAGGGATATATTTTGTTATTTGTACAATAATACATCTTTATAAAATATTTTGAATTCTCCACTAGATTCCTATGATACTCGCTGCCCTGGGTATCTGGTACTCCAACTTCTATGGTGCACAGTCGTACACAATTTTGCCATATGATCAGGTACGTCTTTTTCTATCATTTCTCCTCTGGTTTTTTTAAGTTTCTATTTATCTATTCTAGCCAAATGTTAATCATATTTTTCTGTAAATTTAGTATCTCTTCTCTAAAAACATGACTTATGTATGTAGGCTTTTGTTATTTGAAGGACATGGGGCTTCTTCAGATCTATACAATATATTTCTGAGGCAAATAACTTATGTTGAAAAAGAGGGGATAGAGAAACTGTCATTTATGGTGTAAATAAATTTTAGAATCTAAAATTGTGTTATTTCAGTATCTTCATCGTTTTCCTGCCTACTTTCAACAAGGAGACATGGAGAGTAATGGGAAATATATCACTAGATCTGGACAGAGAGTGGACTATACCACTGGACCAGTGGCTTGGGGTGAACCTGGAACCAATGGCCAACATGCTTTCTATCAACTTATTCATCAAGGTAACATCAACTTATTCATTAAGGTAACATCAACTTATTCATCAAGGTAACATACTGGTGGGAATTTATAGTTTTTTCTGTTACATTAAAATTTTTAACATTCTTTATTTTTTTTTTTTAAAGTCATAGCCAAGTTGAAGTATTCATCTTATTTCAAATTAATTTATTTGAAAGTTTAATGTTGTTTGATCACTGACATTTGTCTATCTTTGTACTCTAGGTACACATATTATACCTTGTGACTTTTTGATCCCTATTGAAACTCACAATCCAGTTCAAAATGGTCTACATCATCAAGTATGTTTTTTCTAAGTTATAAATAATGATTTATACATTGAGATATTCGCTGCACTGGAATATACAAGTTGGTTGCACAGTTTCAAACTGCAATCTATCTCAATTGCGTAGTTTATTTAAACTCTGATACTGAAAGTAGAAATATTACTTCCCCTAGATCTTGTTGTCCAATTTTCTGGCACAAACAGAAGCCTTGATGAGAGGAAAAACTCTGGAAGAAGTTGTTACAGAACTGAAGGCATCAGGAATGAGTGAATCACAGATTAATCTGATAGCTCCACACAAGGTAAGAAGATCTTCCTGTTGTATACAGTTAATTTGTCAATCAAACAATAAGTTGAAGATCTTCCTGTTGTATACAGTTAATTTGTCAATCAAACAATAAGTTGGCGATGTTCAAAGAAATTGTTAATTAAATTTTTTTTTTATTTCAGGTGTTTGAAGGGAATCGGCCTAGCAACTCTATAGTGTTTAAGAAATTAACTCCATTTACTTTAGGCTCACTCCTAGGTATGTGAATGATATATTTTATACCTGATGAAAGAAAAAATGGTTAAATTGTGAAACATGCACAGTGTATACATGTATAGGCTATCAAAATGTCTTAGACTAAGATAAGCAGCACAGCTAGTTACATTGAAATTGTAAACAGTACAATAACACAAATAAATTGTTCTTTTCTTCAAATGTTACTTTCTAGCCATGTATGAAATGAAGATATTTGTGCAAGGCATTGTTTGGGACATCAATTCTTTTGATCAGTGGGGGTAAGTCAGTTACATAAACAATTTTTTTTTTTTTAGGTTGGGGTTAAACATATTTATAATTGACTTTAAATTGCTTTAGTTTTGAATATAAAATAGTGACATAGTCTTTTTGTGATCTTGGGATGGTCCTCCTATTTTCTAAGTATTTATTGATGAAGATAAACAAAACTTTTAAAACCAGACTAGCCTAGCTCACAAAGTCTGGCTTCAAAGACTTCAATTAATATATGTATCAGAACACGTGACATATATTTGTACAGTAATAAAATTAAGGGAAATAAAGAAATGAAATTCTGCTATAAATACAATTTAATACTCTAACATTTTTTTTCTATTTGTATAGAGTTGAACTAGGCAAAGTCCTAGCCAAGGCTATTTTGCCAGAGCTGACGACCCCGGATGTCATAAAAAGTCATGACAGTTCCACCAATGGTTTGATCAACTTCATCAAGGCTAAAAAGAATTAAGAAACTCCTCCACCTTATCATCAAGATAAAGTTAATCTAGTTGATGTCTAGTTACCATGGTTACAATTAGTCTTCTGGTCATCAAACACCTAATTTGGGTGTATGCACAAAGTAATAATTTATATTCTTGAAATTATCTGCTTATTAAAAGACTCATGCTATTGTTTCTTTCCATTGTTGAAATTTTAATAATTCCCCCCCCCCCCCCGTTTCAAACTGATAAGAAAAAAAAATGTGTCCACATAAAACCACAAGGATTTTACTTATTTATTAAAAAAATAAAAGTACATTTTTATTTAAATACTACCTTGTACATGTAGAACAGATTGTGCACTAAAAGTAATTATTTGCTGTATATAAATATTAATGTTTGTAATGTTTTCACTACATGTAATAGAATTTAGCCTATGGCATTCATCAAGACTACTATTGTAGCAGGGAATGTAAATGTACTAAAGGTGTTTATGTCTGTTCGGTTGCAGATAGGTTTTTAAATTGTATTCATTTTTTAATTTTACAGAATTAAAACATGGTAAACTTCTTTTGAATTCCTGTTTTTATTCCGTCACAAATTTATAGTTCCTTCAACATCAAAATTATTAGTTGATATTTTAAAATTTATCCCATTACTGTTTACTTATATTTTTTAAACATGTATAATACAGAAGTTATTTTATATTAAAAAAATGTATATAGATATATAAACTACCACTTTTTGTGAATTGTGTTTACATTCTCTAAATGAATACATCCACACCCATTGTGAAATCTTCCCATGTAATATGGGCAGCCATATGTTTCTGACTTAATTTCTATCAAAATGCATGACCAACTAAAAAAATCGTTAAATATTTTCAATAGGTTTATAAATAACATTAAGGCTTTCGGTGTGTAAGTATAATAGTATAGGTGGAAATAAATTTAACACCAGGTTGGCTTCTTCGTACTGTTCTTTTTAAATATTCTGATGATTCATGTACTGAGTTATTTCACTGTTTCCACAACTTGTTTTCCTGACAGCTCCACAAATGAGATTTCTGTATTTTTCATTGTATTTTATTTTAAATTTATTTTTGCTGAATAAGAGAATAAATTTGGAAACTTTACAGAATTTACATTTTATGTGTTAATATGATTGAGATATATAAGCTAAGCTCAGCTGCTTACTGATACTTAAAAATTTAAAATAATTCTTGCAGGACTACATTTTACAAAAAAATAAAAGAAAACTAATGCACTGAACAAGAATATGTTTTTAAATTTATTATATTGTACAAAAAGTATAACTTTGTTCATGTTTAGTGACATAATAAACATAATCATTACATTAAATCAGTTTGCAGATCACCCAAAGCTTGAGTCAACTTTTTAAATTTTGCTTCCATTGCTCTCTTGTTTGATTCATTTTCTCTCAGGAGTTCACGCATTTCTTCTTCAACTAAGGCCACCTTTAGACAAAAAAAAATATTGAGAAAATAACAGAAATAATACAATCTGCTTTTGAAATGGTTAATAAGAAAAATGCAACAAAAGAGTGACAAAATTTCAGCTAGAATTATGGCCCATGGTTTTGTTTTTTAATTCATACAGTAGCTGAACTTTAATTAGTGTTACCTACTAAACAGCTAATAAATTTGCTGAAACTTTAATTTTACGGTTCATGAGGAAATAGAGAGCCCCATTAAAGTTTTCCTTTCATAATATAAATGACTACAAAGAGCCACACCCATTCAAAAACCACTGACTCAAAGGGCGGCACACCAAACTCAGATAGCTCCATTTGAACATCAACGGCTTAGGCAAATACTTACTGGTGATTTTATTGGTAAAAAAATAGGATAAGCAAAATATACAAAGGGGTACTATCTTAATTTGTTATGGAAAATATACAGCGCTGCTTTGATCAGAAATAATCTATCTTAAATAAAAAATAATCTGGTATTTTGAAATTGTTGATTGTAGAAGTAGAAGACATATTTAATCTACTTGACTCTGCACTATCTTTCAAGATTTGAAGCAAACTACAGAACTGGACTAGAATGAGGCAAACTACAGTACTGGACTAGAATGAGGCAAACTACAGTACTGGACTAGAATGAGGCAAACTACAGTACTGGACTAGAAGCAAACTACAGTACTGGACTAGAAGCAAACTACAGTACTGGACTAGAATGAGGCAAACTACAGTACTGGACTAGAATGAGGCAAACTACAGCACTGGACTAGAATGAGGTTCATAAAAACATTAAAATACACTAAACTTTAAATAAAAGTAAATAATTTGAAAACACAAGACTGCACAAAACCAATTTACAAATAATTTACAAATATCACGCAGCAACAATTGTAAATTAAGTCTTTCTCTGAACAAATGTCACTCACTCAGTGGCATAAATAGACAGAGATAGCCCTTTGCCACCAGCCAGGGGTAGCACTTTCACATTTTTAGAACCTGCATGGGGCAGTATTTTCAGAGTCTGCCCCCCTAATGCAAGTTACCCAAGTGATATAACCATATACAAGTTATATTGTAATGGTGAACATTTCAAGAAAGCTATACTTTTCAATCTTATATAAATTGTAAATGATTGTTTGAAATAAAACAGTTTTTGATAGATTGTCAATTATGTAATAAATGTTCTTGTTAGATTTCTTTACAAAATGAGTACAAAACATAACAAAATATTTACAGAGAAATGATGAACTAATTACCTTTTGATTAGCGAGTTCAATTTCCTTTTGTTTATCCAGCTCCAGCCGTGTTATTTTCTCGTGATATGTTGCCTCTTTCAGTTCCAGTTGCTGTCTGAATGCACTGTCAGCTGACTTGAGTTTCTCTATAGCTTGTCTGAAATTTTAAGTTAACTTTATGTTAACACAGTGTTAAAATTGTTCTCAGATTATAAATATTAATTATTCATGTAATAGATACTTAATGATATCATTATAAATGTATCACTGATTATAATTACAATTGGTTCTATTTGTGAAATTCAGTTGAATGTAAGAAAACACAAACAAAAAATTTATAATATTAGACACCATGCTGTGGAATTTATTTTTATTGTACAGGTGAAGACAATCAGTCATGATGAATTATATTTGAAAGTAATTTTAGTAAATAAATCGTCTGTGTTGCAGCCTGACTGAGTATAATAATACTTTCCACTTTCACTGACATACTGTTTGTTTTATAATGATACTTTCCACTTTTATTGACATACTGTTTGTTGTATAATAATACTTTCCACTTTCATTGACATACTGTTTGTTTTATAATGATACTTTCCACTTTTATTGACATACTGTTGGTTTTATAATGATACTTTCCACTTTTATTGACATACTGTTGGTTGTAGAGTAGTCTAGAGTCTTATATTGCAATGTTTAGCTACCAACTTTTTTTTTTTTAATTTAATTCTTAATTCTTGATTTTTTAATTTAAAGATGCACACTCTTAATCAAACACACACAGTACAATACTACTCTAGAATAAACTTGTAAATTTAGTCGTCCATAGGAATAAAGCTAACTAGTTTAGTGGTCCTTGGGAATAAAGTTAATTTAGTAGTTCAAGATGTTGGAAAGTTATCTGACCGCAGTTAAATTGCTTGGGAAGTATATCTCTGATGTACCTTTGACATAAATATATACAAATCTCAACAATCAAGTGTTTAATAGCCTGTGTGCAGTTCATCATTTTGTCCACTCAAAGCCCATTCATTTTGTCAAGGTTTTCAAAATCTCTGTTTTTTTTTCCTCTGTCTCATTTTGACAGGATTTTTTCCCTGTTGCTATTATTTGTTCCAGTTTCTCTTACCCTGAGGATATGTCCAACAAACTTTGTCTTGTCTTCCTCTTATTTATTTCCTCTTCCTAATTTATTTGTTTACTTCTTGAAAGATGTTCTGGCTATCCACCTTCTTTTAATATTTCTTCTTAAAAATCATATTTTATTCTGTGTTAATGTTTCTATTTTTCCAAATGGTCATCGGTTATTTAATGCCTTAAATGGTCTGGATTGTTTAAATAAATACTGAACTTGTTTTTTTACAGTTGTGATTGTTCTGTATCAAATTTAAATATTTTCTTTTTCATACTTTCAGGAATGTAAAACTGGTTATTGCTATATATTTGTTAACTGTATGTTAAAAGTAACCTAGCAGCCATAGTTTACAATGAAAGTTTTATATTGAAGTAGTAATGTTCTTACTTTGCTTGTTCTAAAGCTGAATCTCTGTCTTTAGACAACTGAGTTTCCTTTTGGCTCCAGGTGTCTTTCATCTTAGTCACCTGTTTCTCCAGTTGACTGATCAACTCACCTTTCTCCTTCCAGCGAGCACTCAATAAGCTATGGATAAAAAATGCTTTTGAATTATTTTTATAAAATACGATAAGATAATTAAAAATAGTTTATGTAGTTGAAATGAACAGATAATTAAAAATAGTTTATGTAGTTGAAATGAACAGATAATTAAAAATAGTTTATGTAGTTGAAATGAACAGATAATTAAAAATAGTTTATGTAGTTGAAATGAACAGATAATTAAAAATAGTTTATGTAGTTGAAAAGAACAGATAATTAAAAATAGTTTATGTAGTTGAAAAGAACAGATAATTACAAATACAGTGGGTATTTGGTTAAAGAACTTAATCCGTTCCACAATTATGTTCGCTATCCGAATCGTTCGTTAACCGATCATCGATTTACCATATATGTTAATGGAAATTCGATTAATTCGTTCTGGAGATCCTAAAAATTAAATTAAAAAAAAATTGTCATGTACAAGAATAATTTCTTAGTAAGTTTATTTATTACAAATATGATACATTCATATAGTCTTGCTTATTAATCAGTTCTTTTGCTTTCTTCGGACGTTAAAGAACATGTCCAATGTCGGTTGTTTTTCTCTCTCCTCCAGGACTTTCAGTAATGATTGATAGCAATGTAATTGTAGAGATCAGCTTGTTTAATGCCAGATCTCCTTTTAAATTTTGTAATCCAGCCAGTGGTAGCCTTGAATTCTAGATTTTCGGAGGACGAGCCTGGAGTTTGTTCTATCAATTTCTCAAAAATTTCTCCAGCCTTCTCTTGAATGTTGGCCATTCTAGTTAATCTACATCTCTTTTCACCTCCCGTTCATTTATCCAAACTAAAAGCAAACTCTCAATTTTATCATGGATGGCACTTTTTTTTTGCTTCTCAGATGTAATTTTCGTTACTCCTTTAGCGGCTTGAGTCTTCTTGATGATATCATTCTTAGCTAGGATTGTGCCTACTGTAGACCTGTTAAAGCGTACTGCCTGGTAACATCAGTCATAATTTGTCCACTCTCTACTTTAGTTATAATCTCTTGCTTGGTTTTTATGGTTCTTGACACGCCACTCTTTTCAGGTCCCATAATATTTTCCAATTTTCAGGGTTTTTTATAAGGCGTTTATAGAAGCACATACGAAAACCACAAGGACATAAACCAACTACACATGTATGGTACACTATTGACGATGTGTCGTCGCAAACTACCATATGCGTTATATGGTGCTGCCTCACTGCTACGTAGTATGAATGATGACGTGTCAACGCATGCGCACATCCATTTTCAGGACAAATTGAGGACTGATGTCGGGTGTTTCGAGAGCCGAGATGTTTTCGTTAGAATTAGTTTTTGTTCGTTATCCAAATTTTGTTCGTTGTCCGAACACAAAAATCTTTCCTGAAAGTGTTCGTTGTCCGATTTGTTCGCTGTCCGAACAGTTCGTTAACCGAATACCCACTGTAGTTTTTGTAGGTGAAATGAACAGATAATTAATAATAATGCATGCTGTGATACACAGTGAATAAAAGAGTTATTTCAAACTAGCGATAATCTAATATTTTGAGAACATTGTCAAACCGTACAATTTATTTCTAATTTAATTTAATAACCAATGTTTTCAGGAATGTATTTTATGATCAAGATTCTTTTAATGTCATTATTGAAAATTATTTCTGCTAGTGATTCAAGTTAGCTCTGGTCCCAGTTCAATTTGTACATGTGTAATGACTGCCATTTATCTCACAATGTTGATGTAAGATGAGAAAATTTTTTGATTTTTTTAATTTTATCTTTTTGTTTAATCCAATAAATTTAGTATAAATCAATCATAGTTTAAAAACATGTAGGTGTCGTTAGTTACAAAACAACAATGAATCACCAGTACCCGTGGTTTTCTCTTTCTTCTTTTAACTCCTGTTGTAAAACAGCAACTTGTTGCTTGAGTTCATCTTTTCTGGCAGTTGTTCTGTCCAGTAGATCCTACATCAGACAGAAGAAAATATTTTTAAAACTAAAACATTTTATTCCCATTTGTATGATTTTTTTTGTTTATTGTTGATTTGAATTCATAAAAAAATGTCAGACAAAATAAATACAAGAAAAAAAAGTCCAACAAACTATTAAAGAAAAGGATAAAAATAATTGGGTGAAGAGTTGGCAATGAGGGGCCAGATTTTAAATAGTGTGAACATTTAACTTGTTATAACACTATTTCTAAATGTCCCACAGTTAAGCATAGATGAGATCTCAATCCTAATGCAACATGCCACTCTGATCTTCTGAAGTAGATGAAGATGAATTTCAACATGTCAATGTTTATTTCTATCTAGTTTTATCTTCTAAAGCTTTATAATAATGAATATGTTAAATTTAAACTAATTCACTTTCAGAATAAAACAATAAGAAAAGAATGGATGATTTCAATTTGTCTTGAGGAATACATTTCAGTTTACAAAACATTCAGATTTGTGAACAACAAAGACAATGTAACACATGTGTTCTGTTTGACCTTATCAATCATGACAATCATCTCCATTTTTATACTGGTGACTTTAGTTGTCACACCCAGTGTAACTTTAAATAAAAAGATTTCCTTGGGTTGGTTCTTATACTTATGAAATATGCAGAAATGACAAGGGATAAAACCAATTTCAAATATTTTTATTAAACAATGAAATAAGAAATGTCCTTAATTAGTTTGAGTCATTCCTGATGATTGGCACAGAACCTATCATCACAGAAACTAAAATCAACAGCACTCAGAGACAAGAAAGTGAAGAAACATAAAAAGTCAGAATGATATATAACCAATATGAGAGTGATACATGGTACAGGATTGGACAAGATAAAGTCAGGATAATGTAGAAACAATATGGTGACACGATCATGTGGTTAGGATAATAGTGAAACCAATGTAAAATAAAATTAAACTATCAATAGAGGAATACAAGGAGGGGGGGGGGGAGAGAGAGAGAGAGAGGATAGCCATTTTTTTAATATCGCCATTGCCAGCATGATAAGGTGTAGTGTGCCTACCACAACAACATTGTTGGCGGCGCTGATGCATGTCTACCATGCCTACAGAGCGGCGGGGTATGGCAGAAAAAGGGTTTTAAGACCTGCTCAGACAGGCCAGACCACAGGGTGTGTGTACTGCTGATCGGCCAGAATGGCAAGGCAAGGTTTTTATTTTCCTGTCACTCTGACAGAGGGGGAGGGTGTAATGTGCCTGCATCCCCAGCCCGAAATGGCAGGCTGTGAGGGTGTGTTTGAGTGGGACAGAGTGGAAGGGTGTGTGTACCGACCACATCCGTCACCACGGCCAGCTGTGAATACTACGGTCTCTGATAGTCCTCATTGACCACAGTACCACCACCGTCGCAAAAGGTTTTTTTTTTCCTGACTAGGAGAACCCCAATGATCTTTTCCCCATAGACCATGGAATGTCTCCCGGAACAGGATAGCATGGCACAGTAGGCACCTCATTAACCTTATTGATCATGGTACCTCCAGTGCCAGGGGGCAATAGCCAAATATAGAAAGAAGGAGGACAAAATGAAAGTCAGTGGCAACTGTTCCCTAGTATTCTTTTCAAATATAGGGACAAGAACATAAGTGTTTAGTGAATATAATATAGCCTACATTAGGGTGATTCATAATTGCATGGGGAAAATTCCGCGGACAAACAAACAAACAGACAAGAAGTGAAGTTAAGAAAAACGTTTTAATGACCACTTTTAGAGGTCGCTCAAGCGATCCGAAGTTTCACTGAATGAGATAATGCGGAAGTTCTGATGTGTCGCTTGCTTGCTTTTGCTATAGTGCATTTTTAGTTCATTGTAAAATTAAAAGTATACCGTGATATTTTAATTTTAGATTATAACTAATTTTATTATTCAAGTTTGATGGATAATAAAGTCGTTTTTGACTAACTACAAATTATTGAATTGATATGGCATCCACATCAAGTGGTAATTCGCAAAGTGTATTGACAAGACGTATAACTGAAGTTTGGTTGATTGGACAGACGGATTCTTGTCTGCTAAGCGATGCTATGAAGATGGTTTTCTATAATCACAAGGTACTGACAAAGACAATATCCGAAAGCATTAAGGTAACTGTTAACGATCTTCAAAAAGAAAAGAGAATCAAAGACTAGTTGAAGACGAAAGAAGACATCAGCGAAAGTGAAGATGAAGGTAAAGATGAGGACGATTTTGAAATTGAGATTCCTGTTTACTACAAGAAGCTTCTGTCAGAAGGTTCGATGCCAGACAAGAAATTTCAAATCAGAATTTCAATTTAGAAGTAAATGCCCATTGGTCATTCACTGGGACGAAAAGATAATGGAGGATTCGAGATTAGATGATCCGTTTATGGTGGAACACAAACACAGAGTTGTGTCAGTCCTGCAAGACAGTCTGTCAAGTGCCTCAAGTTACATACCACGTGAAGTTTACAGAGGGATGATCAAAACCTGGTTGTTGGTATTTGGCGTCAGTGTAAGCAAACAACCGTACCACTTTCGTGCGCCAGGCACTTACCATATGGCTCGCTGGATGGCGAAAGTGATATACTGCTTCAAGATCTACTTGTTTAGAAATCAGTTCTAGTTCACACCTTTAGAGGTAAAGATTTTGCAAGAATCCTGCTTGTTTGCCACTTACATTTACGTCAAAGCCTGGGTCTCATGTCCTGTGAGTCGTGATGCTCCGTTTAACGATATATTGTTATTCAAGCAGATCTCACGAAATTCTGTCATATACAAAACGGTGTCTGATGCTGCGAAAAGGAAATTTGAAAACCATCTTTGGAATAGTAGTCTAGAGGTGCTTTTTCTTGAGTTGTTTTCTGAAAAAGTTTCTGCAGATGATAACTGCAGTATTGCTGAAGCGATGCTGAAGACTGGCGATGATTGGACGGATCGAGTTTTTAAAGTGAAGAATCGCACTAACTGCATCACTTTATAGGTACCTCATCACTATCTGCAATGCGTTCAGTCGGTATTGATGCCAGCTTCGATGAAGTTGATCCAGTATCCTGGGATCAATTGCCGTCATTTGCTGAAGCTAAATGTATTGTTGTGGGACGGATGGCCGAGTGGTGTAGATACTCGACTGGGAATTTTTCCAGGTGAAATGTGTTTCAAAGTCGTCCCACAAGTCCACCCAGCTTTAAATGGGTACCTGACTTTAAGTTGGGGAAGTAAAGGCGGCTGGGCGTTGTGCTAACCACACAATCCCTTCATATGCCGAGGTTATAGAAACAGATGAATTCTACACTTCATCTGCCCCCGATGGCCCTTTAGGGCTAAGGGAACTTTAAGGTCGTCAATGATGTAGCCGAGCGGTCAGTTGTACTAATGTCATCATTTAATAAGTCCATCACTTAAACGGAATCTGAAATGCAGAGATTGCTGTAAGTTGTAGAAGATCACAGAGTGCCAAATTTGAAGAAAAGTACACCCAAGTTATAAAAGAAGCGTTGAATTGAATATCAATTGTAAAGTGTATTGTTTATAATACAATGTATACATGAATAAAGAAGCAGTAACTGTTGCATTTCATTATATTTTTATGTTATTTAACATTTCATCATGTCTAATTTGCTGTAATTAATGTTTAATGTTGATTTTAAGATAATGTTTAATTTAATGTTTATATTATAAGAATCGAGACTCCAGTCTCGAGCGACCTCTAAATGTAATTCAATTTCCATAAAAATTGGCATGAAAGTATAGGAAAGGAACAAATTAAACAGCAATGCAATATTAAATTGTAAAAAAAAAATTTTAATCACCGTAAGCCTACATGCATTCAAACATAGTATATAATTAGTAGTTACATAATACCAATCTACCAGGATGTATACTGACAAAGCATTGTAACTATTTATACTATTTATATTATTAAAGTTTCTAAAAGTATTTCAAAAACAGTGCCTCAAGATTCCATACGATAGTTACTTCCCCTTTCTGCCACCTCCCCCCCTCTCTCTCACAGACACACTCAGTCTGTATTCTACACAAAATGTGAAATGAACAACAAAAAGTGCAATAAAAAATTTGACCCACAGATCCTTTAATTGTTTCTTGGCTCGAGTTCACGCCACGTCATTTATCTTGCATCCGCTGACTTGCAGGCGTCCAATCAAGCAATCAATATGGGGGGCTCACAATCACAGATTTACACACTGATGGAGTTGTTTTTTTATGGTTGGGTTTCAGACGTGAGACATTAGCATGTGATGGAGTCTTTCAATGAACCTGTCTACATCGGAATCATTTCTTTTTACATTTGTTACAATCAGATCTTAGATACACCAAAGTGCTCACTTTGTTTTTAAGGTTGGAATTTTTTTTTTTACATTCGGACCTGATCTGTCTTAATGATTAATGATGAATCTGCTAATATATCGAAGAGTTCATTATGTTCAGATATAACACTATAAGGCCACTGAAAGATGTAATGTATACTAACTCCATTTAGAATGTACCACAGAACATATTCTGTATGTATCCATGTCATCAGTGTCATGCATTTATGCACTCCGACCTAAGTTCAATTCTTTTTGTAAACAAACGTGTATGTGTTTTTGTACAATTGACCCTTTCCAACCCTATTACTAAACCAAATAAGATAATGACATTTGATCCCTTCCAACCAGATTACTAAACCAAATAAGATAATGACTTTTGACCCCTACCCCAACCCTATTACTAAACCAAATAAGATAATGATATTTGATCCCTTCCAACCATATTACTAAACCAAATAAGATAATGACATTTGACCCCTTCCAACCATATTACTAAACCAAATAAGATAATGACATCTGACCCCCTTCCAACCATATTACTAAATCAAATGACACTTGCTTCAGTTACATCTGCCTTATACACTACAACAATGTTGTGTGTAGAGAGATCTGATGGGCTGTTGGGTTGTCTTTATTGATGGAGTTATTTTTATGACAGTGTTTACGAAGTACAAGTCCCGTTGTGAGAAGAAATAATGACATAAACAACTCTAACAAAGGATGTAAATGACTTATTTGACACTCAAACATGAGGACATGTTTTGATAGATGCAGTGGTGTTAATACTTCCTGTGTTTTCTCTCGATCTCATCTATGACCATCTACATTTGTTGTCAGAGAACAAAGAAATAGTTGGACATTTCTTGCACTCAATGTTTGGCTGTTTGTAAAATATACAGCTAGAGAAATAAAAAACAAACACACAAAAAACAATGATATGTTATCACAATCAGCTGTGTTCGTCTCAGTCAAACCAATCAGCTGTGTTTCTTAGTCAGACCACAATCAGATGTGTTACTCTCAGTCAGACCACAAACATATGTGTTACTCTCAGTCAGACCTCAATCAGATGTGTTACTCTCAGTCAGACCACAAACTTATGTGTTACTCTGTCAGACCACAATCATGTGTTACTTTCAGTCAGACCACAATCAGATGTGTTACTCTCAGTCAGACCACAAACATATGTGTTACTCTCAGTCAGACCACAAACATATGTGTTACTCTCAGTCAGACCACAATCAGATGTGCTACTTTCAGTCAGATCACAGTTATGGCTGTGCAGTCAATGTCTCTACATAGACTTACCCTTGTTTCATCTAACGAAGTCCTCAGTTCAATCAGCTGATCCTCAAGTGATCTATGGATCTTTAAATTCTCTTCACGTGTGGACCGTATTGTCTCATCTCTCTCTACCACAGCCTGACATAGAGCAGTTCACAGCAAGTTTTAAAACATGGCTGGAGTACAATATGTTACATCTATCTATAAAACACAAACACTTAATTCCTTACCCATACATACTAATATCCAATATAGGGCATGAAAATACGTAAATGTATAGCAACAAAAGGAAACAACCAAGACATAGACACACACACACACACACATATATATATATATATATATATATATATATATATATATATATACAACTAGACCATTTTAGTCCATACATCTATAACTTAGTGTAAGACAGTCACAACCAAGACATTGAGACACATATATATATATATACAACTAGACCATTTTAGTCCATACATCTATAACTTAGTGTAAGACAGTCACAACCAAGACATTGAGACACATATATATATATATACAACTAGACCATTTAAGTCCATACATCTATAACTTAGTGTAAGACTGTCACGGGTTGTGACTAATATGTCGAAACTATCCCCTTACTCCAACCCTTAACTTAATAATATTACTAACGTTAAAGTGTATATTATACCATGTATAGTAATATACGTTCCCGTGCTCCAGTTTCTCCCATTTTAACCCACCCCTGTTAATTGCGTCATCAGCCAGGTGTACGAGGCAGGGAGGTAACAGAAACACGTTACATTCCAGGGGAAATATTCTCTGACCACCGGACTATTCTCTGGTCGGCTTCTTCAAAGGGACAGCGACCCGCTCGATGTCCAGTTACTAAGGTCTTTGTCTATACGACGTATTTCTCCCCCCCCCCTCCTCATCTAGGCTCCACCCCCTAATTTGAAAGTTTGAAAGAAACCTATATTATATTTGATTGGCTAAGGGTCACGTGGGAGAAAGAGATATGAAGAATGAAATATAGATTCGCGGGCATTCGACCGTGGGCTCTCGAGTGAGAGGGTCGATTAGTGAATAGACATTCGACGGAGGGTCTGAGTAGTGACCGAGTCGATTTTTGGTGTCTCTGAGTGAGAGGGAGAGAGACAGAGAGAGAGAGAGAGAGAGACAGAGAATTAACAGTGATAACGCATTTGTTCCCATCATTCATTTTAAATTGGATTATTTGCTGCAGTTTGAATTATCTTTGCTTTTGACAAGTCACCAGATCCCTATTACGGACTGGTGCCTATGTATAATAAACAAATCTTAGTGTTGTACACACGCTTGTGGAATTGATTATTCATCACTTGTTATACGTCTAATTGTTGGTGAGACTGTGTGTGGCAGAAACACAAATATAAATACGAGTCATCATTGAGTCAGCCCTCATACTCTTAGCAACAAGCCAAGGATACCCTCAAAGGGGACCTCAACATCTGGGGGCCTGTCTGGGATCCTCAACATCTGGGGGCTCGTCCGGGAGACTCAACATCTGAGTGGCTCGTTTCGGGATCGAACCTTCACCTGAAGTTGTGTTCTACAATAACCAGGCGGGGCCGAAAGCTGATTCAACATAGACTCGGGGGGCTTAATCTCTGCCACAAGTCTTCAGGAGTCATACCGGACTCACCCAAGTCTTCAGGAGTCATACCGGACTCACCCAAGTCTTCAGGAGTCATACCTGACTCACCCAAATCTTCAGGAGTCATACCGGACTCACCCAAGTCTTCAGGAGTCATACCGGACTCACCCAAGTCTTCAGGAGTCATACCTGACTCACCCAAATCTTCAGGAGTCATACCGGACTCACCCAAGTCTTCAGGAGTCATACCGGACTCACCCAAGTCTTCAGGAGTCATACCGGACTCACCCAAGTCTTCAGGAGTCATACCGGACTCACCCACAAGTCTTCAGGAGTCATACCGGACTCACCCAAGTCATCAGGAGTCACACCGGACTCACCCAAGTCTTCAGGAGTCATTCATAGAACTCGGCCGTTTTGAAACAGGAGCAGTAAGTGCCACGCTTACTCACATCGTCCGAGGAAAGTACAGACGAAGTCAACAAGACAGTAAAAGAAAAAGCCGCACTGTTATCGGCGAATAAATAACATTTAGACTCTAGACTTTATGCATGTGTGTAAGATTGTGTACGGTGGAAGATATTTCATATTCTGTTGAAAGGAGGGAGGAAGCGTCAAGGTAAGCCATTTTAATACACTTCTTTGATTGTGATCAGTTGTGAGTGCTCTGACCGGTGTGTTAAGCTGCACGGCGAGCTTTGTCTGGGTTAACCGTTACTCATCTTAGGCTCGTATTAACGTCACCAACCATGAAATCTATGGAGGAGTACGTACAGTACTTCATAGGCTTGGGGTGCGACGTTAATACGGCCATAAAACACGCTAAATGCGAAAGGGATAGAGAGGTGGAAGAGGCTAGGCTAGAACGAGAAGCAGAATCTGAACGTGCTAAGCATGAAGCAGAAGCTGAACGCGTTAAAAATGATAAAGAGGTGGAGCTAGCTAGGCTAGAACGAGAAGCATAATCTGAACGAGCTAGGCTTGATAGGGAAGCAGAAATTGAACGCGCTAAACACGATAGAAAGCTTGAGTTGGCTAGAATAGCTGCCGAGCAGGAGGCAGTTAAAGTAGCAGCAGATAAAGAGGTGGCCCTAGCACGGTTAGAGAGGGAAGTGGGGCCGGCAAGCCCAGCCCCAAGCAGTCAGTCGACGACATCCTCCAAACCCAAACTCCCCAAACTTGACGAGACGGACAATATAGACGCCTACATTCGTAGGTTTGAAAGATACGCTCTGTCCGCGGGTTGGGAACGACATGAGTGGGCCCCCTGCTTGACATCACTACTCACGGGACGGGCCCTGACGACAGCTACCCGCTTGACGGCTGACGAGTCAAATGACTTTGACTCATTGAAGGCTGCCCTCCTAAAGTCATACGACTATACGGAGGAAAGCTTAAGACGAAAGTTTAGGGGGGCCCATTTAGAAAGAGGGGAGACCTACCCCCTATTTGGTGCACGTCTAGCCGACCTCCTGACGAGGTGGGTCGAGCTCAGTGGGACAGAGCATAGCTTTGATGGTGTGATGGACCCCCTGCTCAGGGAGCAGTTGATGGACGGGGCCCCTAATGGGCTACAGGTGTTCCTAAAGGAGCGTAAGCCAGGGACATGGGACGAGATGCTCGCCCTGGCCGAAAATTACAGGGAAGCTCGCCACGGCAGGGGCCGCGAGTCTTCCATAAGCAGGGAAGGAGAGGCGGTGGAGGCCGAAAGGGCCCCAACAAGTGAGATAGATGACAGGAGGGAGGCCCCTAAAGATAGGACGAGGGCCCCAGTAAACGGGAACCGAGTGTTCAGCCACCCGACTAACGCTAGGTCGGTGTGCTACACGTGCGGGGCCCCAGGACAACGCTCTGTTTCATGTAAGATGCAGAGAAATGCGCCCCTTGCTAGAGGGGTAGGCCCATACCTATGGGGGCAGTAGTGGAAATAGGAGCAGGGGAGAAAAACCTCCCAGTGATAGAGGGCCGCGTAAATGGCCTCAATGTTAAGGTCCTAAGGGACTCAGGGTGCTCAGGGGTCGCCGTGAAGGAATCCCTGGTAGGAGAGGGAGCGATGACGGGTCGCTGGGCCCAATACAGATGTATTGACGGCACCGTTAATGAGGCCCCAATAGCCACCATTTCTGTAGACTCTGACTACTATCGGGGCCCTTTAGAGGCTATGGTCCTCCCAAATCCAATAGTGGATTTAATTATTGGTAACATAAAGGGTGCCAAGGCCCCTTGGTCTAACCCAGTAGACCACAGGGACCACCATCACGCCGTTGAGGTCAAGGGGCCCAGGCGTATTGACTCTAAGGAGAAGTCTAGGGGTCAAACCAAATGCACCAGGGGGTCGTGGTTTGATCATGTTAAGGGAGAATCCAGGGGCCCAGTCAGGAGGGCAGGGAACCCATGGGGCCCCAAGTTGAAGGGTGAAGCTAGGGGGAAGGTAGAAGGGCATAAAGGCTCATGACGGGACAGACGGAGCAGGGGAGGTAGACAGACGACGACCCCGACGGTGATTAAATCACGGACGGACGATCGTAGTAGAGACGGCGATATGACGGGGCGGATAACTCCCCAGGTTTTTCCCGGTTAGAGTAGACCTATTTTTAGACACCCCCCTAGGGCCACCAAACCTAGCACCTCAGAAGAGGGGCCACCTCGGAGACGATCCCTTTCCCCTGAAAGACTGTTTGCAACGCGCCCCGCGAGTAGAAGTAGGCGCGGTAAAGCCGAGAGTGTAAACCATGAACTACGCGTGAACCACGGAGATTTTCCCAATGGGGAGGAGTCGGGCCCTAATAAAGCTAGGCTATATATCCCCCCGTGTAAACGGGACAGGTTAGGCGTGTGGGCAGATCTGATGAGTCGGTGCCCAGCGAACCTCGTCGACGGCTACATGTCGGTTTGAGCGCACTCACAAAGGGGCCACTCTTAGAGAGGTTATTAGATGGCTTGCCTAGAGTGAGTGACTGTCGGGTGAATGTAGTTATGTCATTTATTATATTCATTTATGCATGGTTTCCTCTCTATTTCAGGTTCAATGTTGTAGCGCTGTTGTACTTATTAATGTAAAGTCATCCCCGCAAAGGGAGACTATCTTGATTACCCTATTCCGTATCCAGTAACGCCTATGTAGGCTTACTGATACAATTAATTTTGTTTTAAGTGCCATCTTTCGGAAGAAAGAGTGTTCACTATTTTCTTGATATTTGTCTCTGGACCAACTTGTTTTGGCCAGACCTTATGTCCGGTTTATTATTTTTGGGTTATTTAAGTATATATGTTCTTACCCACTGGCCCTATCCATTATGTTGTGGTCAGGGTTACTAAGATAAGTTTTTTTTTTTTTTTATTATAATTGGTTTATGTTATGTAATGGCCTCACCTACTACGGTGTCGTCACCCCTATAGTTTCGTTTGGGTTGTGGGGTGATGTCACGGGTTGTGACTAATATGTCGAAACTATCCCCTTACTCCAACCCTTAACTTAATAATATTACTAACGTTAAGGTGTATATTATACCATGTATAGTAATATACGTTCCCGTGCTCCAGTTTCTCCCCTTTTAACCCACCCCCGTTAATTGCGTCATCAGCCAGGTGTACGAGGCAGGGAGGTAACAGAAACACGTTACATTCCAGGGGAAATATTCTCTGACCACCGGACTATTCTCTGGTCGGCTTCTTCAAAGGGACAGCGACCCGCTCGATGTCCAGTTACTAAGGTCTTTGTCTATACGACGTATTTCTCCCCCCCCCTCCTCATCTAGGCTCCACCCCCTAATTTGAAAGTTTGAAAGAAACCTATATTATATTTGATTGGCTAAGGGTCACGTGGGAGAAAGAGATATGAAGAATGAAATATAGATTCGCGGGCATTCGACCGTGGGCTCTCGAGTGAGAGGGTCGATTAGTGAATAGACATTCGACGGAGGGTCTGAGTAGTGACCGAGTCGATTTTTGGTGTCTCTGAGTGAGAGGGAGAGAGACAGAGAGAGAGAGAGAGAGAGAGAGAGAGAGAGAGAGAGAGAGAGAGAGAGAGAGAGAGAGAGAATTAACAGTGATAACGCATTTGTTCCCGTCATTCATTTTAAATTGGATTATTTGCTGCAGTTTGAATTATCTTTGCTTTTGACAAGTCACCAGATCCCTATTACGGACTGGTGCCTTTGTATAATAAACAAATCTTAGTGTTGTACACACGCTTGTGGAATTGATTATTCATCACTTGTTATACGTCTAATTGTTGGTGAGACTGTGTGTGGCAGAAACACAAATATAAATACGAGTCATCATTGAGTCAGCCCTCATACTCTTAGCAACAAGCCAAGGATACCCTCAAAGGGGACCTCAACATCTGGGGGCCCGTCTGGGATCCTCAACAAAGACAGTCACAACCAAGACATTGAGACACACACACACATATATATATATATATATATATATATATATATATATATATATATATACAACTAGACCATTTTAGTCCATACATCTATAACTTAGTGTAAGACAGTCACAACCAAGACATTGAGACACATATATATATATACAACTAGACCATTTTAGTCCATACATCTATAACTTAGTGTAAGACAGTCACAACCAAGACATTGAGACACATATATATATACAACTAGACCAGTTTAGTCCATACATCTATAACTTAGTGTAAGACAGTTACAACCAGGCGAGGGGAAGGTGAGTACTTCAATTTGACGTGAAGACATGTGTGTCAAGTTAGACAAATGGAGATGAGGTCATCCTGCTGACCAGCCCCCATTCATGGGATTCCTTTCAATGAATGGAGAAAAGTCAAATTTGTCAGCCAACAGTTCCAGCAGTGTTTCAGTAAACTACTCAATGAATGAAGACAAAACAGACAGCACACAGAGCAAGTGTAGACTAGGGAGACTGTTAGTTGAAAATACAGAAACAAATGGCCATACACAGCACTTAACATGGGTGGTCGGAACGATTTCACACCAGGTCACTCAACATAATGTTACGTGTTACATTAATACTTGACTAATGTTATCTTCACTTACCTCCTTCAACTTTCTAATAGTTTCTGTTTGGTCTTCAATCATTTTTGTTTTGATCTTCACAGTGTCGGCCTCACGCTGAAATAATACATACCAGCCTACAATACACTGTTACCACACAACCTACAATACACTATTACCACACAACCTACTATACACTATTACCACACAACCTACAATACACTATTACCACACAACCTACAATACACTATTACCACACAACCTACTATACACTATTACCACACAACCTACAATACACTATTACCACACAGCCTACAATACACTACTACCACACAACCTACAATACACTATTACCACACAACCTACAATACACTATTACCACACAACTTACAGGGCCGGAATTAGATTAATGTGGGCCTAAGGCTTGTAACCAATACAACATTATAAATGATATTTTAAATGCTTCGTTTTATAAGATATGTTACATGTTATGGTTTATTGTAGAATAAACTAATACAGAATTAACCCTGAGAAAGGAAAAAAAACATAACAGAATTGTGTTTTTTCCCCACTTCAAAATAACTACGTAACATTTGTAAAATACAGATAAACATTGGAGAATTCAAATAATGAAGAAGATGCAAAAACATTGGGTCAAACATTCATGTACACATTGTACAACACAAACAAGTACTGGTACAACACACAACAAGTACTGGTACAATATCCAACTTTTCTAACACTGTCATGAATAAAATACATATTTGGCTGAAATGACTCTCCCCCCCCCCCACCCCAGCCCCAACCCCGACTCTATATATAGTAGGAAACAAAAGTACATTTAGTTATCTGCAGACTGTCTGGTGTTGATAAATGCGATTAGGTTTTGTTGTCAACAGGAGGATATGAGGTGAGGGTGTGGGTGTGATATTGTTTCTCTATGGCAATGTGTCACCCCAGTGAAATGGAACAAACAAACAAACAAATCTAATTACCTCCAACTGTTTCTTCAGATTGGCCACTTCAGACGACAGAGTTTCAATTTTGGCCTCCAGCCTACCTCGGTCTTGGGACAGAGTGGCACCTACAAAACACACACACCCACACAGTGGGCTATTAGATTCACATGACATGTTGGTGTTTAACAAGTGGGGAGAGATGAGCGAAAAATAAAACTAGAGAAACAGGATTTGGTTTCTGAGAGAACTGCAGGGATGAATTATGTGATATGCACTGTGAACTAACATGACGTTTCACTGATACGACGGACAGTATTTGAACTAAATGAACATCAAAGCAATACAATACTTATTGAGCAAGAGATTCTTCAATGTGAGTCTCTAATTACTTTTGTGTTTGTGTTTTTTCTCCAATGTACAAATTGAATTATGTGAGGAAACAAGAAAATAATTTGATACTCAGAGACTTCAAGGTGTCCATTCTTCTAACTATAGATACCTGCGACTATCAAAAACATTTTATTTCCGTTTTAAATGGCAGTTTTCCTTTTGTTGGTTTTCAGTTTAAGAACTTCCGCTGAAATTTTCTTTTATCTAGATTCTAGATTATTCTTTACATGGATGAACATAAGGCACTGCCAATATTTGTTCAAGAAATGAAATGTACACAATGGCCATACCATCATATGGAAAAACTGATCTAACTTATTTGTGTGGCGATACTGTGAGTGTTTCTCTAATGTTTGTGAGTTCCCTGTAAGGATGAGATAAAATCTCTTGGATCCTATAAACCACGAATGGGACAGTTTTTATGATGACCTTCTTTCGTCCCCTCACGGTAGTTCGAACTAGGGACCCTCAGGTCGACAGTCGAGCGCTTTACCGCACGACCACCCTTCCCCAAGTTTCTCTAATGTAGGTCATAATGAACACAGTTGTGGGACATATCACTTGACAGCCATTCATATAGTTAAACTTTATTTCTGACTACTCTGTATTGTGGGTGACTTCAAAGTGAGCCTACCATTGTGTACAGTTCAACTAAAGAATCTTCTGACTAACGCATCAGGACAGTGAAGCCACACAAATATAAAAGTTAAAGCTTGTAATGAGAGACAGATATCAACGAACTATTATATTTCCCAGCCATGCTACTCAACATGTTTACAGTATATAGAGTTAAGAATAAAAACATATAAAAAATAAATCAGCCAGTAACCTTGCTGGGCCAACTCCTGACCCCACAGTTTCCTCTCCGCCTTCAGGCCCTCAATGACTGACTCTTGAGCTTGTATGGTAGCTTGAAGTTTAGACTTGCTCTGAGCAATAAATAAATGATAAGTTTAATGAGATGCTGCAGTTTAGCTGAAGGAACTAATAGAAAACATCCGTATGTATTATATAGACTACACAATCCGCATGTATTATAGAGACTACACAATCCGCGTGTATTATATAAACTACACAATCCGCATGTATTATATAGACTACACAATCCGCGTGTATTATAGAGACTACACAATCAGCGTGTATTATAGAGACTACACAATCCGCGTGTATTATAGAGACTACACAATCAGCGTGTATCATAGAGACTACACAATCAGCGTGTATTATATAGACTACACAATCAGCGTGTATTATATAGACTACACAATCAGCGTGTATTATAGAGACTACACAATCAGCGTGTATTATAGAGACTACACAATCAGCGTGTATTATAGAGACTACACAATCAGCGTGTATTATATAGACTACACAATGCGCGTGTATTATAGAGACTACACAATCAGCGTGTATTATAGAGACTACATAATCCGAGTGTATTATAGAGACTACACAATCCGCGTGTATTATATAGACTACACAATCCGAGTGTATTATAGAGACTACATAATCCGCGTGTATTATAGAGACTGCACAATCCGCGTGTATTATAGAGACTACACAATCCGCGTGTATTATAGAGACTACACAAACCGCATGTTTTATGTATCACAGACAGGTTTTAGAAATCGAGAAAAATATCACGGACATGATAGAAGCAGATACAATCTCGTATATTTGTAAATTAGAAACCAGTGATGTGTGAAACTGTCACAATATTTGAGTTCAAACAACTAGAGAGCGACCGATAATCGGATCGGTATCGGACCGATATGGGCACTACCGGTTAATATCGGATCGGCCGATTTTTGTAGGGAGTGACCGATAATCGGACCGATTGCCACTATGGGTTAACTATCGGACCGGCCGTTTTTTGGCTGCCGATACATTGTTTTTTTTTCCACAAATCTAATAACTCTAAACTGGTTTTGGTTTACAGAGTTAAAGTTAACTTACAGACTTCCAGTTAACTGTTCACCCGAGTGAAGTGATTTACAGATATAATTAAGTGTTTTTAATTTTTCAAACTTTTTTAAAAATCTGCTACAAGTAAATTCAGTAAAAATTACAAAGATTAATGAAGAAAATTATTTTAATTTCATCACAACTTTCACAAGTTAGTGAAATTACAATTAAAAATTAATAAATCTTTACTTTTTTAGTTTGACATTAATTATTTAAAACTTTATCTTACTTTTCTGTTTGTGTACAAGTAAAAAGTAAAAACAACAAATTGTTTGTTATAAGTTTAATTTTAGACAATAAACATGCAGATTTCTGAGATTATGCAGTCATTGTTTGTGTTTCTGACTTCGGTCTTCTGGTCTGTCTTTTCAAATCTTTTGTTCTTCTAATCTTCTTCATCTGCAAGACACCCTTTCATTAATAGCAAAATATCGGCATCGGTATCGGCAAAAATGCTGGGGAAAAATATCGGTATCGGCTATCGGTAAAAAGGCATATCCGGCTCCGGCTCCCACACATTTGACGGCTCCGGCTCCTTATTAAGATAGTATCACACGAGACATAAATTTTTGTAATTGTGCCACGCAAACATGCCGCTGATAAAAAGTTATGCAAATTTTGCCGCGTTCACCCCCATAGTCAGAAACTTGAAAAATATACGCATGTCGGTTTAACTAAAAACAAACCATTTCAGTGCATCCAGAATCATATCATTATTTTCGACCAAGGTTTCACTAGTCGCCATTTTCATAAGTAATAAAAAGTTATTTCAATGATCCAATTAGCAAACAGTAAAATGATACATTATTTAAAATATTTTAAAGACTTCAGTATTTATATTTATTACTTATAAATTCGAAGTGACTATTAGGACCCGGGTACCAATAAACTCCGATTTTTATTCGGACCCCGTCCCAATAAAGTCTGATTGTTATTCGGACCCGTGGCAAATATGCACTAAGCTTAGCTATACACAAACTTTATTATTGTTTTTTGTTTATTTTTTTTTTTATAATTGTTTGAATTGTATGATTCAATCGTTACTCAGTGTCTAGGGTTCCACTAAGCGGACTCTGTATTATCATTTTTTCGGGTTCCGTCTAATAAAGTTTAAATATAGCTAAGCTTAGTGCATATTTGCCACGGGTCCGAATAACAATCGGATTTTATTGGGACCCGGGTCCGAATAGCCACAACCTTATAAATTTATCTAATCTATTTCAGATATTCTGTTTATAATAAAATTGTTAAATACAGAAAGCGACCATTTTGTTTTTAGTCTATTACAAATTCGCGGTCAAATAATTATACGAAATGACGTGTTCTATTTGTCGTCGTAGTAAAAATTTATTTTAAATGATTGATACAATTATTCTATGGAAATAAACCCTGTTTCATTCTTTATATATAACAAATATCATGCCATTAAAAAAAATTTCGGATAGTAAACAAGATTTAAAACTAACACAAAACGATTCCCCATTAAAGATTTCTTGTGGTGATGTGCGTGCACGCTATCATTTTAAAGCTGTTACTGTTGTAGCGTTCGTAAAAATGACAACATTTCAAATTGTAGGAGGCAAACAATCAAACAAATTTGCAATTTTAAAGCTAAAAAAAAAATTCTGCTGCAAAAAAAAAAAACAAAAAACATTTGGGAGCAGTGGAGCCGCCAGATTTTTTCGGCTCCGGCTCCAGCAAAAAGTAGCGGCTCCCGGCTCCTCGGCTCCTCGGCCCGGGCAAGCCTGCCACAAACAACGACCTCCGAAATAATTTCGGATTCTGATGTGTCACTGTACCAGGCAACAGATAAGAACACAATGACTATTAATGACTTCTGTTTTAATTAGTTTATTTGATTCAGGATTATTGAGTACATCGTAAGTGATTCATTGGAATTTTATTTTCAGAAATAGAAACTAACAACAAAAAGACACATGCATGTTTTGAAACAGTGGAGATACTTCTTTTATCCCAATCAAACATTTAAAAATTAGGTAAAAAAGAAAAAAAAAACAGCTAATTACAGGACTAGTAATTCTCAAAATAATATATTGTGATTTTGTTAATACAGTATTAAAGAAACAACAACTGACTTTACTTTCTGTTTTTACTTTTTACAATCAGTGCAGTGAATTGATCAAAATATTTCTTCTCTTGTAAGAAGCAGGACTTGAACTGACCGATTGATCTACTCAATGGAAAACTAGCTATGTCCTTGGTTTAGACATGGTAATGTACGTGATTGACCCAAAACGTTATATATGTAGTAAGAAATGAATGTTGACTTGATACTAACTTGTTTCAAAATTTCTGCTTGTGAAGCCAGTTTTCTAGCGTCGGCCAGTTCTACTTCCAGCTCTTGCAACCTTTCCTGTTGGTTGATACAATGTGTAAAAAAAAAAACGTATTTAGATATACATGGTATAAATACAAGTCTATGATGGAGTGAAATGAGGCACTGATATAACGGTTTTATAATTTGAAGATTTTAAACTTATATACAACACTTGTGTCAAGGCATTCAGTACAATGTATAAACATTTAGAGCGGATGTGTAAACATAACAAACAAAGATATATGTATGACATTTGACATCAACAAATGTAATGACACCCACATTGTAGAGTTCACACAACAAATGTAATGACACCCACATTGTAGAGTTCACACAACAAATTTAATGACACCCACATTGTAGGGTTCACACAACAAATGCAAACAATCTTTGCACGTGCTTATAGCCAGAATTAGTTCAAGAAGGAAAAAAAAAACCAACGTGAATATTTTCCTCCTTTGATAACATTTAACGACTGTAAAGTTCTGTAAAAAGAAACCTCGCTCACGAAGTAAATAAATCTTTAAAAGAAACATATCACAGGTCATTAAATATTTCAGCTAATGGGATAAAAATAATGAAATTTATGGGGAAGGCCGCTGCTCCGATAAAACTATTACTAAATGATTTATTATCAAGTCTGGTCATATGCTGTAAAACAAAGTTATATGGGAGTGGCTCTAGCCTGGACATAGAACACAAGAAAATATTCTCAACTGGTGTCTGTGCGAGATACATCGAGTGACGTCACAATAAAAAAAAAATCTTACGTTTTATCATCCACGTCTATGGGCGTTTAAGTCAGTAGGACAACAATGTCCTTTTTATCATCCACGTCCATGGGCGCTTAAGTCAGTAGAACAACAATGTCCTTTTTATCATCCACGTCCATGGGCGTTTAAGTCAGTAGAACAACAATGTCCTTTTTATCATCCACGTCCATGGGCGTTTAAGTCAGTAGAACAACAATGTCCTTTTTATCATCCACGTCCATGGGCGCTTAAGTCAGTAGAACAACAATGTCCTTTTTATCATCCACGTCCATGGGCGTTTAAGCCAGTAGAACAACAATGTCCTTTTTTCATCCACGTCTATGAACGGTGAAGTCAGTAGAACAACAATGTCCTTTTTATCATGCACGTCTATGAACGGTTAAGTCAGTAGAACAACAATGTCCTTTTTATCATCCACGTCTATGAACGGTTAAGTCAGTAGAACAACAATGTCCTTTTTATCATCCACGTCTATGAACGGTTAAGTCAGTAGAACAACAATGTCCTTTTTATCATCCACGTCCATGGGCGTTTAAGTCAGTAGAACAACAATGTCCTTTTTATCATCCACGTCTATGAACGGTTAAGTCAGTAGAACAACAATGTCCTTTTTATCATCCACGTCTATGGGCG
Source organism: Bulinus truncatus (assembly GCA_021962125.1). NCBI lineage: Eukaryota > Metazoa > Mollusca > Gastropoda > Planorbidae > Bulinus > Bulinus truncatus. The sequence goes on from JAGDYQ010000102.1 coordinate 1,568,136, forward strand.
TTTAAGTCAGTAGAACAACAATGTCCTTTTTATCATCCACGTCTATGGGCGTTTAAGTCAGTAGAACAACAATGTCCTTTTTATCATCCACGTCCATGGGCGTTTAAGTCAGTAGAACAACAATGTCCTTTTTTTATCATCCACGTCTTTGGGCGTTTAAGTCAGTAGAACAACAATGTCCTTTATCATCCACGTTCATTAACGATTAAATCAGTAGAACAATGTCCTTTTTATCATCCACGTCTATGGGCTTTTTACACTTTTTTCTCCTCCTGGGTTAAAACTTTTTCCCCTGGGTTAAAACTTTTTCCCCTGGGTTTATAAACCTTTTTTCCCCTGGGTAATTAAAAAACTTTTTCCTAGGTTACAAAACTTTTTTTTAAGGAAAATTTTTTTTAAAAATTTTTTTAAAATATGGCGTTTAAGTCAGTAGAACAACAATGTCCTTTTTATCATCCACGTCTATGGGCGTTTAAGTCAGTAGAACAACAATGTCCTTTTTATCATCCACGTCTACCAAATGGGCGTTTAATAAAAACAATTCCTTTACTCATCGTCCATGAGGCGTTTAAGTCAAGTAGAAAACAATTTTTTTATCATCCACTCTATAGGTTTAAGTCGATAAAACAACATAATCACTTTTTATTATCCACTCTTCGAACGGTTAAGTCGATGACAACAATTCCTTTTATCTCCACTCCATTGGGTTTAAGTCAATAAACAACAATTCTTTTTTCTCCACTCTATTGGTTTAATAATATAAAATTCCCTTTTATTATCCACTCTATTAGGTTTAAGTAATTAAAAACAATTCCTTTTTTCTCACTCTATGGGTTTAGTTAGTAGAAAAATTTTTTATATGGGGTTTGTTACATAGTACAACATTCTCTGCCATTTGAATCACTCATTTTATTATCCCATATTTGTTTTTGATTGGTGCTGAAATTTACTGTTTGATCGATTGATTTAGATGAGGTCATACGGCTACCGAGACGAAGAAGCCTAAACATTCACATACACTTGCAGGATATGGTAGTGTATGGGCACATCCCATACTGCTGGTGATTAAACACTGTCACCCGTACTGATGTTTGACGAAATTAAAAGATACACATTATCTTCGAACATTTTGTGCGCAATATAACTCCCACTAGCACAGTGACTAGACGTAACATGGCAGAATAATATTAATAGCTCTAATAAAATATGCCACAGCAACTTAAAGTAGGGAAAGGACCATGCACATTTAAAAAAAAAATCTAAATTTCCAATTCTAATTAGATTCCGATAGAAACTACGATAATTTATGTAATGCTGTATATAAATATAGGTTAGGTTCGGTCCAATGAATTAAATCATAGATTTGCTACAAATTATCCGATTCCGTTTTTGTCCAGAATCGTGCAATGAACTGTAAATAGACACACACTATATATAAACTCATTGTTCGTCCAGTTATAGACACACACTATATATAAATTCAAGGTTCGTCCAGTTATAGACGTGTTCTCGTCATATATGCCTAGCCATTGACAGTTATTTTTGAATGTTTCAAGAACCAAACAAAATGTAATGCGTCACGTTTGATACTGAGTCACAGCTTTGTTTATGAGATGCGTCACGTTTGATAGTGAGTCAAAGCTTTGATTATAGTCTGTCTTATACTGACCTTATAATTGATGCTTTGTTCTTGTTTACTTTTAGCCAGTTCTGACAGACGACCTTTTTGTTCTTTAACAAGCTACAAATAGAAAACACAATCAATTGTTTATTGAACAACATAACTGACAAGTTTAGCTCCCACGTCTGACTCAACATTCATTGACAACAATTCATTACGACACTCCATAAAGACGTCACGTGATTGTTAACACACACAAAATAACATTACATGTAATGAAAACTTTACATTTCACTTCAGTTTGGGAGAAATACAGTCCAGGAGACTGACATAATACAAATGTAAAAATGAGACAATGTTTTCAGTTTGAGAGAATGTTGATATTTGTTGAAAAATAGTACATTCTGTTGGAAAAAAACAACTTTTTAAAATAAGCACAGAATTCGCAAACAAAAAGTAAAACACACTTTGGTTAAAATATATTTATTTGTCTCAGCACAAGATGTTCATATTCAGTTGCTGGTGCTGCTCGTAGTGACAAATGTGAACTGAACACACGGTGCACACAAGTTGATATCTCTCTACAATACTAGTATGCACTTGAAAACCTGCTCTCATTAAAATTGTACCAGGATGTTCACATGTCTAAGTGACAGGTGACAGTAGCCATGGTGTAACAGCTTCCGTTAAACATACTCGAACGGAAATGACACCTTTACATAAAAAAAAAACAAAAAAGCAAAAGTCATTCAGAAAAGAAGTCTTATAGTTTGAATGACCTGACAATAGTTGGCCTTGTAAAAAGTAGAGTTGAATGTACTCAACTTTATAATTCGTGATTCTGAAAGATATAACAAAAAGATGTTTTAAGAACAGAAGACCGCCATTAGTCAACTCCATTTTGAGCCGTGAGTTGCAGACGTCAGAACAAAACCAATGGAACCCGTTTAAACTGGATTTTGACTGGATATTTGACTGGATAGTTCATTTGACTCAAATATGGTCAACAAAAGATACTATCCTTTCTTTTATTGAGCGGAAATGTAACAATAAAAATGAGGAAAAGAACACACTATGTTAACACTTGTATATGAGCGTCAGACAATAAACACAAAACTATTTTCTATATTATCTTTATTATCTATTTATTTTGTAAAAAAAAAAAGAAGTCCACTCTATTTTGTCAGATCTATTCTACTGCTGGTTGTGTCACGGTGCATTGATTTACCACAGAACAGATAGACTGAGACCTTGATATACTCTTTTTTTTGTTGTTGCCATTTTTGAGTTTTTTTTTTAAAAATCCATTCAGTACTGAAGATCGAACCAAGCTACAATGACCACAGTCATCAGATGACAAATGAAATATGGATGCCATGAAGTGTTTACATGAGATATGTCTGTGGTAGGCTGGTGAAACTTTTACAGAGATGGGCATGTCTGGTTCTTTATCAAAGATGATAGTTTATCTTGTTGTTGTCTGCCAGTGACTAAGTATATATTATGCATATTTAGTTTTGTTTATGTTTCTGACATAACAAAACTTTGAAGTACATGTATTGTGAAAACCAAGCAGACATTATATCATCCAGCATGAGGACTGAGTTAAATATAAGGTACTTCTAGTTCTAATAGTACATTAAAATCATCTATCAGTAAACGTGATTGAAAATCTAAACGACTTTTTGTTTTTTTTTAAGTTTTTGAATCTGTAATTTGAATGATAAAGTATTTTCTTGTCTGCTATAAAGATCAGATCGTGTCTCGGGCTGTCCATTGATAGATCAAGTTAAATGGATTAGCACAAGTTCTGGGACGCTATTAAATACATACACGTTCAACGTTGCATATAGTGCCGGGTTAAGTCCCTTTGATAGATCAAGTTAAATGGATTAGCACAAGTTCTGGGACGCTATTAAATACATACACGTTCAACGTTGCATATAGTGCCGGATTAAGTCCCTTTGATAGATCAAGTTAAATGGATTAGCACAAGTTCTGGGACGCTATTAAATACATACACGTTCAACGTTGCATATAGTGCCGGATTAAGTCCCTTTGATAGATCAAGTTAAATGGATTAGCACAAGTTCTGGGACGCTATTAAATACATACACGTTCAACGTTGCATATAGTGCCGGATTAACTCCCTTTGATAGATCAAGTTAAATGGATGAGCACAAGTTCTGGGACGCTATTAAATACATACACGTTCAACGTTGCTTATAGTGCCGGATTAACTCCCTTTGATGCCCTAAGCAAACTAAAAAAAACAATGCACCCCCCTCCACCATTAAAAAAAATGCGTAATCTCATTTGAGATCTTTTTTTGTCTGCCATATTTATGTACACAGTATTTTATAGTGAGTGTGACGGATGTGCGAGTGGTGTAGAATAGTGTAGATACTGGACTGTCGACCTCAGAGTCCTGGGTTCGAACTCGGTGAGAACCATGGACATTTTACCAGGTGAAGTTTGTTTCAATGTCGTCCCACAAGTCCATCCAGCTTTAAATGGGTACCTGAGTTAAGTTGGGGAAGTAAAGGCGGCTGGGCGTTGTGCTAACCACACAATCCCTTTACATGCCGAGGTTACAGAAACAGATGAATTCTACACTTCATCTGCCGATGGACCGTTCGGGCAAAGGGAACTTTACTTTAAAAAAAATATATATATACTGAGTACTTGGGGCTAATAACAGTGGTTGGCCTAATACTACAATATTGGTAATATATTGTATCATATCTTGATTCCGCAGTTGTCTTTTGTGTGTTAGCATCATCCGCTTGTACGGTGTCAAGACATGTTCAGAAATGTCTACAACTTCCTATCTGTACTCACAATGTACTCGAGATATTCATGTTTCACTCTATACTCACTCATCTGTCCGTTAAGATGTTTAGTCACTTAGGGAGACAAATCGTGGGAAGCCCCCCCTCCTCCCCTAGATGTCGCTACATTTTAATGTTGGCAATCCAGTTCATCCCTGGGGGACCCCTCCCGTAGATGTCGCTACATTTCAATGTTGGCAATCCAGTTCATCCCTGGGGGACCCCTCCCGTAGATGTCGCTACATTTCAATGTTGGCAATCCAGTTCATCCCTGGGGGACCCCTCCCGTAGATGTCGCTACATTTCAATGTTGGCAATCCAGTTCATCCCTGGGGGACCCCTCCCGTAGATGTCGCTACATTTCAATGTTGGCAATCCAGTTCATCCCTGGGGGACCCCTCCCGTAGATGTCGCTACATTTCAATGTTGGCAATCCAGTTCATCCCTGGGGGACCCCTCCCGTAGATGTCGCTACATTTCAATGTTGGCAATCCAGTTCATCCCTGGGGGACCCCTCCCGTAGATGTCGCTACATTTCAATGTTGGCAATCCAGTTCATCCCTGGGGGACCCCTCCCGTAGATGTCGCTACATTTCAATGTTGGCAATCCAGTTCATCCCTGGGGGACCCCTCCCTAGATGTCGCTACATTTCAATGTTGGCAATCCAGTTCATCCCTGGGGGACCCCTCCCGTAGATGTCGCTACATTTCAATGTTGGCAATCCAGTTCATCCCTGGGGGACCCCTCCCTAGATGTCGCTACATTTCAATGTTGGCAATCCAGTTCATCCCTGGGGGACCCCTACCCTAGATGTCGCTACATTTCAATGTTTGCAATCCAGTTCATCCCTGGGGGACCCCTCCCTAGATGTCGCTACATTTCAATGTTGGCAATCCAGTTCATCCCTGGGGGACCCCTCCCCTAGATATCGCTACATTTTAATGTTGGCAATCCAGTTCATCCCTGGGGGACCCCTCCCCTAGATGTCGCTACATTTCAATGTTGGCAATCCAGTTCATCCCTGGGGGACCCCTCCCCTAGATGTCGCTACATTTCAATGTTGGCAATCCAGTTCATCCTAGGGGCGACCCCTTTCCGTGATCCTTCAAGGTCACCCTGCATTATAATATTGCTCAAAGTATTGTGGGACGTGCCCGAACCATTTCGACTCTCTAAGTTTCACTGTGTCCAGGAGTGACCCATTTGTGATATATAGAGATTTTCTTAACGACATGGTCTCTAATGCCTGTACAGTTCTTTCTACTAGTATTACGAAATCGGTAATATAGTTAATGAATTAGAAAAATAAATTTAAATCATACACTTGACTATGTATTTATCGCTTTGCCCCTACACCCCTTATTTTGCTAATAGGTTAATCCAGCACTGGCTGCAAGCTGCTATTGTAAATCATTCATTTTCATGATATGACTGTAATGATGTAGACAGTCAATCTTTACATAATACGATTTGTAAACATATTATCCAAGATCCAATTCTATTGCATGGATTCAGTGTGACGTGAATTTATTACTGTAATGTCTCATTATGTCTCCACCAGCATCTCACCCCAGTTCAAATGTATACTTGGATTACTTACTTCTATCTAAGGTTTTCATTTATTCAAACATATAAAAATATGTTCACGTAGTAGGCGACTTAGGTACTATGAACAAGAAAGGACTAAATCAATTTGTTACATGTTACCACCATGTTGGCCTTGTTGATTTTGATATATAATTTTACCTTCATCATACATTTTCAAATCTTTTGTAACCAATGAGAGGTGGAGACCATTGGAACAATTTAATATATTATTTAGAGCAACATTATCTTCGGAAAGATACTGATGTTTTTTTTATCTTGACTACCATAGTTAGAGATGATTTGACTACACTAGTAACATGATTTGACCGAAACTAGTAATAGATGAGATGATTTGACCACCCTATTAACAGATGATTTGACCACACTAGTAACAGATGATTTGACCACACTAGTAACAGATGATTTGACCACACTAGTAACAGATGATTTGACCACACTAGTAACAGATGATTTGACCACACTAGTAACAGATGATTTGACCACACTAGTAACAGATGGGATTATTTGACCACCCTAGTAACAGATGATTTGACCACCCTAGTAACAGATGATTTGACCACCCTAATAACAGATGATTTGACCACACTAGTAACAGATGATTTGACCACACTAGTAACAGATGATTAGACCACCCTAGTAACAGATGATTTGACCACACTAGTAACAGATGATTTGACCACACTAGTAACAGATGATTTTACCACCCTAGTAACAGATGATTTGACCACACTAGTAAGAGATGATTTGACCACACTAGTAACAGATGATTTGACCACACTAGTAACAGATGGGATTATTTGACCACCCTAGTAACAGATGATTTGACCACACTAGTAACAGATGATTTGACCACACTAGTAACAGATGGGATTATTTGACCACCCTAGTAACAGATGATTTGACCACCCTAATAACAGATGATTTGACCACACTAGTAACAGATGATTTGACCACACTAGTAACAGATGATTAGACCACCCTAGTAACAGATGATTTGACCACACTAGTAACAGATGATTTGACCACACTAGTAACAGATGATTTTACCACCCTAGTAACAGATGATTTGACCACACTAGTAAGAGATGATTTGACCACACTAGTAACAGATGATATGACCACACTAGTAACAGATGGGATTATTTGACCACCCTAGTAACAGATGATTTGACCACACTAGTAACATGATTTGACCACACTAGTAACAGATGGGATTATTTGACCACCCTAGTAACAGATGATTTGACCACAATAGTAACATGGTTTGACCACACTTGTAACAGATGGGATTATTTGACCACCCTAGTAATATGATTTGACCACCCTAGTAATAGATGATTTGACCACACTAGTAACAGTTGATTTGACCACCCTAGTAACAGATGATTTGACCACCCTAGTAACAGATGATTTGACCACCCTAGTAACAGATGATTTGACCACCCTAGTAACAGATGATTTGACCACACTAGTAACATCATTTGACCACACTAGTAACAGATGATTTGACCACACTAGTAACAGATGATTTGACCACACTAGTAACAGATGATTTGACCACACTAGTAACAGATGATTTGACCACACTAGTAACAGATGGGATTATTTGACCACCCTAGTAACAGATGATTTGACCACACTAGTAACATGGTTTGACCACACTAGTAACAGATGGGATTATTTGACCACCCTAGTAACATGATTTGACCACCCTAGTAATAGATGATTTGACCACACTAGTAACAGTTGATTTGACCACCCTAGTAACAGATGATTTGACCACCCTAGTAACAGATGATTTGACCACCCTAGTAACAGATGATTTGACCACCCTAGTAACAGATGATTTGACCACACTAGTAACATGATTTGACCACCCTAGTAACAGATGATTTGACCACCCTAGTAACAGATGATTTGACCACACTAGTAACAGATGATTTGACCACACTAGTAACAGATGATTTGACTACACTAGTAACAGATGATTTGACCACACTAGTAACATGATTTGACCACCCTAGTAACAGATGGGATTATTTGACCACCCTAGTAACAGATGATTTGACCACGCTAGTAACATGATTTGATCACACTAGTAACAGATGGGATTTTTTGACCACCCTAGTAACATGATTTGACCACCCTAGAAACAGATGATTTGACCACACTAGTAACAGATGATTTGACCACACTAGTAACAGATGATTTGACCACCCTAGTAACAGATGATTTGACCACCCTAGTATCAGATGATTTGACCACCCTAGTAACAGATGATTTGACCACACTAGTAACAGATGGGATTATTTGACCACACTAGTAACAGATGATTTGACCACACTAGTAACAGATGATTTGACCATAATAGTAACAGATGGGATTATTTGACCACACTAGTAACAGATGATTTGACCACACTAGTAACAGATGATTTGACCACACTAGTAACATGATTTGACCACCCTAGTAACAGATGATTTGACCACACTAGTAACAGATGATTTGACCACAATAGTAACAGATGGGATTATTTGACCACACTAGTAACAGATGATTTGACCACACTAGTAACAGATGATTTGACCACACTAGTAACAGATGATTTGACCACACTAGTAACATCATTTGACCACACTAGTAACAGATGATTTGACCACACTAGTAACAGATGATTTGACCACACTAGTAACAGATGATTTGACCACACTAGTAACAGATGATTTGACCACACTAGTAACAGATGATTTGACCACCCTAGTAACAGATGATTTGACCACACTAGTAAGAGATGATTTGACCACACTAGTAACAGATGATTTGACCGACCTAGTAACAGATGGGATTATTTGACCACCCTAGTAACAGATGATTTGACCACACTAGTAACATGGTTTGACCACACTAGTAACAGATGGGATTATTTGACCACCCTAGTATCATGATTTGACCACCCTAGTAATAGATGATTTGACCACACTAGTAACAGTTGATTTGACCACCCTAGTAACAGATGATTTGACCACCCTAGTAACAGATGATTTGACCACCCTAGTAACAGATGATTTGACCACCCTAGTAACAGATGATTTGACCACACTAGTAACATGATTTGACCACCCTAGTAACAGATGATTTGACCACCCTAGTAACAGATGATTTGACCACCCTAGTAACAGATGATTTGACCACACTAGTAACAGATGATTTGACTACACTAGTAACAGATGATTTGACCACACTAGTAACATGATTTGACCACCCTAGTAACATATGGGATTATTTGACCACCCTAGTAACAGATGATTTAACCACGCTAGTAACATGATTTGATCACACTAGTAACAGATGGGATTATTTGACCACCCTAGTAACATGATTTGACCACCCTAGTAACAGATGATTTGACCACACTAGTAACAGATGATTTGACCACACTAGTAACAGATGATTTGACCACCCTAGTAACAGATGATTTGACCACCCTAGTATCAGATGATTTGACCACCCTAGTAACAGATGATTTGACCACACTAGTAACAGATGGGATTATTTGACCACACTAGTAACAGATGATTTGACCACACTAGTAACAGATGATTTGACCAGAATAGTAACAGATGGGATTATTTGACCACACTAGTAACAGATGATTTGACCACACTAGTAACAGATGATTTGACCACACTAGTAACAGATGATTTGACCACCCTAGTAACAGATGATTTGACCACACTAGTAACAGATGATTTGACCACAATAGTAACAGATGGGATTATTTGACCACACTAGTAACAGATGATTTGACCACACTAGTAACAGATGATTTGACCACACTAGTAACAGATGATTTGACCACCCTAGTAACAGATGATTTGACCACCCTAGTAACAGATGATTTGACCACACTAGTAACAGATGATTTGACCACACTAGTAACAGATGATTTGACCACCCTAGTAACAGATGGGATTATTTGACCACCCTAGTAACAGATGATTTGACCACACTAGTAACATGATTTGACCACCCTAGTAACAGATGATTTGACCACACTAGTAACATGATTTGACCACACTAGTAACATATGGGATTATTTGACCACCCTAGTAACATGATTTGACCACACTAGTAACAGATGGGATTATTTGACCACCCTAGTAACAGATGATTTGACCACACTAGTAACAGATGATTTGACCACACTAGTAACATCATTTGACCACACTAGTAACAGATGATTTGACCACACTAGTAACAGATGAGATGATTTGACCACCCTAGTAACAGATTTGACCACACTAGTAACAGATGAGATGATTTGACCACACTAGTAACAGATGATTTGACCACACTAGTAACATATGGGATTATTTGACCACCCTAGTAACATGATTTGACTACACTAGTAACAGATGGGATTATTTGACCACCCTAGTAGCAGATGATTTGACCACACTAGTAACAGATGGGATTATTTGACCACCCTAGTAACAGATGATTTGACCACACTAGTAACAGATGATTTGACCACACTAGTAACAGATGGGATTATTTGACCACCCTAGTAACAGATGATTTGACCACCCTAGTAACAGATGATTTGACCACACTAGTAACAGATGATTTGACCACACTAGTAACAGATGATTAGACCACCCTAGTAACAGATGATTTGACCACACTAGTAACAGATGATTTGACCACACTAGTAACAGATGATTTGACCACCCTAGTAACAGATGATTTGACCACACTAGTAAGAGATGATTTGACCACACTAGTAACAGATGATTTGACCGACCTAGTAACAGATGGAATTATTTGACCACCCTAGTAACAGATGACTTGACCACACTAGTAACATGGTTTGACCACACTAGTAACAGATGGGATTATTTGACCACCCTAGTAACATGATTTGACCACCCTAGTAACAGATGATTTGACCACACTAGTAACAGTTGATTTGACCACCCTAGTAACAGATGATTTGACCACCCTAGTAACAGATGATATGACCACCCTAGTAACAGATGATTTGACCACCCTAGTAACAGATGATTTGACCACACTAGTAACATGATTTGACCACACTAGTAACAGATGGGATTATTTGACCACCCTAGTAACATGATTTGACCCCCCTAGTAACAGATGATTTGACCACACTAGTAACATGATTTGACCACACTAGTAACAGATGGGATTATTTGACCACCCTAGTAACAGATGATTTGACCAAACTAGTAACATGATTTGACCACACTAGTAACAGATGGGATTATTTGACCACTGTAGTAATATGATTTGACCACACTAGTAACAGATGATTTGACCACACTAGTAACAGATGGGATTATTTGACCACCCTAGTAACAGATGATTTGACCACACTAGTAACAGATGATTTGACCACACTAGTAACAGATGATTTGACCACACTAGTAACAGATGGGATTATTTGACCACCCTAGTAACAGATGATTTGACCACACTAGTAACAGATGATTTGACCACACTAGTTACATCATTTGACCACACTAGTAACAGATGATTTGACCACACTAGTAACAGATGAGATGATTTGACCACCCTAGTAACAGATGATTTGACCACACTAGTAACAGATGGGATTATTTGACCACCCTAGTAACAGATGATTTGACCACACTAGTAACAGATGATTTGACCACACTAGTAACAGATGATTTGACCACACTAGTAACAGATGGGATTATTTGACCACCCTAGTAACAGATGATTTGACCACACTAGTAACAGATGATTTGACCACACTAGTTACATCATTTGACCACACTAGTAACAGATGATTTGACCACACTAGTAACAGATGAGATGATTTGACCACCCTAGTAACAGATTTGACCACCCTAGTAACAGATGATTTGACCACACTAGTAAGAGATGATTTGACCACACTAGTAACAGATGATTTGACCACACTAGTAACATGATTTGACCACACTAGTAACAGATGGGATTATTTGACCACCCTAGTAACAGATGATTTGACCACAATAGTAACATGGTTTGACCACACTTGTAACAGATGGGATTATTTGACCACCCTAGTAACATGATTTGACCACCCTAGTAATAGATGATTTGACCACACTAGTAACAGTTGATTTGACCACCCTAGTAACAGATGATTTGACCACCCTAGTAACAGATGATTTGACCACCCTAGTAACAGATGATTTGACCACCCTAGTAACAGATGATTTGACCACACTAGTAACATCATTTGACCACACTAGTAACAGATGATTTGACCACACTAGTAACAGATGATTTGACCACACTAGTAACAGATGATTTGACCACACTAGTAACAGATGATTTGACCGACCTAGTAACAGATGGGATTATTTGACCACCCTAGTAACAGATGATTTGACCACACTAGTAACATGGTTTGACCACACTAGTAACAGATGGGATTATTTGACCACCCTAGTATCATGATTTGACCACCCTAGTAATAGATGATTTGACCACACTAGTAACAGTTGATTTGACCACCCTAGTAACAGATGATTTGACCACCCTAGTAACAGATGATTTGACCACCCTAGTAACAGATGATTTGACCACCCTAGTAACAGATGATTTGACCACACTAGTAACATGATTTGACCACCCTAGTAACAGATGATTTGACCACCCTAGTAACAGATGATTTGACCACCCTAGTAACAGATGATTTGACCACACTAGTAACAGATGATTTGACTACACTAGTAACAGATGATTTGACCACACTAGTAACATGATTTGACCACCCTAGTAACATATTGGATTATTTGACCACCCTAGTAACATGATTTGACCACGCTAGTAACATGATTTGATCACACTAGTAACAGATGGGATTATTTGACCACCCTAGTAACATGATTTGACCACCCTAGTAACAGATGATTTGACCACACTAGTAACAGATGATTTGACCACACTAGTAACAGATGATTTGACCACCCTAGTAACAGATGATTTGACCACCCTAGTATCAGATGATTTGACCACCCTAGTAACAGATGATTTGACCACACTAGTAACAGATGGGATTATTTGACCACACTAGTAACAGATGATTTGACCACACTAGTAACAGATGATTTGACCATAATAGTAACAGATGGGATTATTTGACCACACTAGTAACAGATGATTTGACCACACTAGTAACAGATGATTTGACCACACTAGTAACAGATGATTTGACCACCCTAGTAACAGATGATTTGACCACACTAGTAACAGATGATTTGACCACAATAGTAACAGATGGGATTATTTGACCACACTAGTAACAGATGATTTGACCACACTAGTAACAGATGATTTGACCACACTAGTAACAGATGATTTGACCACACTAGTAACAGATGATTTGACCACACTAGTAACAGATGATTTGACCACCCTAGTAACAGATGGGATTATTTGACCACCCTAGTAACAGATGATTTGACCACACTAGTAACATGATTTGACCACCCTAGTAACAGATGATTTGACCACACTAGTAACATGATTTGACCACACTAGTAACATATGGGATTATTTGACCACCCTAGTAACATGATTTGACCACACTAGTAACAGATGGGATTATTTGACCACCCTAGTAACAGATGATTTGACCACACTAGTAACAGATGATTTGACCACACTAGTAACATCATTTGACCACACTAGTAACAGATGATTTGACCACACTAGTAACAGATGAGATGATTTGACCACCCTAGTAACAGATTTGACCACACTAGTAACAGATGAGATGATTTGACCACACTAGTAACAGGTGATTTGACCACACTAGTAACAGATGAGATGATTTGACCACACTAGTAACAGATGATTTGACCACACTAGTAACATGATTTGACTACACTAGTAACAGATGGGATTATTTGACCACCCTAGTAGCAGATGATTTGACCACACTAGTAACAGATGGGATTATTTGACCACCCTAGTAACAGATGATTTGACCACACTAGTAACAGATGATTTGACCACACTAGTAACAGATGGGATTATTTGACCACCCTAGTAACAGATGATTTGACCACCCTAGTAACAGATGATTTGACCACACTAGTAACAGATGATTTGACCACACTAGTAACAGATGATTAGACCACCCTAGTAACAGATGATTTGACCACACTAGTAACAGATGATTTGACCACACTAGTAACAGATGATTTGACCACCCTAGTAACAGATGATTTGACCACACTAGTAAGAGATGATTTGACCACACTAGTAACAGATGATTTGACCGACCTAGTAACAGATGGGATTATTTGACCACCCTAGTAACAGATGACTTGACCACACTAGTAACATGGTTTGACCACACTAGTAACAGATGGGATTATTTGACCACCCTAGTAACATGATTTGACCACCCTAGTAACAGATGATTTGACCACACTAGTAACAGTGGATTTGACCACCCTAGTAACAGATGATTTGACCACCCTAGTAACAGATGATATGACCACCCTAGTAACAGATGATTTGACCACCCTAGTAACAGATGATTTGACCACACTAGTAACATGATTTGACCACACTAGTAACAGATGGGATTATTTGACCACCCTAGTAACATGATTTGACCACCCTAGTAACAGATGATTTGACCACACTAGTAACAGATGATTTGACCACACTAGTAACAGATGATTTGACCACACTAGTAACAGATGGGATTATTTGACCACCCTAGTAACAGATGATTTGACCACACTAGTAACAGATGATTTGACCACACTAGTTACATCATTTGACCACACTAGTAACAGATGATTTGACCACACTAGTAACAGATGAGATGATTTGACCACCCTAGTAACAGATGATTTGACCACACTAGTAACAGATGGGATTATTTGACCACCCTAGTAACAGATGATTTGACCACACTAGTAACAGATGATTTGACCACACTAGTAACAGATGATTTGACCACACTAGTAACAGATGGGATTATTTGACCACCCTAGTAACAGATGATTTGACCACACTAGTAACAGATGATTTGACCACACTAGTTACATCATTTGACCACACTAGTAACAGATGATTTGACCACACTAGTAACAGATGAGATGATTTGACCACCCTAGTAACAGATTTGACCACACTAGTAACAGATGAGATGATTTGACCACACTAGTAACAGATGATTTGACCACACTAGTAACAGATGAGATGATTTGACCACACTAGTAACAGATGATTTGACCACACTAGTAACATGATTTGACCACACTAGTAACAGATGGGATTATTTGACCACCCTAGTAACAGATGATTTGACCACACTAGTAACATGATTTGACCACACTAGTAACAGATGGGATTATTTGACCACCCTAGTAACAGATGATTTGACCACACTAGTAACAGATGATTTGACCACACTAGTAACAGATGGGATTATTTGACCACCCTAGTAACAGATGATTTGACCACACTAGTAACAGATGAGATGATTTGACCACACTAGTAACAGATGAGATGATTTGACCACACTAGTAACAGATGAGATGATTTGACCACCCTAGTAACAGATGATTTGACCACACTAGTAACAGATGATTTGACCACACTAGCAACATGATTTGACCACACTAGTAACAGATGGGATTATTTGACCACCCTAGTAACATGATTTGACCCCCCTAGTAACAGATGATTTGACCACACTAGTAACATGATTTGACCACACTAGTAACAGATGGGATTATTTGACCACCCTAGTAACAGATGATTTGACCAAACTAGTAACATGATTTGACCACACTAGTAACAGATGGGATTATTTGACCACTGTAGTAATATGATTTGACCACACTAGTAACAGATGATTTGACCACACTAGTAACAGATGGGATTATTTGACCACCCTAGTAACAGATGATTTGACCACACTAGTAACAGATGATTTGACCACACTAGTAACAGATGATTTGACCACACTAGTAACAGATGGGATTATTTGACCACCCTAGTAACAGATGATTTGACCACACTAGTAACAGATGATTTGACCACACTAGTTACATCATTTGACCACACTAGTAACAGACGATTTGACCACACTAGTAACAGATGAGATGATTTGACCATCCTAGTAACAGATGATTTGACCACACTAGTAACAGATGGGATTATTTGACCACCCTAGTAACAGATGATTTGACCACACTAGTAACAGATGATTTGACCACACTAGTAACAGATGATTTGACCACACTAGTAACAGATGGGATTATTTGACCACCCTAGTAACAGATGATTTGACCACACTAGTAACAGATGATTTGACCACACTAGTTACATCATTTGACCACACTAGTAACAGATGATTTGACCACACTAGTAACAGATGAGATGATTTGACCACCCTAGTAACAGATTTGACCACACTAGTAACAGATGAGATGATTTGACCACACTAGTAACAGATGATTTGACCACACTAGTAACAGATGAGATGATTTGACCACACTAGTAACAGATGATTTGACCACACTAGTAACATGATTTGACCACACTAGTAACAGATGGGATTATTTGACCACCCTAGTAACAGATGATTTGACCACACTAGTAACATGATTTGACCACACTAGTAACAGATGGGATTATTTGACCACCCTAGTAACAGATGATTTGACCACACTAGTAACAGATGATTTGACCACACTAGTAACAGATGGGATTATTTGACCACCCTAGTAACAGATGATTTGACCACACTAGTAACAGATGAGATGATTTGACCACACTAGTAACAGATGAGATGATTTGACCACACTAGTAACAGATGAGATGATTTGACCACCCTAGTAACAGATGATTTGACCACACTAGTAACAGATGATTTGACCACACTAGTAACAGATGAGATGATTTTACCACCCTAGTAACAGATTTGACCACACTAGTAACAGATGAGATGATTTTACCACCCTAGTAACAGATTTGACCACACTAGTAACAGATGAGATGATTTGACCACACTAGTAACAGATGATTTGACCACACTAGTAACAGATGAGATGATTTGACCACCCTAGTAACAGATTTGACCACACTAGAAACAGATGAGATGATTTGACCACACTAGTAACAGATGAGATGATTTGACCACACTAGTAACAGATGAGATGATTTGACCACACTAGTAACATGATTTGACCACACTAGTAACATGATTTGACCACACTAGTAACATGATTTGACCACCCTATTGTAGAAGTATGTGTGGGGACATTATTGTAGGCGTATGTGTGGGGACATTATTGTAGGCGTCTGTGTGGGGACATTATTGTAGGCGTATGTGTGGGGACATTATTGTAGGCGTATGTGTGGGGACATTATTGTAGGCGTATGTGTGGGGACATTATTATAGAAGTATGTGTGGGGACATTATTGTAGGCGTATGTGTGGGGTCATTATTGTAGGCGTATGTGTGGGGACATTATTGTAGAAGTATGTGTGGGGACATTATTGTAGACGTATGTGTGGGGACATTATTGTAGGTGTATATGTGGGGACATCAATTATGTGTTGATGATGGAACACTTTATTCTTAACAGAGCGTTGATCTAAAAATAAATCATGACAAGATATAATCTCAGACTTCAACGATATTAGGTCTGAAATTATAGACAGTTTACTGGTAAAACTAAAGTCATTCACATCATCAAAAGACAGTAAACATGAGAACTAACAGACACACACTCAGTATAGACACAGGATAAGATTCAAGGATGCAGTAATACAGTGAGTGACAGAAAATATAAAGAGTAGATTTATCTCTTCTCACACAGCTCACAAAATGTTCTGAAACATTTCTAACAGTTTAGTAGCACACAGAGGCCGTCTCTTGTAGCGGCTGACTATAAGGAGGGCAATCTAGAACAAGAGAAACAACTCTATATACACTGGATGGCTGTTATCAGTAACAACAACATTCAGCAAACGTTCCGTCTCTCATTCAACGTATGATTCCCCACCCCCACCCACTCCAGCCCACCCCACCTCGCCAGCGGCTCTCATCCCGTGCGAGTCGTTAGATCTACTCTCGCCTTATCTCCGGAAACTTCGCAGAATATTACCCACAATTTTCCACCCTTCACAAACACTCGGCCTCCAAAAAACTGGATCTAGTTCACGAGACGTGGTCAATGAAATCTTAACACAGAGTCGCCGTCCGTGTTTGTTTAAACATGACTAGGGATGTTTATGGAAGCAAGTTAGAAGATGAAAAGTAATCTTATTTTAAACTCTGTGGAAACTATTACTGTGTCAGATGCACTTAACCGGACCAAGTGTTGTTTTTTTTTTAACGTCAGCTATGACCCTGACAATTTTTTAAAAGGAGTCACTTAGTGCACATTGTAAATGGTTTACAGAAATTTAAAACAAACGTATGAACACAAACGGGACTTAAAATTGATTGAAGATAATAAGCTAAACATTTTAAAATGCGAGGCTGTGAGCCCAATTGTCGTGCCGTTAATTATTGGTGCAAGCCCAAGAGACTACATCCACCAATGTCTTTAGAGGCGCGTCCAATGACTACAGCCACCAATGTCTTCCGACGTGCATCCAATGACTACAGCCACCAATGTCTTCCGACGCGCGTCCATTGACTACATCCACCAATGTCTTTAGAGGCGCGTCCAATGACTACAGCCACCAATGTCTTCCGACGCGCGTCCATAGACTACATCCACCAATGTCTTTAGAGGCGCGTCCATTGACTACAGCCACCAATGTCTTTAGAGGCGCGTCCATTGACTACATCCACCAATGTCTCCCGTAGTGTTGTTTTAGTCCCAGGTGATATTTTAATTTCAGTTTTTATTTCGTTTTTTCTGTAATAATTTTAGTTTTCGTCTAGTTTTAGTCTTGCTTCTAATTTTAGTTCTCGTTGACGAAAAGTTAACATTTTCGTTAACGAAGGTTTTAGTTTTAGTTTTCGTGAAAGAAAGCAACACTATATTTTAGTTTCAGTTTTTATTTCGTTTTTTGTGTAATAATTTCAATTTTCGTCTAGTTTTAGTCTTGCTGCTAATTTTAGTTGTAGTTCTCGTTGACGAAAAGTCAACATTTTCGTCAACGAAGGCTTTAGTTTTCGTCAACGAAAACAACACTAGTCTCCCGACGCGCGTCCATAGACTACATCCACCAATGTCTTCAGAGGCGCGTCCATAGACTACATCCACCAATGTCTACCGACGCGCGTCCATAGACTACATCCACCAATGTCTTCAGAGGCGCGTCCATTGACTACTGCCACCTATGTCTTCCTTGGTGCCTACACAGTATAACAGTCTCGGCTAAGGTAATGACGAAAGAAATGCAGGAAATGAACGTCTAATCACGTCAAGGCCCTAAGAGAATTAAAAGCGTGGTGAGCTTCTAAATGATGAGGTGTGACTTACATTTAGTCAAGGACGCACGCAGATCAGAGATGAGCGGACAGCGGACGCGTCCGCTTGCGGACGCAGATCCTCAGACTTTTCCGAATCCGCGGACTGACAGCGGACGCATTGTATGGTTAAGTTGCGGACTCGCGGACTGACGCGGATCTTCTTTAGCGTTACCATAAAAAAAATTTCAAGTCATTTAAACAGCTAAATTTCAGCTATGCGGACGCGCGGACTGGTCCGCAGACCAATGTTGTAAGATTCTGCGGACGCGGATCATTGATAGAAATCCGCGGACGGACGCGGACGCTAAATTTCAAGATCCGCACACCTCTGACGCAGATAGGGAATTAAGGGGTGGTGCATTATTTGTCGACTATATTTCTCGACAAGAGACTTTGGTTTTAGGATTCAGCACTTGGGGTGATTTAATTCAACATACTCAAAGCTAGTAAGATATATTGACGCTTACCGAGGACAACTCAGCGATCGTACTGTTGCTTGACTCCTCTTTCCTCTGGGCCGCTGTTAGCAGGTGTCTGGTCTCCAGATTTTCATCACACACTCGCTCGTAATCAAGTTTTATCTGTGAACACAAAACTAACAATATTAAGCACACACACACACAAAGAAAACATAAAAAAAAATTACCATTATTAAAAACTACTATATAGTTAAATAATTCCTCAGGCTTATTTATAAAGATTACACTGATTTAAAAATTATGAACGTTAATATGGATCAACTATTATTAGCAATGAACAAAGCATGAATGACATACGGAGTTTAGGAAATTTCAATGTTGAAATTTTGTCATTTCGTTAATACAAGATATTCAATTTTGTGCTAAAAATAATGTCTAACCATTGAACGTTCTAATCTAGTTAGGACAACCTCCAGACTGACTTTTATCTATATATTTATAAGCAAAAGTATATTTTCTTTTTTTTTTCACGGCCGCCATAGACTACCCCTGCTCTTACCAATGAGAAATCCAGAAGTTATAGGACTTTCTCACTGAACTCTATATTTTATTTATAAATTAAGTAACAGTTGTGATTCGAGTGAAAATAATAATTATTATTGTTTGGTATTGTGATGCCTCAAAAAGTTACTATTTAGAATAAGATCGAAGTAAGGTTTATTCTTCTTTACAGGGTAGTTTGTATTGTGCTTAAAGAATAAAAAACGTTGAACATGTTATATGTACATTGATCGATATTACTAAGACCAAGTCAGAGGAACTCTGTAGGACTGATTGTAAGTCAAATGACTAAGTAATTACAAAGTTTAAAAACATTGTATTTACTAGAATTATGATTTGATACCCTCTCTCTATATAATAATTATTGTTTAGTATGCGGTGTCTCATTAATATTTCAATAAAAAACGTAGTACTGTGTGATCATCTCTATGACAACATGGTATCTATTACGAGAAGAAGGTGATTCCAAGATGGCGGTCTTTTCTTGCCAGTATTTGACCTCAATTTACTCTCCAGTTAAATAAAGAACTCAGTGGTCTTTCTTGTCATTTTTTTTAAAATCTACCCTCCCCCCCCCCCCACCCTCTTGCATTGTCCAACGTATCCTACTTGGTCCATGATCGACGGCTACTTACATACCGGTCGCAACTCGCAAGCATTCTGTTTTTTTCCAAGGTCTCTTGACGGAAGTGATAATAAGATTTATTTCACAACTCGCTAGCCGGACTGATAGCCATACTTCTGTCCACGTTTCTATACCGCCAGACATAGCGAGTTTAATACAAGTATTTAATAATACACATGATATATATATATATATATATATATATATATATATATATATATATCAAATAAGTTTTAACATCAAATAACATATCATGAGACGAGTGTAACAACAGAGATTGTGGTGAGGTAAGCAGTTGTTTCTCGTCAGTAAAATGTCACGATGTCTCTACATACAAGAAACAAAACCGATCACCAGGAGAGACCACTCACTCACACGCCAAGCCATTTCCAACTTCCTAGTTTTTTTTATTTTTAACCACGGTAAAAAAATGTCGGAAAACAAAATACAGTACACAGACACTTAAAAAAAAAAAAGGAAAGGCCTCGTGTATATATAAAAAAATATACAGAAATAAATGAACTTTCATCAAATTAAGTTGGAATAAAACAAAACTCAACAAGAGCAAAATCAACGAGCGCACCATTTGTTCTGTCTGCTTGATTTCATTTGAAGGACACATCTAATGGCCACACAGGTGAGTGACAGACAGACGTTCTAATGGAGATGGTAACACGTTCATATGCCGGAAATTAAAGTCATCTAAATGGTTAAGTGCTTGGTGATCTTATAATCGACAGAAACCAGATACATGTAGATAGTTGAAAATGTTCTTGTATTTCATTAAGTATTGGTTTAGTTGTGTTCATTTGTGTAAAAATAATAATAATAATAACAAACAAACAACAAGAACTAAATTTAGAAGTGAGAAAACAATTACGTCCTTTGTGTATAATTAAATAACACATGATGAGAGAACGCCATGGGGCTAGTGGTTCTAAAGGTGGGTAATATCACACCCATACCCGGGGAGGGAAGGGGCATTAAACATAGTGAAGGGGTGCTAGGCTGATAATTAGGTGAATGGGTGTCAACGGTGGTGAGCTACATCAGGGTAATGTAGAGCACAAGATCGAAACCCAAAGTCGCCAGTTACCTGGATTGGTATCACTGACTATGTTGGGGTTGACACGTAGGATTAACTGGATACACATCTCCCTTTACAATACATTTCAAACATTTGCTGAAATCACTGCAACGGCGTTATTTTACAGCTTTCCTTATGGGTCAATACAGAAATATTGACCGATTCCGATTTGACTCCAGATTCCAAACTAGAACTACAGATATATAAGACATAGAACTAACTAATAGAAAGTTAAAGAAATTAATAGAAGTTCTATCGTTAACCTTAAAAAAGAATCTTCTATTCAGAAGCCATTCCAATATACAATTATGATATTTATCACTTAGCGTTTATTAACACACCCGAACAAAGTTTGGAATTCCAAAACATATTGGTCGGATGATAATAATCGATTGAAGACATCTAAAAATATCGTGTTTTACTCAACTAACATTCAAAAATAAACCATCTATATCTTAAGTTTGCAGCTTAAATTAAAGAAAAATATTCTTTTCTTTTTTTGTTCAAAGGAACACTTTTCTCTTTAAAACAAATGATTAGTTCCCGGGGAGGGAACTGACGACATTTCTGTGTTCGGTTCATTCATTAGCAAGGACAGGAAAATATTGCTTGTCTCGTTGATACTTCCAGTGCATCCATCAGTCGGGCTATTGGACGATATAACACGTCAGGATAAAACAACAGCAACAACAACAAGCAGGAAGAGAGAAGAGGGGCAGGTAAAGGTCACGGGGCCATAATGTCAGTACACATTGACAGTACCGAGGCAACATAACTCAGTTGGACACAAGATAGGAGAATAAATGAGAATATGATGTGATGGTCTCTCGGGTGACCCCCGGGGGGGGGGATAAAGCTAAAACCAAACTGCAAGTGGATGAAGAGAGGAAGGAATACAGAACAGATAAAGAAGACTGTAATAGTGGGGTGGGGAGAGGGGGTGATAGGGAGATGTTGTCGACGGGAAAAATCTCTGACCATCAAACAGGAGAATTAAATCATGTCAATGAGAACTCGTCCCATTTCTTAAGCCTTTACTTGGATGATATCATGTCTGAACTCCTCACTATTTTTATCATGGACTCTGTGGTGAGGACACAGTTCAGTAATGAAGGCAACAGTTCAGTCAAGGACACATATACAGTTACCTTTCGATGGCCTGATGTGAGAGTTTTACATGTTCCCACACATAACGTTTGGGTTGTTTACATTTGTACGATGAAGAACAATCAGATTCTGGACAACAATTCCCTCACACACAAATAAAGAACAAGATGGACATAAAATGTCAAGGACAGATCTTTATGTATTACAGCATTCATTGACTTGTTCTTGAGATCATGTTACAGGTTTACAGTTTCCAATCCTATCGATGATGTAGTCAACCATGGCCCCCTAGGATGTCTACGCGTTTAGTGCAGCAGGTATATGGGATTTTTTTTATTAACACGCTCAGATTAAACCGATAAAAATACAAATATCTAATCGGAATAAAAAAAAACAAATAACAAGAACTCTCCAACATTCTAACATCTCGGAATACGAACAAATATTTCGTTAGAATTTAGCAGCAAAATTTGAACTTTGCTTTCAAATCCCTAGCAAGAATTCTTTGTTTTTAGCACTTTTCTCAACAGTTCATGCCAGATGTGCTTCTAAGTCTGTTTGTTTCTAATTTTTAGCTTTTCTTGTTGTTGTTGTTTTTTAAAGTAACACTCTAATGTTCCACATTTGTTTTGAATTATCAAGAATATTCACTGCATTTCTTTAAGTTTGAAAAATCTGGTTTGTGGGGAAACCAGGAGAGGATTTTCCTGTTATATATGATTTGTATTTGAAAAAACAACAACTGTAAAAGTGGTAAAACACAATTTTTCATACAATTTTCGAAATTAAGCCCAATAAATTCAAAGTGGCACTCACAACCAAGATCTTGGAGGAAAATTCGAGCTTTGCCGGCCATGCAGTGCAGTGTACATTGTGGGATGTACGAAATGCACTAGTAGTGATGTAGAGTTCCAGAAAAGAACTTTTTTTTAAATTAAAGGCACATGGTAAACATCTTTACCAATTTAATATAGGATTTTAGAGGATGGTAAACCAAATGTGGATTGTATTTTAAATAATAATGAAATGATCAAGTTAATTCAAGTAAAAAAAATGTTTTAAAGGTGGAACATTACTTACTTACTTACTAATAAAGAACAGAAGGGGAGGGAGGAGGCTCCCATTAGTAGTTTGTATTAGGGAGCGACCGATATGCCTTTTTACCGATAGTCCGATACCGATATTTCCCCCCAGCATTTTTACCGATACCGATGCCGATATTTTGCTATTAATGAAAGGGTGTCTTGCAGATGAAGAAGATTCGAAGAACAAAAGATTTGAAAAGACAGACCGGAAGACCAAAGTCAGAAACACAAACCATGCCTGCATAATCTCAGAAATCTGCATGTTTATTGTTTAAAATTAAACAAACAATTTGTTGTTTTTACTTTTTACTTGTACACAAACAGAAAGGTAAGATAAAGTTGTAAATAATTAATTTCAAACTAAAAAAGTACAAATATATTAATTGTTAATTGTAACTTCACTAACTTGTGAAAGTTGTGATGAAATTAAAATAATTTATTTCGTTAATCTTTGTAATTTTTACTGAATTTACTTGTAGCAGATTTTTAAAAAAGTTTGAAAAATTAAAAACACTTAATTATATCAGTAAATCACTTCACTCAGGTAAACAGTTAACTGGAAGTCTGTAAGTAAACTTTAACTCTGTAAACCAAAACCAGTTTAGAGTGACTAGATTTGTGGAAAAAAAAAAACAATGTATCGGCAGCCAAAAAACGGCCGGTCCGATAGCTAATCCATAGTGCCAATATCGGTTCGATTATCGGTCGCTCCCTACAAAAATCGGCCGATCCGATATTAACCGATAGTGCCAATATCGGTCCGATACCGATCCGATTATCGGTCGCTCCCTAGTTTGTATGATGAAAACATTCTTCATTACAGCTGGGGCTTAACAAAAATACAAACAACAACCTGACTCCACCATTAATCCCTGCCGCACTTACTAACTCTTCTCAGCTCTAAATTAGTTAATCTCAGCAGTTATCGATAATATTCATATAGTAATATTTGACTCTGACATATTTAGTGATGACGATGTCCGATAGGTCCACTCTACTGTCCACCAGCCGAGGGCTCTAGAAAGGTTGACATGTTTATCTCATAGATACTACAAACCACAACTAGAGCAATTGTTATGGAGGCACCTGGAGACTGTGCGAGATGTGACTGTATTGCCCCGAGTCTTCAATAAAATGTCTGTTTTCTTATAATATCACGTCATAGGTTCTGATCATATTCCCACTAAGAATGTTGTTAGTCTGTGTTTCGACCAGTGGTTCAAGGAGGAGAGGGAACTTTCACCACGACCAGAAAAACAATTCACCGGAGATTGGACTAACAGGTGGCACGTTAAACACCGCTCGACCATCCACCCCCCCCCCCTCTTTTCTCACAGCCACAGCACCAATGAGTCATAGAGGTCCAGTAGAAATTATTTATCGCTACGTTGACATTAAGTGAGCGTCATATTTCTGCGGAAGGATCCAACAACCACCAATTATGTCCCATTTCAGCCATCTTTCGGAGAACAATACAGATGAAATGAAAGTCACATTCACTCAATAAAATGTGACACATTTCTTTTCATTGTGCTTGACCGAGATTAGGTTATACAGTGCAACACATACAACATGGTTAAATTCTCCAAGAATCTTTTCAGATGGTTAACGGCTTTATATCCTGTCAATCACAGACTCCATCTCCGCATTAACTACACCGAGACTTGACCTGCGCGGGGAGCGTGAAGGAAAGATTTCTGCCTCATTAGCCGGGGGGGGGGGGGGAGATGAATGACAGCGGCATACTCGTACTACACACAGACTTTAGACATAATGCACAACAGTCCCATGCACTTTACTGGGAGCAAGTGGAAACAATAACAATTTATCTCAGCCTTTTCATTTCTCACATGTGGGTCATTCCATGTCAACTCAACCAGTGGTGTTCACCCGACCCCCTCAGATCTTCCTGAAATTTTCAGGGCTTGTTGTACATTCAAAGTTGAGTGATTCCTGAAAATTTCAGGCCATTTGGTCAAAAACTTTCTGAGATATGATTTTTTTAATTTTTAGGGGTAGTCGCGAGTGCGCGTGACATTTACATTTTCGCGATATTTGAACGTGATTATTTCAAAAACTAAAAGAGGTATCAGGCTGAAATTTTCAGTATTTACTCATTGTTTTGTCCTACGTTGAATGATGTATTTATCTTAAGTGTAGCTTGCACACAGAATGCCCTAAAAATTTCCAAACATTGCACTTCAGACAGTTTTCATCAATATTTGACTCGGTATAGCCAAGAACCTATAAGACATGAAATGATGTTTGTTATACAATTAGTAAGTACCATATATGTGTTTATTATTTTGATAGAGAATTCCTGTTAATCAATAATAGTGTACTCATGGTGGGCCCCTTTAAGCATCATGGTCATCCATTTTTGCAGTTATTGCGACCCCCAGATGACCATGTGGACAGTAATTCACACTTTTCATATTTTGAACACTTGTTAACCTTGGCAAGTACTAGCTATGGTGAAAATTTAATGTTGATGTCTTAACGCCTTCTTGGTGAAAAATTGCATGAAATTGCATGATTATACACTATTATTGAATATTGCCTAGCGAATATTTCAAAAACTAAAAAAAGGTATCAGGCTGTAATTTTCAGTATTTACTCATTGTTTTATCCTGAGTTGAATGATGTATTTATCTTAAGTGTAGCTTGCACACAGAATGCCCTAAAAAATTCCAAACATTGCACTTCAGACAGTTTTCATCATTATTTGACCACGCACGCTACGGGCCTCATTAACGTGTATTATGGTAAATCAGCATAGCAATCAAATGTCAATCAAATTTTATGAAAAATACGGTTAGTTTTAAGTACAAAATCAAATTACAGATTGTTTTTATCAACCATACAAGCAACCATGCAAGGCGGATCAGCGTATGCTCATTATGCTGCCGATGCAGTTAACTGATGGTATCTTATCTATGTACACACAGTCCTACTATCAAACTGTTTCTTGCAATTGGCGACTACCCCTAAAAATTAAAAAAATCATATCTCAGAAAGTTTTTGACCAAATGGCCTAAAATTTTCAGGAATCACTCAACTTTGAATGTACCACAAGCCCTGAAAATTTCAGGAAGATCTGAGGGGGGTCGGGTGAACAATTGTCAAAAACTGGTTGAGTTGACATGGAATGACCCATGTAATATTTATATTATGTCGGATCGGAATAGCAGGGACTTAAAGAGATCGTAGTGAAGGCATCGACATGAACAAAGAAGCTGCCGTGATTCGTCATAAAATATTAGAGCGAGGGCCACACAACTTCAGGCAGACTCTTTACAGCGGAAAGCGACTGGGCCTAACAATCTTCGGACTCACGTTTAGGATGTCAACGTCACGGTGGGCCTGTCATTCCATACATGTGCCAACATTATTTTTTTTTTTTTTGAAGGGGGGATGGGGATGGGGGATGATTGATTGGGAAAAAAACATTCTATAACAGTTTATCATTAATAAAAAAGAACAAAATATACAATATTGTAAAATAAAATAAAATACAACGTAAAAACAACAACAAGTGTCCATCAGTTAACGAATGAAATTAAAAAATTGCCACCACGGTGTGGTATTAAAGTGAGAGACTTGAAATATATTTCAACACAATGACTTCAATGTAAATGTGCGTTAGATGAACGCGTTGACTTCACACCCGTAATCAAGTCCAGAGACTGCCGCAAGTGACGTGAGAAGGGAAACTATTTGTTCAAATGAACCAACTACAAGCCCTATGGCCTGAAAGCAGATAGACCAAATGGAGGTAAGAAGATAGTGGGGGTCAATATGAGCGAGAAATACAAATCTCAGATTATAAGAAGCCACGGTCCAGACAGATTGTGATGAGTATTAAGGAATTCAATTTCCTTTGACAATAGCTTTCCCAGGTGACTTGAATCAATAGCGTTAATGAAATCACACCAACGCTGCCATTGGTTAGTGTGTGTGTGTGTGTGTGTGTGTGTGTCAGCACTAAACATAAATGTCGGTTAGGGAGGACAAGTGAGTGTGTATGTGTTGACAACTTAACAGGACGTACAATACCAAACGGTGTTTAGCTTCATCAATGAATTGGTTCCTCACCAAGCGGTTGGCTTTAATGTGTGTGTGCGCGCGGGTAACTTAGCTGCTACTATGGGCTGAGGGTTACATTTTCAGGGAGATTACATTGCATGTGATTATATTTTAAATAAGACTGAAATAAAAAAAAATCAAAGACACTGCGTTATTAAATGCAGGGGGGCCACAACCAGAAAGTCTAAGACTGCAGGTGTGCCCCTGACAATTATTGAAAATCTTCCCTCCCTCCCAACCAAAGGGCCAAAATTACAGCAGTAACAGAAATCGATGGAGTTCCAGAGACTCAAAACCCTTGAAAAGTTCATGTTGCCTTCCCCTCGGGGCGGACTTGGCAGGGAGTACATTTTTTATTTCGTCTAACATGCTACATACAAGCGTTCAAAACTACAATTTATAAGCAAGAAACATCATGACATAACGATTCAAAGTTCTGCTGCTACTAGTATGTAGGAAACAATGAATCATATGGCAATCATCAAATGACATACGATCAATATGAACATCACAACACGGCTGCACAATTGAAGTGTCTCCAAGTGTGTTCACACACAATGGTTGTTCTAATTGAGGAACTGGGAATGAAGTTATCAGTGGATGGAAGGGTCACACTAGCATTAAGTACAGTTGAAATAAACAGAACATATCTGAAGACGGTTTCACCCGGATCTGGGCCCTCTTTAAAAATTTCCCCCTCCCCAATCGCACTGGGGGGCTCTCAACAGACTCCCGTGCCTACAGTCTTGTGTAAATGGCAGCCATTTTACTCATCATTTCTTTATGTGCACCTTATCCTACTGGATACCTAAATAGATACTTGGGGTGTCAGGTTTTATGGATGTCATACAATCAAGCAATCAGCAATCAATCACACATGAGGTTTTTTTCGGGAGAAGATGCACATCATAGTTAAAACTGTGATCGTTCTATAAAGTTTAGTTAGTCAATTATCTGAGAGAAAATGATTGATAGATAGGCCATAAAGAAACATTTATAAATATATCTATATCTATTTACTTATTTATTTTATTATATTTACACACACAGAGAATTGAATATTATCTATATACACACTTACAGACTTGTATGTTATATATATATATGCACACATTGAGACTTATATGTTATATACAAATACACACATATAGACTTGTACTTTATATATATGCACACATAGAGACTTGTATGTTATATACATATATACACATATAGACTTGTACGTTATATATAAACACACAAATTGACTTGTATGTTATATACATATACACACATAGAGACTTGTATATTATATACATATACACATATATAGACTTTACTTTATATATATACATATATACGCCACCAACTCCATGTAACTTACTTCTTTCATCCTAGTCTCTTCAACCTGTAGGGCATACCTGAACTCATTCTCTAATTCTGTGTATTGTTGACTCAATTGTTCAACTCTGATCAAAAGAAAACAAAAAAATATGTCATTATGAAAAATAAAATGATACTTCCAAAATGAACCAATAAACAATAACACTATCAACTGTATCCAGTGTTATCATTTTGGTACTACACGGTTTATTAAGAGTTGTTTGTAAACACTTCTAACAGTCTATGTGTACTATTGCCAACTGTGTTGTACATCAGTAATCATTTAAAAACTGATTGCACATTTTATGACATAAAATTAAACATTTCAAAGAATTAATACCATTTTTATTGGAGATGAAAAAAACAACAAACACTTGAATCTATCAACATGTGACTACAGGTAATAATGGTGTACAATACTTGTAGGAAATGTATGATATGAACTGGATCCATAGATTAAGTACTACAGTGGTGTAGCTAAGTGAACATTTTATTTTTTCAGACACTTGCAATGTCATGCCCAATACAACCATAAAATATTGTGTACCATTTAACATATAAACGAGAGAGGGCTTTGTAAGGTGGAACTAAAATGTTTGCTGGCTTTTCAATTTCAGTACTTTTAAAAGTCATCAAGTTTGATTTTTTGTGTGTATTTCAACCATTTCTTTTGAGATGGATGACACTTTTTTAACATTTTTCACTTCTTTGTAACCAGCTATGCGAAATTTTGTTCATCTTAAGTTTAGTTTAACACTTAATGGACCTGTTTTCTTTTCTAAATCACCCAGCTGCAGTCTAATTTTTTTTTAAAATCACAATATATTAAATATTTCGAAATATTTAAGATCTTCCTGTGTTTACATCCAATTATAATTATAGTATTAAAACAAAGACTCGTGTACTAACTTTTCTTTTTGTTTCACAAGTTCAGCTTGGAAAGACCTTTCTACATCCTTTACCTTCGCTTGGATGACCTTCTCAAGTTCAGGGCTGTTTAGTTTATATCGAGAGATGAGTTCCTCCCTTCAATGATAACACACAGAGCCATTATACAATACAGTAAATGTCAGCACACTGAGCAATTATACAACACAGTAAATGACAACACACAGAGCCATTATACAATACAGTAAATGACAACACACGGAGCCATTATACAATACAGTAAATGACAACACACAGAGCCATTATACAATACAGTAAATGACAACAAACGGAGCCATTATACAATACAGTAAATGACAACACACGGAGCCATTATACAATACAGTAAATGACAACACATGGAGCCATTATACAATACAGTAAATGACAACACAGATATAGTGTTTACAGCTACATATATAGTATTTACAGCTACATATATAGTATTTACAGCTACAGATATAGTGTTTACAGCCACAGATATAGTATTTACAGCTACAAATATAGTATTTACAGCTACAGATATAGTGTTTCAGCGGACAGCTTCCTAAGAATAAAAAAAAGTGCTAAAATATGGGGAGTTCACTATTACAACAGAGCTTGATAAAACCACTAGGTGACTAGAGGATTTACATTTTTTTAAAAAGGAAAATCTCAATTAAGTTCATTCCATGACTGAAAGAAAATATAATGGGTGAGTATGGACACAACTTTGTCAAAAACCTTGGTACAGATTTCCCTAAACAGGTGATATAACTAAACATCAATTCATAGTATTTATGGGTATTGTTGATGGGGAAATATTGAAAGTTAGGGAATGTAAACTGAACCAAAAAAAAAAATCATCTAAAAAAAATCAACTTCGAAAATTTTCTTTCAGAGTGTGATTCCTAATTGTTTTCCTTTCTTACTTTCTTTTGTATTCTTAGTTTCATTCAGTCGTTATTTGTTTTACTAGCGTGAGATAAAATTACATTCAGTCGTTATTTGTTCTACTAGCGTGAGATAAAATTTCATTCAGTCGTTATTTGTTCTACTAGCGTGAGATAAAACTTCATTCAGTCGTTATTTGTTTTACTAGCGTGAGATAAAATTTCATTCAGTCGTTATTTGTTCTACTAGCGTGAGATAAAATTTCATTCAGTCGTTATTTGTTCTACTAGCGTGAGATAAAATTTCATTCAGTCGTTATTTGTTCTACTAGCCTGAGATAAAGTTTCATTCAGTCGTTATCTGTTCTACTAGCCTGAGATAAAGTTTCATTCAGTCGTTATCTGTTCTACTAGCCTGAGATAAAGTTTCATTCAGTCGTTATCTGTTCTACTAGCCTGAGGCAACTGCGGTGCCCAGGTTGGGAGCAAATGATGGAAATAGTTTCACCAAAAAAAAGACAACAACAACAGTATGACATCCAGACAAACCTGTGGGCATTTTCTCTGGCAGCAAATGTCTCCTGCACCTGTTGCAATTGTAGTTTGGTGGCCTCCAGGGAATGTCTCAACACTTGGACTTCACGTGACATGGCTGTAGCCCTCTGCTGGGCCTCTTGCAACTGGCTCTTCTGTTTGGGGAACAATAATATTGATTTTATTCAAGTCTATTATTAGGTACATCTGTCAGTGTATTCATCTACTACCGGTATCTCACTAACATTCTACTGCCTCTCTGTCATTTCTAAACACAACTCGTGTAAACTAGTTATGTTGTTTGTACCTAACAAGTGTGATATCTGTTAAATAGGGATAAAATAGTTTTGCCCTTTAGTTAAAGTAATTCTGAAATAATACGGTGATAATTATAAAACTTTAATAAACCATATCTATTGCCTTTATTTTCTAGATCTCTCTACGACTATATAGATCTATACTCAAATAAAATACTCGAGATAATGAATTACCCAGCGTATTGTACATGTTAAGGCCACAGTTCTACACAGTTCTTGAATATTCCAAGGAAAAAAAATAATAAGGGAAAGAACATGTATTGACGTGTCTGTCCATATCTCAACTTTAGCGGCGAGCATAAATAAATCTAGACAAAATAAAACAGTCCAAATAATAACAATTTAGATGAGAGAAACCAATAAAAACAAATGTATGACAAATGACAGGATTGCTTTGACAAAGTTATTCCAGGAATTCCAATGACACTTATATCTGAGAAACAGCGTGCGCTTCCTGTCTGTGTTTCAAGACTTCCATTAAAACAGACCGCCAGTTCAATGGTAATGAATGTCAGTAGATTCAATCTTGCTCTCCCTTTGCTTCTAAACACATAAACATGTGCAAATAAGTATTCGTGTATGTGGCAGTGTTGACTAAAGATTGATGGAGTTATGGTAACACACTTTAATTAACAGTTTATATACCAACGTTTTAATGCCTATGTCGTCTGTCACAATGCTCCAGTTGCTGTATATTTTCTTAATGATGTCCATTTCATCATCACCAATCATTGATACAGATCAGTAAAAACTGCTGCTGAAACACTGCGTAGGTACAACATGTATTCTATATTGAACCAGGTATAGCCTGTATCAGTTTAACTTAATCTGCACCTTTAGAACAATACAGAGAGAGTCATAAATAACTCAATCATCAAGAAATCGGCAATACTGAAAAGCGTTAAAACCTGAAAATAAATATTTGATCCATCAACAGGCTCATCATGCATTACCAAGTCAATTGACAATTCTTATAACAAAAACAGAATGTTATCAAACGTTACTGACAAAACGTTATCAAACGTTGACAAAATGATTATTATTTTTTTTTCAGTCATGACCCACCAGCACCAAACACTGCTGAACTAACGCTCCATGCAAAATATAAACAAAAACAAAACAAACAGAAAAAAATAAACCCAGCAGCACTAACGTTTTTATTAATTTGACTTACTGCCCTTTGAAATCTCACTATAGACTTAAACAATGGGCTGATTTATTAAGTATGAAGAATGCAGACCGATTCCTTTTGTTAATTGCAGTATTTCGATTTAGCCGGCGGGTGGCAGATAATTGACCTAAAAATGTATCCACGGTGCACATTTGGAGATTAAAATGATTGTGTGCAAAATAAACGGTTAATGTTTTCATGCGCTGAGTTTTTAATGTGTGGCACGGACTTGGCGAGTTTTGAGCATGACCACAGCTTTACAGGGGACACTAGTTCAAACATAGTTGAACACTGTTGTCAATACATAGTTACATGAGTACAGCTTTACAGCGGACACTAGTTCAAACATAGTTGAACACTGTAGTCAATACATAGCAACAACGTTATTTCGACAGCACTCTATATTTTGTGTAGTGTATTGTCAGCAGCTACATAACTGAAAATTACCCCCCCTCCCAACTAGATTTAAAAAAAGAACCCTGTCCCCGGTCCAGTTTCTTGGTGTATTGGTCTTGACGTTCAACCAGGTCGCATATTGACAAAAACAAAAAGCATGCAACAAACCTTGTTAAGATTTCATACATTACATAACAGACAAAGTCAGAGAAGATCATCCGGAATTCGATATGCATGTTGTCATAAAAAATGGAACTTGCTAATAAGTCTAAATCAGATAGAGTGTAGAGCCAGAAAGTAATCTGTAATGTGAACCTAGGGGGCGTGCAACGAGTAACAGTTAAAAAAACAAAACAGGAAAGAGTTAACATTGATCTGAAGGAGCAAATAAAACAGAAATACAGAGAAACAGAGGAACAGTTAGTAATTGATTGATGCTCTTTATGGTCTGTACTTGAGGGCGTGAGTGGGCTAATGTATTTGAGTGGTCACTGACAGCGGCATACAGTGATACATGTATATGTTGACTATACCCAGGGGCGAGGCATGAGTGTTGCCGGTCTAACTCTTAGAGAAAAATTGATTGTTGTTTTTATAGCTATATACTAAGCACAAACGAACAAAGATATATATATTTGTATAAAGTATTGGACTAACAACATATACAATTTATAAAAAATAAATTGTATATATATTTAAACTTGTAATCATTTTATTATGAATGATTATGCTAACTATATGTAATGCACACAGGACCATTATATAGCTATAAAATGGTCTTGTGTGTATTGAATATAGTTAGCATAATCATTCATAATAAGATGACTATAAGTTTAAATATACATAACATCCGTTATATATAAATCGTATATATTATTAGTCCCTGACTATACCATAGGCATACAATGCAGTGTAATAACAAGACCTGCTTGTCTTTTAAGAAAATACTTATCTGACAACGAGAATGGTACTAAGGGACACTACCTCTAAATTCGTTAACAACACTTTTAAAAGAAACATTCATGTACCTGGTGTATTCGTTCAGACATTTCTTCAGTCTCTTTACGTGTCAGGGTTGTCTCAGCTTGTTTCAGAGCATCTCTACATCTTTCCTCAACCCGTCTGGCATCTTCCAACTGTTGTTTCAACTCAGTTATATCACGCTAATGAATACAACAAGATGTACATTGACAACACACATACAAGTGTCCACATAATTGTATCTGTTATATTCTATCTACCGGTTTAATCAACAAATCTATAAAAGTGAGGTGAAGAAGTCAATAACTGTAAACAAACATTTCTAGCCTTACGAAAAGCTCAAAGAACAATTCAAACTAACACATACACTACTATGTAGATGTACCACCTGTCTTTTATAATATTTGATGAATTCATTTACAAAAAATTAAAACCATTGTCTGTCTTAATTCAACTATATTTCATTTACATCAGTGACCCCCAACCCCCGTACCGGTACTGGTACTATTGATTGTGCAACTCTCCATGGACGAGAAATAATTATAATCAACGCCCCCCCCCCTAAACCTTTCTAACGGGCCGCGGTGAAATTATCAAACACTGACTGGTCCGTGCCGAGAACAAAGGTTGGGGACCACTGAGTTACGTGACACCCGTTCCTTTTAAGAAATCATATCGCTAACCTCTTTAATAAGTTAAGTCTTTAACAAGTCGATGACATTTTTATCACAAACACCTCACCAAGCTAAACTATATTTTAAAAAAAATTTGAACAATGTATAAATACTGGTGAAGTCTGATGTTTGACCGTCTTTGGTAAGTCAGGTTAGTTAGTGATGAATAAGTGAACAGAATACAGCTTGATTTATGAATTCATTTGGTAACACTATACGAAAACGTCAATCACTAATTATTCCATTATTAATTGAAACAGGTTACAAAAGTAAAGTCATTAATCAATCAATTAATAAACAGATTACTTTGTTATTGATTTAGAAGTAATTTTCTATTGAACCTGCAAAGGCCAATGAGCTTTAGGACGTTAGTTGTATTAAAACAATTTTTTTTTTATCATTTACTGCAATGTTGCTCCCAATCATGTTTACCTTAATGTTTGCTTGATAACTACGTGTTATTAAAATCTTCACTAATTAAAGTTCATAATTCGGTATAAGAAAAATCATGCTAATTAGTGGCCTGATCTCTTTCAGTGTGTTATTTTATTTATTTATTTTTACAATAAATGCGAGAAGAAAGGCTGAATGACAGCCTTCAGTTTTTAAAAATATAGTAATGACTTTTCAAATCAGTGAGCAATACAAGTATTAGATGACTGTAACCCAAACACGATAAGCTGTCATGTCAGATCGCAAACTGGCAACAACACTAGTTGGAGCACGACGTAGCATCCTCCTGGTCCTATGTTATTTCAATGGACACTGTCGCAGCACTCGATGAAAACATCGCGTGACGTCGACATGGGACTAGACGAGATTATCGGTCGGCCGAGTAGAAGTATGGATAAATCGACATTGCGACCACCAGATGCTCCTATCAGTACGACGGTGACAAACAACTCCTACTATGACAAGCAGTTATCAAAAGGGCGAAAGAAAGAAAAAGTTGTTTTTATTTTTGACGTCTCGTGCTGTCTGGACATGGATAGGTGAGTTTTTGTTGTGGTTTTGATTAGGGTATAACCATCTCTTGATCCGCGCTTGATGGTGGGGGGGGGGGGATTAAACAGGATATTTTTTAGTCATACATCTGTACAAAACTAAGCGGGTCCTCAGAATATATTTACCCAAGGACCCCACTTACAGTACCCCACCCCACCCCAGTTCCCCACGCATGGCCGCCTTTGGGACAGGGCAAGAGGACGGTGGGAGATAAAAAGCGAAATGCACGAGAGAAGATGTTGTGTAGTACATCATACTTGATATAACAAACTAGCTACTGAAGAAGCCACAAAAGAAGCGGTCACTACACTTTTCGACTCACGGAGACCCTTGTGTCTGCCTTATAGTTTGAGCGTTACATGTGTTGAGAACAAGTGTCGTGTGTGTGTGTGTGTGTGGAGGGGTGGGATGGCCCGTACTTGCAATAAAGCTCTCAAGGACCTATAGGCGGAACTTTAGTGGTGCATCACAGCTTGAGAACCAGCGATGTTGGGATGTAGAGGTCAGTATGGGTGTATGGTAGGGAGGCGGGATCAGACAGAGATATCTGTTTCAAGGAATGAGATTATTTAAAGACAGCGAGAAAGTCATAAGGGATTTCATGTAAAAACAACACCAGGAGAAGTATTATCGATACCGATAGCAATGGAGAAAATGTTTGGCTAATAAGTACAAGGAAATATTCCTGGGAGACGGAAGTAGACGGTTGTCAGAGTATGTTAGTTGTATCCAAATATCCCGCCCTTCTTCACTATGATGGTCCAGTGAAAGAACTGTGTGATCCTGTCTCAACACTGTAACGCTCTCCTTTTTTTTATCACACATAATGTGCCCAGTAAAATAGAAAAGCTATATGGATGTAAATATAATTGCCCTAACATAGATTGATCATATATCAGATTCTATGAGCAAAGAAAAATAGCAAACTATCGAAATAAACAATAGACATTATTTCATTATCAAATCTGTCATGTCTTATGAAAGATGAAAACAAAGTTAACTAATCCGTAAAATATTAGTTAAAGCGGCCTTAGTTAACGACGAACTTGGTTAACGACAAGTTGACCAAAGAGAAACCGTCTCGGCTAACGACATAGGCTTTAATATTAAAAAAAAAAAAGGTAAAATGACTTCATTGATTATAATTGTGTGAAATCAAGCCTTGTATAGCGACGGTTGTGGTAGTTACAGTAATCCTACAGTAAGTAAACCGTCGTTAACCGATGTATCAGAGTATATATCTTTCCATTATTCAGTCATGGGAATAAATAAATAACATATATACGAATTTCGATAAGTCTAACGTTGAAATATAAAATTATAAATTAATCATCAATTGGAATTAAGATACCATTACGAAAACTGTATATAGAAATATGAAATTGAATTTTCCTAGCCTGAGAAAACTGTGGTCCACTGTCTAATTATGTTAAATATAATACAATGCTATTTTTGAAGGAACCAGAAGAAGAATCTGACCCTGTAGGCCTAAGGGCAAGTACAGAGTCCAGTAAATACCAATCTTTCCCATCTGACCCACTTATAGCATGGTTAATTAGCCTGGAGTTTTTTTTTAAGGACAATACCTCAGGAAAACAAATTTGAAGACACGAGAGTATACATGTGTATCAAAGAAGACTTTACTGAGTTCCAATTTTCATCTTTTGATTAGTGAAACAAATTGTTTCTTTCCTTTTTTTCCTATTAGATTTAATTTTTAACGAATAGTTCAGGATAAAGAGCATTTAGCCCAAGGCAGATGTTTAGATCTGCGAAAATAAAGACAGGAGAAAAGAAAAAAAACCGCAGATGAAAATAATTTGATAAATTATTTGAATGCAATGAAATTCTTTTCGAGCTGTGTTTACGTGCATCAGTGGCACTAATAAATCATGTGTGAACTGTTTATTGTTATTTGCAATGTTTTCTGATAAGTGTAGGCTTGAAGTACATGCATATATTATACAATCAGATAAATGAGGTAGGACAACTTTTTGAATCAAGCCACTATGGGTTCTTCAATAGGACAGAATGACCGGAATCACAGCAGATGGGTGGAGTAGAAAAAGAAATAATACAATTATATACATTACATGTAGACGCTATAAGAGGCTATGGAGCGAAGGCCTGATTGAAACTGTCCGTACCTGACCGGCGGCGGGCCGTTGTTTGACCACTATGGGCTAGAACACTTGATAACAAAGGCATCGATGGATATCACAATAATTATTTTTTAACCTACTCCGATAGAATGCTTAATGTATCTCTAAACTTACGATATGATTTTCGATACATAGAACTAATAGACTGTGTCGACAGTTTGTGTAATGGGTACAATCTGGGGAGCCACTTCATTATTTTATCATGAAACTGGACGTGTTGGTATTAAGTTTTCATAAGGCCACGCTCGACACTAAATATATTTAAACAAAAACTATTCAGATTCAGTTTTTGGTGGTTTATGTTGTTTATGGCCTTGCATGTGCTAATCCAAATATATGTCTCAGGAAGACAACAACCCATTGACAACTGAGATTAAATATGTAAAACAAAATTAGATTCAATTAAAAAATCAGATATAACTCACAATTAAACCATTAGGACTCGAGGTTGGTGTTTTTTTGTTACTATGTAAAATAAATGCATGCTATTCTTGTTTGTTTTTTTTTTGCCTCAAAATTGTTGTTTTGGAAAAAATCGTAATGAAAACAAATTATTTTGTACAAAATCTTGATTTCTCCCAAATTTACCAGCGTTTTGAAAACATTTGGTCTTATCGTCTCTGACTCGAACTTTCAGACAAAATGATCTCCATGATGGTTCCCACTCAGAACTATCTGAAGTATTGCTGTTGGGCTCAAATGTTTCACACTATTTTATTACACAATTAAGAGAGGTTGTAATAACCAAAGTCAAAACAATGCTTGCCCAAGGGTGGAAAAACTTTGTAATTCGGGGGCAACAATGGGTTGATAGACGGGCCTGACCAAGGTCAGATGGGTGGAGGTAATATGTGTTTCTATGAACTATGTCAATTAAATGTAAATGTCTTTAATGTAGGGTGCGGGCCGGGCGAGACAACATTACGGGCCGAAGTTTGCCCTTGACTGTAGACCATTCTTATACCAACACGCCTTATCACGTGATACACATAATGTAAAATTGAATGTAAAATCATGGAATGTCTCATTATTATTACAAGGAGCGTGCATACCTAATTACTAAATATCCTTACAATAGTGATGGAGTTTGATGGAACGTGTAGACAAAACAAAATAATTCTCACACATCAGCCGTCCCCAAACCTCGTATCATATTACTCACTTAGATATGTATCAAGTGAGAGCAATCAAAGGATGCCTTTACAATCAAATTTTCTATTCTAGTATGTAAAGGAAGTCTTTACCTCACAAGACTTTGTATACAGTTTTTTTTTTATTGAGTTCGTGGAAAGTGCACACACGTGTTACATGTTAAAAAGAAATTGTTATGCTAAATAGTTTTGTAAATGTTCAAAACGAGTTTATGTTTATTTTAAATTTTGATGTCCGGCCCTCAATAAGACAAGCTAATATCAGACACAGAAAAAAAATGTTAAAATATCGACTGAAAATTTTCAGCATGATGTTAAATAAAATGAAATCTTCCTAGGTCCAAGGAGATGTGTGATCTAACAGAAACTGACACACAATAAAATGAAATCTTCCTAGGACCAAGGAGATGTGTGATCTAACAGAAACTGATACACAATAAAATGATATTATCATTTCACAAGGTTGTAATGATTTTTTTTTGCGTGCAAAAATAATCTCTGCAAACTTTAAAGGAATACCAAAATGTTACAGAAGATCTATATTAGGACGTCATGATTGAAATCACTCTTTGATAAAGGGGGGAAAAAAGTCATGACGCACACTAAGAGACTAACAATGTAGCCATGATGACATAATGTGTAGTGACATCCAGAGACTGTAACAATGTAGCCATGATAACTTAATGTGTAGTGACATCCAGAGATTGTAACAATGTAGCCATGATAACATAATGTGTAGTGACATCCAGAGATTGTAACAATGTAGCCATGATGACATAATGTGTAGTGACATCCAGAGACTGTACCAATGTAGCCATGATAACTTAATGTGTAGTGACATCCAGAGACTGTAACAATGTAGCCATGATAACTTAATGTGTAGTGACATCCAGAGACTGTAACAATGTAGACATGATGTCATAATGTGTAGTGACATCCAGATACTGTAACAATGTATATGAGGACATAATGTGCAGTGACTACTACATTAATTTAGCCTAATACAGCTAATTGTACATTTAATATTTATAGTACATGTACTAGTCACCGAAAGCCTTAGAAATATTTTCAAATGTGGCTGTAAATCAGAGGAACGCATGTATTTCTATTATACCAAAAGTGGCAGTATGCGGATCTAAGAGTACCATGCGGCTCTAAGAGTACCATACGGCTTTAGGAGTACCATGCGGCTCTAAGAGTACCTTGTGGCACTTCATTAGATCAAGTATGACTTATATTGACTTTTTTATTGTTACATTAAACCTATGTGGCTATTTATTTACAAAATAAAAACGGGTATGCAGCTCTCGCTGACCTCATGCACGGCCAATTATTCTATTTTTATCAGACTTTGATTTCGTCTAGTCTAACACAAGTATGTCGATGAATTGATTTACATTATGACTCCTTACACATGTAGTGCTCACATAAAAGTTTACACTTTTTTGATTTAATGGAAAGCCAAAAACATTGTAAGCAAACTGCTACGTGACAGATATCTATCAGTGAGCTGTCCCACTAACCATCGATCGTTTCAAACGGTAACAGCGAGTCTAATAGCTGAGATTCATTTTAACATTCACCACAGCGATAACGACTGTCCTTCACTATTGTGAACATAACACATGGGCTGATCAGCTGTAATGGCAAAAACTGAACAAAAAAAAACTAAACGTTGATAAAGTAAGAGGGTAAATCTATAAATACAATTACAGACGCTTTCATTCTCTTTCTTTTTTTTTTTATCGTAGTTTTACTTTGCAGATGGGTCAAACAAAAAAAGTTTATGGTGGATCGCGAAACCAAATTGTTGTCAAAGTGGTTCACTATACGTGCAAGTTTGAGAACCATTGCCACAAAATACCAAGTGTTACTTGAAAAAAAACAAACTTTTTTACGAAGCAGTAAAAGTAAACAAGCAATAATGGAAGAAGATCAAAGGATCTGTGATGTCAGATATCTCCAGTGGCTGATTCTCTAGTTCATCAATTACTTTAGACATGTACATTTTTATTTTACCAGTTTTTACATATCCAGCGGCAGACCATCTGACCGATTCTTCTGCCGGGAAGACAGGGAATCATTAGTACATATGTGGTGTATTGGTCGACTGTGTATTTGCCCTGTGTGCATATATATTACCACATTGTAACAATTCAAATCTACAGAAGGACTGCGTCATAATATTTAAATGCGTTCGGCAGAGGCGACACGAATCTAGACGTCATGTTTTGATATCCATTCATCATCTGGTTGTGAGAGTGTATGTGTGACAGCGG
Organism: Bulinus truncatus; assembly: GCA_021962125.1. Classification (NCBI taxonomy): domain Eukaryota; kingdom Metazoa; phylum Mollusca; class Gastropoda; family Planorbidae; genus Bulinus; species Bulinus truncatus. Next base: position 1,610,496 of record JAGDYQ010000102.1, read on the forward strand.
TACATATTCACCCACATAGAGAGGAACATTGGAAAGAAACTTTTGTTTCTTATATTTTATTACATGGTCAAGGTCAGCTGTCCACAGAGGCGTAGCGAGGGGTGGGCATCATGCCCCGGGCGCTACTCACAAACGGGCGCCAAATGGTATATTTTACATATAATATTAAATGTTATTTCGAATTGGGGTGGGGGGTTAAAAGGTATTGTGCACCGGGTGCGAGTTAAGTTCGCTACGGCACTGGCTGTCCAGCGATCAGACTTAAAAACAAAAGATTTTTTCATTCGATACCCGTTATCAAATAAACGGCGCTGAAGTATCGAATACAATTTGGAGTGTTAAACATGAGTACACGTATGTAGTCAAGTAACATTATTTAAGACGCCGTCAAATACGAAGAGAAACAAAATGTTAATAGCGGATAGCTAGAGACACGGGTGTAGTAGGTGATATGGCGCAGGAAGCACCCCCCTGTCACACAATGTTGGGATGAGGGTGAAAATTAACAATCCCACTATTTAAAAAAAATACAAACATATGAGTACACAACAACACATCTACGCCACTGACTAAATAAATCTCATCCAACTGACTAAGGTCACAGTGGCAGTTATTGTGTCCCTCAAGTGAAATGTCAGGTAGGCCCGGGACACGGGATTAGTGGTTGGTTTTATTTTATTTCTTTTAAAAGACGGCGCATTATTTTCCTACAAATAAAAAAAAAACCATGAACCGGAAAGAAGTGGAACATGTTACTTAAAAAAAAACAACGTTAAAAGTTTTTGGCGAAATCCCTCGAGAGAACAGACAGTCATGAAGAATGTGGGGATTTCATGGTCGCCTCCCACCTCTCTCCCTCACTCTCAGCACTTAGATCGGTTCCCTCAGCTATTAAGTGCGGGGGGGAGAAAAGATTGGAGGTGTCTGGGAGAATCGGCTGTAATTGTCGGAAACAGAATACAGAGACAGTGTGTGTCAGGGGAACTCTAAATGCTGTATTTCAGGGTTTCTCCAAAGTGAAACTGCAGTGGACCCCTCGTCACTCACTAGTCCTCCAGGAAGTAAGGAGGGAAGAAAAAATTGAGGATGAGCAACGATTATACAATAGATGCAAATAGTTTGTTACAATCAACATTGCCTGTGACGTCAAGTCACTATGACCCAGATGATGGACTCGTTTTATTTTTTCTTACGTTCAACAACCGCAGCGAGGTGTCCGGATTTTTACGGGTTGAGACTCCGTCCTATCAAGAAACTATTTCTGAGCCCAGCGATAAACGACTCACAGTATTTTCTTAACGACAGGTAACTCAGGGCAAGATGGCGAAGGGGGGACTTGATGGCATTCTTCACAGCTGATTGCCTGTCATGATAGGTCAGACTGACTTGAATTAACTAGTCTCGGGCCAAGTGGGGGGGGGGGTGGAAAGAAACAACTGTGTTAAATGTGTCCATAAATCGGGTCGTTCACATAGGAGAATGCAGTGAAGATCACTGAAGGGAAAAATAAAATGTCATTAGCATGCTGAGTACAGGCATAATATGCATGTGTCAAACATGGTTAAATAACTGCAGGGAGATAGGTGCATGGGGATATGGAAGATTGCAGGGAGATAGGTGCATGGGGATATGGAAGATTGCAGGGAGATAGGTGCATGGGGATATGGAAGATTGCAGGGAGATAGGTGCATGGGGATATGGAAGATTGCATGGAGATAGGTGCATGGGGATATGGAAGATTGCAGGGAGATAGGTGCATGGGGATATGGAAGATTGCAGGGAGATATATTGATTTTGAAGTTACATGTAATATATTTTGACTTTAATACACCATTTATTGTTAAGGGCAGATTAATATAAGGGTAATGTTAAATATCATCAAGTAACTCCTGGAATATTTTATAAAGTTCTTTCTTTCAAATATGGCAACATTGCACTAGATATATAAATATACGACTATATTTAAATATTCACGTGTATATACATTTTTGTCCCAGATATTATATGATCCGTTTCACGGCTACAGAGTGCAACCATGTTTTAACTTGAACCTTTTAACAGATTACATTTGGCTAATTCTTTCAAAGCTTGTTAGAGAGACAGAGCCAGGATGACAGACAAAATTAAAAAAAAAAATATTGTTAAGGTTGAGGCTAATATCGGATATTTTAATACTCATTTTCCCCCCTTCATAAACAGACACAGAACAAACAATTGGAAAAAAAAAAGGGAATCATCAGTTCACTTCGGTGATATCGGCCTTGATCGATACAGAAATAAGGATAACAATTGCACTATAAGAGTTGACATAGTGAAAGTAAATATAGACATAATCAAACTTAAAATGTGTCTGAGCAGTGGCGTTAATAGGGTGTGGGGCGGTCGGCACTTGTTGCAGGAGGAGAGGTGTTCAATAACGAGATACTCCACAATACGAACTTAACCCGTAGGAAATTGTGAGAATTCTTAATTAACCGTTCAGGTATCGAATGCGCCTTTCATAATAAACATGTAAAATAGATGGATCTATTGCTAGATCCCTGCAAACATTCATTTATTAGTTATATTTATGCAGCATCTGCCGAAAATAGTCAAAGCGATTACTCTACCACCATATATATATATATATATATATATATATATATATATATATATATATATATCAGAGCAAGTAATGGGTCAAATGGGTCGCAAAATTGGATGGGTCACATGGGTCAATGTTCCCTGACCCAAGACCCATCCTTAGTCTCCGGCCGACCCTAAAAAAAAAACCCGTCGTCGCGCGATTTTTTTTTATGTGCGACGAAAACAAAACGTGCCCTGTCTCTATAAATTTATATAGAACATTATATGTGAAACAATTGTAGCGATATTGTCAATTTAATTACAGCACAACGTAACTGCATGCATCCTGAAACAGTTGAAGCTTTGTCTGTCATTTTGTATGACTACAGTGGAAAACTGTTGCAATAAGTTGAAATTTTCCTTCAATAAAAAACTTTTATCTTTTTACTTTTTGTGCTTGAAATTTCGTAGCAGGGCATGCACATAGTTTGTTGAAACATATTTTTACTTTTAAACAATTTTAAGATGTCCCTTGTTAGCAGCTTGCTTAAATGGGTCATGATGGGTCTGGGTCAAGAACTTGATGGGTCATATGAGTATTGGGTCAAGCTCAGTGACCCATTACTTGGTCTGATATGTGTATATATATATATATGCTTATACTAAAAATACATGAAAAAATCTGCTTAAAAATATCACTTTCAAGTAGCCAAAATAAGTTACTGTGTACATACATGTATTTACTTCAAATTAAAGTTTAAGTAACTGGAATTCCAGTATGGGTAAGTTACTTATATGAGTTTTACGAATTTCATTTTAATTAATTCATTTGTGCATTCTTTTATATAATGTTCATTTTTTTTATATTTACTGACTTGGGAGAACATTGTTGGGTCTACACAGCTAACAGTTGTGATTTTTTTGTTTTATTCATTTATTTGTGTAAGCCTTCAAATAATTGTGTTGATTTTACTAAATAAATTATATTCCCACTTAAGACTGTAGGGAGTTTCTCACAACGTCGTTTGTCAACAAATAAGGCGGCTTGAACTGGTTTTGGTTCGTTTTTACTAACATCCTAACAATATATATATATATATATATATATATATATATATATATATATATATATATATATATATACATTGTAACAATAGCTTTAGATAGATTCATACAATTTTAGAACCACTGGTTCAGTTGGTTAGTCAACATTGAAAACTCATGGGTCCAGGATACAGCCATATGTTTTGATAACTAGAATTCCAGTGGTTGATCTTTGTTTAGGGTAGAATTAGGTTGTCATCACAGGTCTATGACCCCCAGAGGTCCAGAGGTAGGTGAAGATAGATGTAATTAGGCAGACAAAGGAATACTAGCCCATAGTGAGTTTTTAGCCGCACCAATCCCCAGGCTGGAATAAGATTCATTAATATGCAGATGAGTTAGAAAGGATGTTGGGAGGCCAATCAGAAGTTCTGGGCGTTTGGGGCACGTGATAATTCACCAACACATAAATAACAGAGGTAACGGAAATTTGGACAGACCGACAGTTCGACAGACTGACGATAGTTGTAGAGATAGTTGGAGGAGAAGTTAGTGGAGAAATAATAGAGGCACAAGCTATCAAGTTATTGAGTTTTACAGTACACAGTCAAAGTCTGTTTTATTGAAGTATCTCTGAATAATCCTTTCGGGGACCCAGGATACTAAGTGTCAAAGTATTGCCAGATAATCCTTTCGGGGACCTGGAATACTACGTGTTATATTGTGTACGAAGCATTTTTGTGAATACTGCTGCAACAAGTTCAGATTACATATGTTTTCTTATTATCTAATAAATATAATTGATTCGTGGAACTTTGCCTCATTGATTGGTGTGTTGTTTGAGAGTGCAACGAGACTGAACGCTACTTAAGATTAAAAACCAGTTATGATATCGGCAGCTACATAAAACCAGTATAGTTATTTGAAGCAGCAGTGAGGAACACACAGTGTTACCTTGGAGAAGCATTACATCAACAAGCACATAACATTATATACAAAAAATATAGTGTTACATATATATATATATATATATATATATATATATATATATATATATATATATTTAAGGGCTGCTGACTGACTGCAGTTAACGCGTGATTAATGCGTTAATTTTTACCCAAAAGCTGTTATTTAAGAGTTACGGGAGAAAATCAAGAAAAGAATATCAGTAAATAAACCATTTCTATAAACAGAAATAGATCAGAAAAGATTAAAAAAAAAAAGGAAGAGAAAATATCCGAACGCAGGAACTGTCAAGTTTACATAAAATAATAGCAGCTATATGACCTTGAAACAATAGGATTGTCATTTCTTAATTGTAATTTATTATCCTAAACCAGTGGTTCCCAATGAAATGATTCCATGAAACCTTCCAAGCTTAAGGAGCATTTAATAAAAATGCACACTGATAAAAAAGATAAGGATTTAACGTTTTTTCAAACAGTCAAAGAAAAATATTTGAAAACACCGTCACTGCAGAAACTCATTGGGACAACAGCTAAGCGAGATGATGATGGACTGCGTGCTTCTTATAACATTTCTTTATTGATTGCAAAGTCCGGAAAGCCCCATACTATTGGTGAAGAACTTATATTACCAGCTGTAAGTGAGGTGATACGCACCGAGTTGCACAAACCAGCTTTCGACATTATAAAAAGAATTCCACTGAGTAATAATACGGTACAAAGAAGGATTGACGAATTGGCTCAGTTCGTAGAAAATTCTTTATGTGAGTACTTAAAAACATCTGAATTCTCTATACAGCTTGATGAGTCAACTTTACCAGGAAACGAAGCTTTACTTTTAGCTTATGTAAGATTTATCAAAGAAGACACTTTTTGTTAAGAATTGTTATTTGCTAAATGTTTGGAAACCGATACAAAAGGAGAAACGTTATTTACTGAATTAAAAAATTATTTTGATGTAAAGGCTATACCCTTAACTAATATCATCTTTGTTGCTACTGATGGTGCTCCGGCAATGGTAGGAAGATACCGAGGCTTTCTGGCATACTTGAAACAAACTGTACCAAATGTATTTTCAGTGCATTGTGTCATTCATTCATCGACATCATTTGGTCGCAAAAAATCTTAGTGAACGTTTGCATGGATCACTAGATCATGTCATTAAAGCAGTTAATAAAATCAAAAGGAATGCTTTAAATGAGAGATTATTTGCTCAACTTTGTTTGGAAAATGATGAAGACTATAATCGTTTACTACTTCACACAGAAGTACGTTGGTTATCCAAAGGTGCATGTTAAAATCGCTTTTATGCCCTCTTTGATTCTGTGTTGGAATTCTTGGAAAGCAAAGACAATGATTTGAGACACAATTTAATTAACTCAAAAAATGACATAGCCTATTTGACTGATTTATTTGACAAATTTAACGAAACTAATTTGAAACTACAAGGTGACCAATTAAATTTAATCAAAACTAAAAGTGTGATGTCTGCGTTTGTCGCAAAACTTTTTCTGTACAAACAAAACTTGGCAAGAGGAGAATGTTCTCAGTTTCCAAATCTTTTGAAATCGCAAAACAGGGATGAAGATTACTGTCAGCACTTAACAGCTCTTCATGCAGACATAAACCAAAGAATTGAAGACATTCTTCACTTGGAAATTCCCGACTGGGTGCTGAGCCCTTTCGCACGTGGACAAACTCACATACCTAGCACAGATGAATCCGTAGCAATACAGGAGCAGCTTATTGAAATATCCACAAATGAGGAGCTTAAACCATTGTATGAATAAGGATATCACAAATTCTGGTTACAAAAACAGATACCAATTTTATATCCCGCATTATGGGTTATTGTACAGAAGTTATTGACTGCCTGTCCGTCTTCCTATTTGGTAGAACGTGGATTCAGTGCTGTTATGAATCTCATCACAACAAAAAGAAACCGACTAGAAATTAGTGCACATGGGGATTTGCGGCTGCTACTCACAAACCTTGAGCCGGACATAAACACACTCATAGGATAGCATCTCATCAAGTTCATCCAGTCATTAATTTATTTTATTTTAAACAGAAATTATAATTTCAATGAATACTTCTTCATCAAAATGTTTTTTTTCTTCATTCATTTGTAATTTGTATATTATGCATTTATGTAGGTTTTTCACTTGGGGGTCCGTGGGAAAGTTTTGATTCTAAAAGGGGTCCACGGGTCAAAAAAGTTTGGGAACCACTGTCCTAAACGATACAAATAGTGAACATCTGCAGACGAGTGCTACTAATTTGATTGACAGGTGCCATGGGTTTGAAACAATGGAACTTGTGTCAATTTGTTTTAGGACAGAGCGGGTACGGCGGTTGGGTAAGTCACAAGTAACGTCATCTTTGTGGGGAGAGAGGCTCCGAAGTGTGTCAAAAATTTGACCGGATTGGGAAAGGGGGTAAAATCAAGAAAACAAAAACGCGTTAATAATAAGTGAGCGAGTACTTTCTGGCTATTTTATTGTTATATTAAGGAAAAGGCACATATGAGATAGAAATGGCGTGTGTATTTGGGTACAGTGTAATGCATTTAGGTGTTTGCATAAAAAAAATTATCACATATTTTTTTATCGCATTAATTACACGTTAATTGCAGTAAATCAACAGCCATGCAAAAAACGTCTTCATTTTATATTACAAGTTTGGCATTAGTCTGCATTACTGGGGGTGAGGGTGTGTGTGCGAATTGCGACCAGGTGGGAGATGGTATTAGCTACGTAGTAAGTGAACGGACCTAGACTACAAATTGTAGAGTGAAATTCGGTTATTTATCGATGTGGCGCTACTCTAAACTTTCAGCATTTTTGGTCAAATTAACGCACTTAGGTGTTGCGTTAAAAATTTTAATCGCAAATTTGTTTTGACGCGTTAATCAGCAGCCATAATATATATATATATATATTAGGTCACAGGTCAGCACGTCCTTGGCAGTAATCATAAAATAAAGAAATGATAGAATAAAATAACATCCTTACTAAAGAAACACCCCATTGTTTTAGAAAAAAAAATAGTTACCCTAATTAAATTCAAACTAAATTTTTTTCAAAAAATATAACGGGTCAATACCCCCCTGTAAGAGTATTTTATGGTTTCATCGTTCATCCTAACCTACCCTTCAAAAAAATTGATACAAAAATGGATTTAAAAAACAACAACCGAATGATTCCATCTCGACATAAAAAAAACAATCTTTTCTTCGATGCTATCTGTATTGATCACAGTCTACATATTAAACGCTTCATTAGTGGATTAGGTAAGAAGATAACAATAATGAAATGAAACAATTCTCAGACGGTCAATCAAATTATAAACGACAATCTTGGACGTGATTTTTTTATTGTACAGTATCTCTTTCCCTCTATGCGACTTGTTTTTTTCCCGCCACACAAACGAGCGTTTTTGTTATATTTGTGCAACATTCAATGTCTATGCTTAAATAGAAAATGTACTAACCAGTGGCGTCGCTATCAGCTTAGGGACTCTGTTCAACATAGTTTTGGTCCCATATCTAGGGGGCCTATTTAGTTCTCCACCCTTCCCACCCCGTTAACCGCGTCAGTAGTCTTGCGGGCCCATTGACTAGTCCTAGTTTGCCTATCGTTAAGAATGGCTCTGCTATATAGACGCAACAGTTTGCTTTCAATCAGTAGTCAGTAAGGCCTACCAGTAAATATGCCGCTATCAGTTGTGCTAAAAACTACAACAACAACATCTTTTAGAATTGAAATAAAATAACACACATCACTTAGACAGATATTACTAATCAATATTATAGAAAGAAAACTAAAACATGAAAGAGAAACTTTCAGAAACTAATTGAAACGGATTCTAACACAGACGGAATTCTTCTTTTTTTGTCCTAACCACCGTTGTGGGGAGGAGGGGAGGGGGATGAGTTTCCCCACCCATCGTGGAGCGTTAGTTTGAGGCAGTGGCTACCTCAGGGCGGTCTCTCTCACACGGAGGCGGGGGTGTAATAAGATGGTTCGTGGACAGGAAGGAATAAGATGAAGTGAGCAGAATATGGTAGGTCATGTTTGACCACTAATACAATATACAAAGAAGTCGGTCAGTGTGACGTCGGACATGATGACTGGAATAAAATTGTCCAAATTAGATGTCCGATATATTTCTAGAAATGGCTAATTCTGTGCCGCGGATATCGGTGGAGAAAAGTATTTAATGTATTGTTTGTTTCATAAGTCAAATGGCGTGGATCTTTCCAAAGAACTTACGACATTTTATAAGTGTATTTCAATAAGACGCACGCAGTTTTATTTCAGCTGTTTCACATGAAGAGGTTAAGTGTTTCATGCAGTTAAAAGCACGCCACGTCTACCCTACTTGCCTATCTGTAGAGAAAAAAAAACCCACAAGCGGCTGACCCTAATGCCCGAAAGAAAGAATAAGACGCTATGGATCATTTAGTTTTATCATTCCCCCCAGACGTGTAACGTCCCCCTCCCCCAGTCTTCAGAAGTTAACAATTGCACCAAGCACGGCTCTTGCATTATTAGTTTATATCTGACCTGCATTTTGTGTATTTCCTCTTTCAGTACCACATTGGCTTCATGTTCATTCATCACCGCCATCTTCAACTGGGACGTGGCTTCTATTGCGGAACTTTTCATGGCTTCACTCTCTTGACCTGAATAACAACAACAAAAAAAAACTGCATTAGATCTAAGACAATATCAAGTACATGAAAGTAGGGAGCGACCGATAATCGGATCGGTATCGGACCGATATTGGCACTATCGGTTAATATCGGATCGGCCGATTGTTGTAGGGAGCGACCGATAATCGAACCGATATCGGCACTATGGGTTAACTATCGGACCGGCCGTTTTTTTTGGCTGCCGAAACATTGTTGTTTTTTTTTTCACAAATCTAGTAACTCTAAACTGGTTTTGGTTTACAGAGTTAAAGTTTACTTACAGACTTCCAGTTAACTGTTCACCTGAGTGAAGTGATTTACTGATATAATTAAGTGTTTTTAATTTTTCAAACTTTTTTTTAATAAGAGCTTCTGATTTTTATAAAAACGAAAAACGTTGGGCGCATGTTTGTATTACAGTATTAGTAGAATCATCAAATGTTAACAATTAAATCCCAAAAGAATTATTACAGAAGGTTTTCGAAATATCACGAAATTGCAGATCATTTATTAGAACTTAGTCTAGATAACAAAATGCATATGAGTAAAATTAATTCTAGTGTTACATGGGCCCAACGTTTTTCGCTTTTATAAAAATCAGAAGCTCTTATAAAGTCTATTACTATTACCATGTTACCAATTTATTCAGAAATTATTTTCTGATTTTTAGTACGCAAGAAAAACGTTGTTTTTTTTATTAAAAAAATTTTATAATGTAATTTTTATTTTCTACTTTATAGTTAAAATATTTTTTTTTCAATTAATACAAAGAGTTAAAAAATGTTGGTGTAAGACAGACCCGATTTAACTATATATATTTCTGCTCGAACGTACTGGAGAGCTCTGACGTCACATGTATTCATGCGCAGAAAATCAAAGAAAGTAGTGAAACTTTTTGGAGTATCATGTTTATAAACAGAGAATATAAATTTTGAGTACTTTCACTTTAAATAATTTTTCAACACATTTGTTTTTATTGCGCTGCGTTCGCTTTTAAAATCAATTTTGGCCGTTAATTTTTTTGTTTGTTCTGGAAGTGGTCTAATCACACACGTTGTAAAATAACCTAGCCTACCGATCAAGCCTAAGGGGATATAATTCTATGCAAATGTTTTGCAGGGTACAATTAGTATCAAATAGAATTTAATTCCATTACTATGTCATCCATTCTATCTCTATTTCGGTTAGTCCGTCTATCCATCTATTTTATCTCTCACTCTCTCACCTCTAGCATTGGCTTTTTTTAGCAGTTCTGTCATTTTACGAGTAGCCTGTTCAGCTTTCCATCGTCTTTCTCTCTCTGTTTCAAGTGTGGCTAGAAGTTCCTAGAAACAAAATCAATAACATTAGAAGGAAGGATTTTTAAAAGGAAATAATATATAGTGCATGGACTGTACTGTAGACATGTTGGGCTGTACCGTGACATGTTGGGCTGTACCGTGACATGTTGTGCTGTACCGTGACATGTTGGGCTGTACCGTGACATGTTGGGCTGTACCGTGACATGTTTGTGCTGTACTGTGACATATTGGGCTGTACCGTGACATGTTGTGTTGTACTAATGTCCTATACCTTCCCTCCCCTTTCATTACTTTATTGCTTGGTCTGAAGGAAGTGACCCCCCCCCACCGTTCATTTCAGCCAACTATTTATCCATTACTTCAGTATTTAGGATGGAAAAAAATGCGTACAATGCAGATAATCTAGGACAATCTAGGTACTGATTCCATGTTACAGACTAAACATCATCATCGGTTTCCTCATATTTGTGGAAAACAAAATGACGTCAGACCTCCATCCCCCCATTGGGAGCAGGGGTTGTTGAAGTTGGGTGGGGCAGGGGGTATACTTACGTGCCACCTAGTGCTAAAGGGGCCCGCCCACCACAGAGGTCCCAAACAAACTAGTATATATCGTTAGTTTTTTGATTTGCCTCAGTCCCCCATCCCCCCACAACTTATATGCAAATATGCACTCACCCTGCCCGGAACTTATTTTGCCATCTGCGAAGGGGCATTTTTCTTGGGTCGCCACTAACAGTTACGCCCCGCACTGTCACTGTTTTTTAGGACTGAAATGAAATTTCATTTTTTACGTTTCCCGTTTACCCATTTATTGTGTTTTCTTCGTCTCTACTTATTTCCCGTTTTTGTGTCTCTATTATTAGTATCATTTTTCTATTATTCTTTCTTGCTCTCCATTAATAATATATATATAGAAGCGATTTGGGTTCTGTGTTAAATCGAAAATAAAAAATTAATAGCAATTGTTCAGTTTAAAATACAATCATGAAAAAATCGGATCTGCCCGAAACCAAAAATAACCTAGCCTACCGATCAAGCCTAAGGGTACAGCTAGTCTTATATATTTCTTTACCAAGTCACCGCATACAACTTTAAAAGCTACGTTAATGTGTTTTGTCTGATTTAAATCTAAGTTGTAGTTTTTTTTTCCCCAGGTCTGTTAAAGAACCTTATTTATTTATATCAACCAGTAACCACAACCTTTAAAGATAAATAGATATAGATGTGTTTTTGTCAGATGTAATCTAGGTTTTTTTTGTTTGTTTTGTTTCCAGCTGTGTTAAAACCCAGGATAACGTGCACATAAAGGAACCAATGTTGTTGTAAAAAAAAGAATATCATCTTTAGGTGGAAACAAAGTTTAGGATTCTGGGTGGATAAAAATATTTTTAAAAAAGTTTCTGAATATTCTTTGCAGGAAACACATTTCTTGTGGAAATTAAATATTTTCCAGGTGAAGGATTATATAAAAAAAAATTTGCGCGAGTGTGGCGTGTTTTATTTTTTAATTCTAGAAGGATCTTCATTTTATTCTTTCTCAAATAAATGGAAGTTATGTTTTTCAACCAGATTGGATGATTTAATAAAATGTGATTCATCGCAGGATGAGTTGATTGGAATCACACACACGTCGGTTTCAAGTGGGGGGAGGGAAAAAGAAGTAATCATCTCCAATGAGTTACCAGATAAAGATGAGTGAGCGAATGGACGCGAAGACGGCGAGAGGATGAGCGAACATTCCTGGGGGTGAGCCTATGCTGAAGCCGCCGGCGCCATGAAGGGTGCCATGAAGGGCGCGAGGCGCGGGGGCAGGCAGCGGCTGATGAGCTGGAACAGGTTCGGGAGCCAGGAGATGGGTCGCTCTACCAGCGCTACGTGTTCAAGCTGCAGCAGTCGTCGTCCTACTGCGCTGTCCTGCTGCTCGCCGTCCTGTGCCTGAGCCTGGCCGTCCTGAACAGCTTCGTCGGTACACACCCTGTACGGCGTGTACCTGTTCGCCAGGGCCTGCTGTTCCTGGCCTGTTTCGTCTACATGAAGGCCGGATGAGGGAGGAGACCATGGGCCTCAGCCACGCCCTTCTCGTTTTCATAGCCGTCCTGGGCGCCCTCAGCCTCGCCCGCTGCCCTTCGGCCACCTCCCCGCCCGGCTGGAGGGCCGGCGAGCGTGGCTGACGGCTGGTGAAGCCGTTATCGTCTTCAACGTGTACGCCCTGATGCCCCTGCGGTCCCTGGCCAGAGTACTGTTCGGCGGAATATGCGCCCTGATTCACCTGGTCGTTTCCTCGCAGACGTGTAGGCACTTCCGAGGTTCACAGTGGCGCCAGGTGAGTACACCTCCCCATCTTCCTCACCCCCATCTCCGCCAAACTCTTTGTCTCGCAGGTTTTCGGCCTTGATCAGAGACCGTTACCTGACTGACTTGTCAGTTAAATTATAATTAGGTTCAACGTACACAAGCCATCTGGGACAGGGGCGAGGAGTGGGTGGGGGTGGCCAAAAGTACATGTTAATAGAAATAACGGAAATAACGATAGGTACAGAAAAGAGGCTGCCCCAGTTCACTAAATACCGGTAATTTAAAATTCAAAGAAAGCAGGCTAAGGGGAAGCTACTCATTTAGGTTTAGGTCACGAGTTATCTACCCCATGTTCCATTTTGTCTGTTAAGTTCAACCTTCTTACTTGATCCTATTAAATGCTTTTTAAATACAATGAACAGATGCGATGAAATCACAAATATTGGACTCGTTTATAACATAATATTCAAATAAGAAAATACAAAAATCAATAATATTATAGTCAGTCGTCCGGTGTGTGTGTGTGTGTGTGTGTAAAGGGGAGGGGGTGGGACGAGTTGATCGTTTCGGTGGATGGAGGTGGGTGAAGGTGGGTACTCGCACGGTGTGTCGTTCCCCCCTCCACCATTATTCCATCAAACAGAAAGGCATCTGTCCATTGGTTGGGATCCCTACGATGAATGAGAATGCTTGTGACCTGTAAGCTCTTGATTGATTTAAGAAAGAAAAAAATGCTTTTCAAGTTCAAGGCTATTTTATCCCATTGGATAAACTGAAGTGATGATAACTTGGGATAAATTTTGGATTATGGTGTTTTGGAGCTGTTCTTATGGATGAGGCTGACTAGACAGATACGGGCTCCCATTGCGAAAGGGGCCCCCTTCCCAATGATTTCTAATTAACTCGTTGCTAAGGGTGTCTCTGACGTGTATTGGCTGACCCCTCCCCCATATAATCTCTGGAAGTCACCACCTAGGGCTCTAAGACCCAAGAGCGGCTGATTGGATACAAATTATCAGAAGCGCAAGACGTGACTAAACATTGTTTGAAACTCGCAGTAATGACGTCATTTAAAAATAAGCCAATCTCTTAAGTCATTAAGGAGTACCGTAGTCAACTTTAACTGTTTATGTGCGCATCCCAAAGTTAGAATGAAAGCTTTAAATAATTTTTGAGTGGAAAATTTACAGTTACAATGGTTAACTTCGTCTTGTTACTGTTGATTATTTCTCCCTGATCGATCCAGACAGTTAATGTTTATGCTTTACACATGCTGAATTCATTTCCGATGAATGGTTTATGTATGGCTGTTGGCTGATAGCCAATCAGCCACCCATCGAAATCTTGGCCTTTTTTTTAGATGCGTGTGTTTGACAAACCCGCGCTCTACCAAATGGAATCTGGCGTGTTTTCCACAGATGGTTCCATCTGTCAACACATCGCCCTGCTGACATTGCCTACGGGTCTTTCTGTCCATCACTTCGTCTCCATTGTTGTTTGTTTTTAATGTGTCTATTTCAACCGTGGCCACAATTAAGCTGTCAGAGCCGCAATGCGGCTCTTTGTTAAGATGCGGCTCTATATTGAATTAATTGAGTTACCATGGTATATAGTGATAAGATTGAGTTACAATAGTATATAGTGATAACATTGAGTTACAATAGTATATAGTGATAACATTGAGTTACAATAGTATATAGTGATAACACTGAGCTACAATAGTATATAGTGATAACATTGAGTTACAATAGTATATAGTGATAACACTGAGCTACAATAGTATATTAGTGATAACATTGATTTACAATAGTATATAGTGATAAAACTGGGGTACAATAGTATATAGTGATATCATTGAGTTACAATAGTATGTAGTGATACCGATATTTTTGTATCGCCCCAACCTCTCGCACCCACCTCTCTGATCGAAGAGTGACAATCGATCAAATCAATCGATAAATTCCATCAAGCGTCTAATGTGTCCCGTGTCATGTGTGGTAGTCAGTTGTCGGGGTGTTACACACACACACACACACTAACACAAACACACACTCACTCACACACACCCACACATACACAACCTCACCCACGGACACTCACACACATGTGCCAACGCCGACACGCACATGCCCACACACCCCCACGCCGTGCACGCTTGTCTCGTTAGCAGTGATCCAGGCCAAGAAATCTTTTGAGTTCTTTTATTTTTTTTGTTTGTTTTCTTTTTGTTCGGGCACCATCCTTATTCCACTTGCGCCCCCCCCGAAAGCACATATTGAAGCAACGCAAACCTTTTCGTAGTTAATAAAAAAAAATACTATCACAGTGTTAAAGTGCGCATCTATTAAATAAAAAAAAACAAACAAACATACAAAGACATTCTATGCTCTCACTGCTCTTCATTTTTTTCTCTTAACTCCGTTTCTGTCCGCCCCCCCCCCCCCAATCCCGACCCACCATCTCATTAAGGATTTTGCCTGTGACTGGCGTCAGTAAATGGAATCAATACATTGAGCATCAACATCTTCCTTCCCCGAATTCTGTACACATATGAGTATAAGGTAAGGTAACCACTGAAGCATAGTGTATTTATTCCCTTTTTTATTATTTTTTTGGACGTTTGTGATATACTTGTAAGTGCCAACTGGCGTTAATTAATCGTATCACAATTCACCTGAGCTGATTGCCAGGAAGATTAACACAAAATAGGCCAACGTAATGTTATATTATTTGATATACGGGGGGAGTTCTGCTAAAGCTTAAAAAAAGAGAGTCAATTCATCTGAAGTGACGGTCATGTCAAAGAAAATTAACGGTTTTGTAATTAAAACTGGAAAGTGTGTATATAAATATATATATATATACTAGTTGCAAGTACCCGGCTTTGCCCGTGTTTAAAATAAGGTTTTCTGTTTACCTTTTTGTTTCTCCCTCCCCCTCTCTCCCTCCCTCCCCCTCCCTCTTTCACCCTCTCTCCCTTTCTCTTTCCCTCCCTCCCTATCTCCCTCCTTCTTCTCTCACCCCCGTCCCCCTCTCTCCCACCTTCCTCCTTCCTCCTCCCCCTCTCTCCCTTTCCCTCCCTCCCTTTCTCCATCTCTCCCCATTCATCCTCCCTCATTTTATCCCTCCCTCCCTGCCCCCTCACTCTTTCTCTCTCTCCCTCTCTCCCACCTCCTTTCCCTCCCTCCCCTCTATCTCCCTTCCTACCCCCTACTCTCCCTCACTTCTTTCTCTCCCTCTCCCCCTGCTCCCTCTCCCATCTCCCTCTCCCCTCTGCTCCCTCTCCCATCTCCCTCTCCCCTGTCCCCCCCACCCTCCCTCCCTCTCTCCCCTTCCTCCCTCCTACCCTCCCTTTCCTCTCTCCCCCTGCCCCCCCCCTCTCTCTCTTTATATCTCTCTCCCTCCCTGCCCCCCTCACTCTTTATCTCTCCCTCCCTCCCCACCCTCTCTCTCCCTCCCTCCCCTCTCTTTCCCTCCCTACCCCCCATTCTCCCTCCTTCCTTTCCTCTCTCCCTCTCCCCCTGCTCCTCTCCCATCTCCCTCCTGCTCCCTCTCCCTCCCACTACTCCCCCCGTCCATCCTCCTTCCTCTCCCCCCTCCCTCCCTCCCTCCTTTCCTCTCTCACCTGCCCCCTTCTCTCTCTCTTTATCTCTCTCTCCTCCCCCCCCTCTCTCTCTCTCTATATATATATATATATATATGTATATTAAAAATCGAAAAATTCAAATATAAAATTTCGTTTCGTATTTGAGAATCCTTAAATAAATTTAAGTACTTATTAAAGGTGACGTCTGTCATAGGTGACTTCCGCTTTTTTTTTTTTTTTGTAAATTTACATAAGTGGGTCAGACTCAATACTCTCCCCATCTCCTCTTAGTAAACTATCTAACAGTGTTCGGTTTCCCTTGGTTACACCAGTCAACAGCTTCATTACTGGGTCATTCCATGTCAACTCAACCAGTGGTGTTCTACTTGACCCCCTCAGATTTTCCTGAAATTTTCAGGGCTTGTGGTACATTCAAAGTTGAGTGATTCCTGAAAATTTCAGGCCATTTGGTCAAAAACTTTCTGAGATATGATTTTTTAATTTTTTAAGGGTAGTCGCGAGTGCGCGTGACATTTACATGTTCGCGATATTTGAACGTGAATATTTCAAAAACTAAAAGAGGTATCAGGCTGAAATTTTCATCATTATTTGACCACGCACGCTACGGGCCTCATTAACGTGTATTATGGTAAATCAAAGCATAGCAATGAAATGTCAATCAAATTTTATGAAAAATACAGTTAGTTTTAAGTACAAAATCCAAATTACAGATTGTTTGTTTTTATCAACCATACAAGCAACCGTGCAAGGCGGATATCAGCGTATGTCATTTTCTGCCGATGCAGTTAACTGATGGTAATCTTATCTATGTACTCACTATCAAGCTACACTTAAGATAAATACATCATTCAACTCAGGATAAAACAATTAGTAAATACTGAAAATTACAGCCTGATACCTCTTTTAGTTTTGAAATATTCGCTACGCAATATTCAATAATAGTGTATAATCATGCAATTTCATGCAATTTTCATAAGAAGGCGTTAAGACACCAACATGGAAATTTTCACCATATTAGTACTTGCCAAGGTTAACAAGTGTGCAAAATATGAAAAGTGTGAATTACTGTCACATGGTCATCTGGGGGTCGCAATAAGTGCAAAAATGGACGACCATGATGCTTAAGGGGCCCACCATGGTACTATTGATTCCGCAGAGATTCTCTATCAAAATAATAAACACATATATGGTACTTACTAATTGTATAACAAACATCATTTCATGTCTTATAAAGTTCTTGGCTATACCGAGTCAAATATTGATGAAAACTGTCTGAAGTGCAATGTTTGGAAATTTTTAGGGCATTTTGTGTGCAAGCTACACTTAAGATACATCATTTGTTTAGGACAAAACAATGAGGAAATACTGAAAATTTCAGCCTGATACCTCTTTTAGTTTTTGAAATATTCACGTTCAAATATCGCGAACATGTAAATGTCACGCGCACTCGCGACTACCCTTAAAAATTAAAAAAAAATCATATCTCAGAAAGTTTTTGACCAAATGGCCTGAAATTTTCAGGAATCACTCAACTTTGGTCTTTCCACAAGCCTGAAAATTTCAGGAAAATCTGAGGGAGTCAGGTGAACAATTGTAAACTGGTTGAGTTGACATGGAATGACCCACTACTATCAGTTTCTAGTCTCGTATCTTGACTTTACTGGTTTATTTTAAAAATTATTTTTAATTTGCCGTCACACATGCATAGGCGCCATCTTTAATTTAAAAAAAAAAAACACTGCTTTCTCTCAATTCACTGTCACGTGACTAGAATGGTCAACAAATACACATAGATGCAATCTATCTCTCCACGCCCCACCCCACCCCACCCACTCCCACATACCACTATATTCCAGAACTTGCAATGTGGTGGAATGAAAGCTAACTGTCTGTGACCCACTAGGACGTCAATTGATTTACCTCGAAACATCTTTAAATTGCCAACCGCTTCATTTTTTTTTCTTTACCTGGTATCGAGGCTGTTCCCCACCCGGGGTACTCAATAAACGGCCCAGGTCAATTCTGTGCAGAAACAAACAATAAAATTGAATTATAGTCTCCGCTGTGGTGACTATTGAATAGTTACTATTTTAAAAAACAAAATGAACTTGAGTTACTGAAAACCTGAACAACCGTCCATAGGGTATTCACCTTCAGTTTTGCGCATATGTTATCTATCTATCTATCTATCTATCTATCTATCTATCTATCTATCTATCTATCTATCTATCTATCTATCTATCTATCTATCTATCTATCTATCTATCTATCTATCTATCTATCTATCTATCTATCTATCTATCTATCTATCTATCTATCTATCTATCTGTCTGTCTGTCTGTCTGTCTGTCTGTCTGTCTATCATCTCTGTTTGTCTGTCTGTCTGTTTGCTTGCCTGCCTACTTACATGCCTACTTACCTGTCTGTTTCTGACAGTCTGTCTGTCTGTCTTTATCTATTTATCTGTCTATCATCCATCTCTCTAACTCTCCATCTGTTTGTCAGTCTCTCTATTTAGCAGACTATCACACATCTCGTATAATTGTCTGTGCCTTTACTACAAGCATGCATGTCTGTCAGCACTCTGTCTTTCGATCTATCTAGCTGTCAGTCTGTTCTCCCCCTCCCTCCCCCCCCACTTTTTTAGTCCTATAAAAATAAACCTGGCAATAATTGGTTTCATATCGACGATGCAATGTTCCATATATAATTCCACCCGAAATTACAAGTTAAAAATAAAACCCCAGAAAGAATCAATACTTTAGTATAAAATTGTCGAGCTGGTTGCTTTCCTCCTGCTATTATTATCACCATTACATCTCATATAGAAACTTTTAATAATAATAACACCTTAACGCAAAAGAAAACAGCAACAAACCAACAACAACAACAAAAACAATAACAACAACAAAAAAAACCAGCCCTTGTGTTTTCTAAACTACCAACACCCAAGCTTGTGATTCCACCTCTTCCTGTCATATATATACATACCCCACCCGAACGTGCGCTGTTCTATTTTTCGGCCAACTAGCAGGGCCAATTCTGTCTTTCATGGTGTCCAGGAGGAGAAAAATGGATTCCATCTTCTACCCACTACTACCTCCCTCCCCCTTTTTCTCCCTGCTCCATTTTCGAGAATTCCGGCATTCTGTTCATCCTTTTTTCTTTTTTTATTCACCCTCTGGGTCCTGCTTTCGCCTCACCCTGGCAGCCTCTTCCTCATTTCTTCACCCCCCTCCCGCCCCAACTCTTCTCTCCTCTCCTCTGCTTCATCAGGTTTGCCTGTCTACCTGAGGACGTGATAACCGACTGCAGGCCAGGTGCAAGCCCCGTTTCAATCCCACTGACCCTATAATAATATACTTCGGTCAGCTCTTTTTTTATTTTCTACTCTGTTTCTTTTCTCTCGTTTTTTATTTCTTTCTTTCTGTAGTCAATTAGTCTTTCTGTTGTTGTTTTTGTTTTCCTCATTCTATTTGTTTACAAATTCTTTCCTTCCTGATTTCTTCACTTTTTTTTCTCTATGTTGTATAAATTGTGTTCATCTTTTCTTCCCGTCTCTGTTTTTGCTTTTTTTACTTTTATTTTTCTTCCTATTTTAATTTCCTTTTCTAATTTGTCCATTTCCTGCTAATGATGTCCAGACCAGTTTTTGTTTTCTGTCGTGTTGTCGTTTATTTAGTCGACCTCTGGTAGACATAGACGACAGCTGGATAGTGTTCACCTTCTGAACATTCCATTCATTTTTGGGAGGGAGGGAGGGGGGTTGGCATTGGATGACGATGCGGTGCCCGGGGGAGGAGCGCGGGTAGTGTTGTAACCTTAACCACAATGCGGAGAAGGTCATTTTTGAATAAGCCCAGCTATTGACCATCGTTGATGACATTTTCGGGAACTGGTGCCCAGTATGGACAAGTAAACCATATGCTTTAAATATTGTAAAACTAGTCAATAAGATGTATTGTATGATTTTTTTAAAATATATTTTCTGGAATAAGTCTCTCCCCACCCCATGACCCCACATGTACACTCTCTCACTTCTGATTTCCTCACTTGACAATCCCAACAAAAAAATACAGCTTATCAAAGCTATAAGGCAACTTACTGTATCAAACCTATGTAAGCAGCCCATATTAAAAACTCAATTTCGAGGTTTGGACCAATGGACGCTTGCTGATAAATGTAAAACATTATTTATCACAAGAGTCAAGAGCGATAATTTTAGAAAAAAAAATAAAACACTGGGAGTGGATCAAATTATCGCACTTGCCTATAGATACAAGTTGCTAGCAGTCACCGGGATCGTGGCTCCGGCGGCCATTCGATGCCGACCTCCACCATACCTATGCCGGTGATTTCCCGGCGCTTGTTGATGGTTTAGAAAATTGTTTGCGATGGGCCGAAACGGAGACGCCGATGGATGGGGTGGGGAGAGAGCTATTTACAGAGTAAATACGGTAGAAGATGGATCGGGAGGGTGTATCTGAGAGGCGGGGTTTCACTTTTTGGGCGCAGGTCTTCGCCGGGAGAGGTCGGACTTTTGTGTGGGTGGAAAAAAAGCTCGAGAAGGGGGAAGGGGATTATGGGACGTGTATGACGTAATTATTTCGGGTCCAAATTCGAAAGTGCCTCCCGGACCCCAGCTTGAGGGGCCCCCCAAATATATTTTTACATTAAATATTAATTGCAGTATCTCATGACATGGTGTCAATTTCAAAATTATTAAGAACATTACCGCATGTCATGGTGTCGAATGTCAAAATGCAGGGGCGCCAAAAAGGCCAAGCGCCCCCCGGGGCCGCAAATCCCTAGGTTCGGCACTGTTTAGGTGCTTGAGTTAAAACAGACAACTTGAACAGATAAACAAAGAGAATGGTGAGCGTTTGACGAGCCGCTTCTTCGTACGGCACACTAAACATCACTTCGTACGAGCACACTAAACATCAATTCATATGGCACACTAAACATCACTTCGTAGGCACACTAAACATCAATTCGCACGGCAAACTAAACATCGGATTCGTACGGCACACTATACATCAATTCGTACGGCACACTAAACGTCAATTCGTACAGCACACTAAACATCACTTCGTACGGCATAAGCATCTGGTGCGGCACACTAAACATCACTTCATGCAGCACACTAAACATCTTCGTACAGCACATAAGCATCAATTCGTACGGCTTCACTACACATCAATGCGGCACACTAAACCTAAAAATCACTTCGTACAGCACACTAAACATCAATTCGTACGGCACACTAAACATCACTTCGTACGGCACTACACATCAATACGTACGGCACACTAAACCTAAAAATCACTTCATTACGGCACACTAAACATCAATTCGTACGTCACACTAAACATCAGTTCGTACGGCACACTAGCTCAATTCACGTACGGCACACTAAACATCAGTTCGTACGGCAGACTAAACATCAATTCCTACGGCACACTAAACATCAAACGCAAATACTCTAGAGGACACAACACAAAGTACCTTAACGCAGTAGGCCCACTGCAGTAAGTTCCACAATAGTAAAGTACAACCATGAGACCACAACATAATACTATCTTTAACGACAAACACATATTGCTCTTGCGTTTTCGAATTCTTATTATTTACTTAATTACTTACTTGATTACCTACAAGCAACACTAACCTGCCTTACTTACATAACTTACTCACTAGCTTGCTTACTTGCCTGCTTACTTACCTGCTTACTTATTTGTTTACTCACTAGCTTGCTTACTTGCTTGCTTACTTGCATTGTGACCTTTGACATTAGACATAGTTCAAAACATTAAAAAAATCATATCTTCAGGAAACAGCAGAAGTGCATTTAGAAATGTTTTGTTCAAAAGTCGATTTCTCGATTCTACACTGTTTCCTCAAAACACGCATCGCTTCCGCAATTAACTTAATTACAATAATATACACAGGCCTGTATATCTCGTCTGCTTGTGTTTTCATACATCCGGTTGTTCGTTTTAACTTCTCTAATCTTTACTTTATTCTATCTTTCACTTCTTCCTTCCCTAAATTTTCTTTTACCTCCCCAATTTTTGCCCTTTGACCTTCCGCGAACTCTCACCCTCGAGTGTCATAGACAGAAGACACGTGCTAAAAGTATTTATCTTTGTGTGTGTATGTGTGTGTGTCTGACTGCATGGATCAAAGTACAAAAGAAGGTTTTGTTGTTTTGTTTTGTTTTGTCTCCCCTT
The DNA here is from genome assembly GCA_021962125.1 of Bulinus truncatus. Classification (NCBI taxonomy): domain Eukaryota; kingdom Metazoa; phylum Mollusca; class Gastropoda; family Planorbidae; genus Bulinus; species Bulinus truncatus. The sequence goes on from JAGDYQ010000102.1 coordinate 1,633,205, forward strand.
CCAGACAGGACCTGCAACTCACGCTCATATCTTTACATCTTTCATCCGAGTACCCCCCCTTTATTCTCTTTCATCTGTACGGTAGCCATTTTACTCTGCTGTGCTATAAGCGACCCATCCTCCCTGTTACTCTATATCGGGGTTGGGAAAACGTTTTGAGTCGCGGGTCACTTTAGTTGTAGGAATTGACCGGCGGTCAGGGCGTACCTAGGATGGGGAGGGGGTGGTTCCAAAATCGAAAGTACCCCGTGCCCCCAGCTTGAGGGGGCCCCCCAAATTTTTTGCAATATTAAATACATTATCTCATGTCATGGTGTCAAATTTCAAAAAGCAGGGCCCCCCAAAAGACGCTAAACCCCCACCCGGGCCCAAAATCCATAGGTTCGGCACTGCCGGCGGGCCACTTTGAAGAGCAGATGGACGGGATGTTGGCATGAACTAATATATATATATTAAAAGTAATCGTCATAATATGTAAGACTCTTACTGTCCGGACCGGCCATAGTCCGATTAGACCGATCGCTCCTAATTGGGTCCCGCATGACAGGGGCCCGGCTAGTTACATTTAGCATTAATAGTAATAGTTGTTATTGTAAAAAAAAAAAAAAATTAGAAGAGGGGCAACGCAAGCATTCGTTAAATTTTGCCCACCGTTAAGCCCTGCGTACTGTGCTTCGTTCTAACATGTTGCGGGCCGCGGGCCGGATAAAACAGTCCTGAGGGCTGGACTTTTGCCTGCGGGCTGTTGTTTGCCTGCGGACCGTTGTTTGCCTGCGGACTGTTGTTTGCCTGCGGGCTGTTGTTTGCCTGCAGGTGTTGTTTTGCCTGCGGACTGTTGTTTGCCTGCGGGGTTTTGTTTGCCTACGGACAGTTGTTTGCCTGCGGGGTGTTGTTTGCCTGCGGACAGTTGTTTACCTGCGGGGTTTTGTTTGCCTACGGACAGTTGTTTGCCTGCGGGGTGTTGTTTGCCTGCGGACAGTTGTTTGCCTGCGGGGTTTGTTTTGCCTACAGACAGGTGGGCACGCCTGCGGGCTGTTGTTTGCCTGCGGGGTGTTGTTTGCCTGCGGACTGTTGTTTGCCTGCGGGGTTTTGTTTGCCTGCGGACGGTGGGCCGTTGTTTGCCTGCGGGGTTTTGTTTGCCTGCGGACTGTTGTTTGCCTGCGGACTGTTGTTTGCCTGCGGACAGTTGTTTGCCTGAGGGCTGTTGTTTGCCTGCGGGGTTTTCTTTGCCTGCTGACAGTTGTTTGCCTGCGGGCCTTTGTTTGCCTGCTGGTGTTTTTGCCTGCGGGCCGTTGTTTGCCTGCGGACCGTTGTTTGCCTGCGGGGTGTTGTTTGCCTGCGGGCCGTTGTTTGCCTGCGGACTGTTGTTTGCCTGCGGACTGTTGTTTGCCTGCGGGCCGTTGTTTGCCTGCGGGGTGTTGTTTGCCTGCGGGGTGTTGTTTGCCTGCGGATCGTTGTTTGCCTGCGGGCCGTTGTTTGCCTGCGGACCGTTGTTTGCCAGCGGGGTGTTGTTTGCCTGCGGGCCGTTTGTTTGCCTGCAGTGTTGTTTGCCTGCGGGTGTTGTTGCTGCAGGCCGTTGTTTCCTGCGGGCCGTTGTTTGCCTGCGGGCCGTTGTTTGCCTGCGGGCCGTTGTTTGCCTGCGGACAGTTGTTTGCCTGCGGCCCCCCTAGGTACGCCACTGGTTCTTTAGACAGAGATGTGGGTGGAGAGTGTTGTACTGTTTGTGTAAGTGTTAATTGTTTGACTGCTGAGCAAGATAAAAGTAAATGGAAAGACGAGGATGGACAAATCACAAAAATGACAAAAAACATGAGTGAATTCAAAGATAAAAGAAACAAAAGAAGTGACATATTTACACTCTGTGTGTGTGTACATACTATAGCTCTGCTATCTTTCGGTATTGTTGTCTTGGCAACTGCATCTGGTTAGTTTGTTTATGTTCTGGTTAGTACGCGGTGATGTCTATGAAAAAAAGGTTTGTGTATTGTGGCTGTTCGTGTGCTGGTATGCAGTGATATCTATGAAACAATGTGTTAGTTTGTGTGTCTGTGTGTGTACATCCTGGTATGCAACCATTTATAGACAAAACGGTATGTGTGTATGTATGTGTATGTATGGGTGTATGTGTACAAGGGGTTGAGTCTACATCTAGATGTAAGGACCTGCTAAGACTGAACACTCTCGATCAGAAACACTCAGGTAGAAAAAGTAAAGTGCTAAGAGACGAAGGAGGGCACAAGGAGGGCGTTGGGCGTTGTGTTTAACTCATCCTCCCTCTTATGTCCCATACTATAACAAGCTCCTCCTTCTGTCCCATACAATAACAAGCTCCCACTTCTGTCCCATATAACAAACCCTCTCCGTTATATGGACACATGGCCAGTTTACAAATACAAAAACACAAACATAAGCGTGTGTGTGGTGCATGTTATAGACAAGATTAACAACATTACAAATACATGAAGTTTTGATTAGACACAAACAACAACAAAAAAGAAAATGCCAACAAACAACAACACCCGAACCTAATGATAATAAAAAAATAAATAAATACATAGAAATCATCACTGATTTAAAGAAATAAAACCAGTTTTGATGAATTCAATTTCCTTCTGATTTGAAATAAGATTGCCGGCTCTGTATACAGAGGATCGGTGTTAATCCTTTTTATGTGAGATTCAGAGGTGATGCCTCGCCATCTTGGACGAAATGAATGGCGTGCTGCAGAGCTTTTGTCTTATGAAATTCACGATTTTTTTTTATAAGAAACCATTTATAAAAATATATCAATCTTTTGTAGAATTAAATATGAGACTCCTGTGATTAGCTGTTAACAAGTTCTATTTTATCTCTGTCTGTCTGTCTGTCTGTCTGCCTGCCTGTCTGCATGTCCGTCCGCCCGTCCGTCCGGCTGTCTAACTGTCTGTCTATCCCACAACGTATGTCTGCCCGTCATGTACAATCTACACGTGTACACATACACATATTAAGAAAAAATGCCTTGTTCCTCAATTGTCACAAGAACGTTCTAATGTTTTGATTTTGTTATTTTTTGTTTGTTTGTTGTTGTTGAAATCGCTTAACTTCGATGTTCTCTGAGTGTTGACAATGATAACAAACCGCATATCCCCCACCCCATCATCCCCACACTAGCGATCGTAGCTTCCCGCAGATAAGGAGATAACATCACCTCCCTCATATGGGACCGTCGTAGTGTGACAACATGGGGAGGGGGGGATAACTCGCGTTGTCAACGTCGAGATAACTCCAACGGACCCAGTTGTAAAATCAGGAGGAGTGAAATGCTCTTTGTGTCCCCCAGACTATTTCCGCTCGTCCCGTTGCTGTCTTTTTTTTTTCTTTTCCAACTAGCGCCACCTGTCATTGTTTAATGTGCCTGGGGGACGGGGAGAGGAGGGGAGGTATGATAGACATCCTCCTCCTTGCATTTTTCTTTCTCACCGCCCCCTCGAGCCCCCTTTTCCCCATTTAAAAATAATGTAGTGAACCGTGTTGTAAATCAACTGTCTGCCCGGGCACCTGTGTCGAATAGGTCAAATTAGTGTCTGACCTGTCGCCTCTACCTGGGGTTTTGCCGTGTCGGGGGCGGGTGGGGGTGGGGGTGGGGAACAGACAATTAAATCAAAGTCATGAGCAATCAGAATCGATTTTGTCCAGAACACCATCCGCCCACACCTTTAATTGTTGTGAAAACAAAACGGCTTGCGGACAAGATTTGACAGATTGCGGGGGTGGCCGATATCAGCGAACATCTTTACCTCATTATTGGGCTGTACGGTTCATTATTACTAAAGATCAACTTTGACCTCATTACTGGGCTGTACGGTTCATTATTACTAAAGATATCAACTCTGACCTCATTACTGGGCTGTACGGTTCATTGTTTCTAAAGTTAACAAATTATAATTATAATAAAAATTTTTATAATAATTATCTTAGCTATATATATATATAGACATATATTTATATAATTTGTCGTAGATTTCGTTTATAACTTCAATGATGTACATCGTCTATATCTTTTTAATGCAACTTTTAAATAGGCCATTTATAGAGAAGTTTATTATAGTTTATAAGATTTAAAGAACATTGCTAAAAAAAAAACAATACAAAATGCCTCTAATTTATACCGGTGTTTTTTTTTATTTCTACAGTTAGTTGCAAACACCATCTTGTTCCTGGCAGCCAATGTAGCGGCATGTTTATTCACAACACTACAGACAGGACACAGAGGAGAACGTTCAAAGATACGGACTGTATGGCGGCCAGATTGGATATTCAGGACCAAAATGAGAAACTAGTAAGTAGATTCCAACTGATTTCTTTCTTTAAAAAAAAAAACAACTTAGAAAACAAAACACACACGCACGCACACACACACACTATTTAATTGGTTAATAGAGTTCTTTTCCTTTGCTCTTCCACCCATCCTCATTTTTTCCTCCATCTGTCCATCCACTCCAACCAATTCCCAAAGCAACGCCAGACCGATGGGAACTAATCTACATACCTGTCTACTATTTATAATTACTTCCGAGAAATGTTAAGGTCATGACACAGTTGTTTCAACCAAGTCTTACCGGAAGAGCTTCAATAACTCGTCTCAAGGCCTGCAACAACAACAAAAAAAAAAAACAACCCAGAAAGATAATAAAACAACTCAAGAGAAATATTCCACTAGCTTCTTATTTATTGGGGGGTGGGGGTTAACATTCTGAAAAAAAAAATGAAGAACGGAATAACTGAAAGAATAAGCCACCACTTCTAATTACACCCGAAGAGAGGAATCGAGAACAGATTAGAAGTTATTTACTTTAGTTTTTTCTCCACTGTTTAAAAAAATGCCACCGAATTAAAAGAGATTTGTGATGGAAGTAAATGAAAATAGGAAATGATTGAATGAATGAGTGACGGGGGGATGAATGAAAGAGAGAATTGTAATAATGTGTTATTATGCTTTGTCTAAAATTGAAATAAGTTTTAATGCGGTTGTAGACAGGGTTCGTGTGATAAAGTGGATGGTGGGGTTATGGAGTAACATAGGGAGTTGGAAGATGCGTCTCGCCCCGGGCGGCTCTCGTTTCAGCACTGTTGTATTTGTAGCAACATTCGCGTTACTGTTGTGTGTGTGTGTGTGTGTTGCAAGTGGGAGGTGGGGCTGCAGTGGGGCACACGGAAGAACCCATTTTTTGAGTCACAGTTATTAACAAATTTGTTTATAATAGCCCATAATGTTATGAGTTTGTAAGAGTTGATAAGTTCTGTATGCACTGCAGACACTATTCGTCAAAATAAATATTATAATTAATATATTTATATAGCGATTGACTTTCTTAAACCAAGAATATTAGCGTGTGGACGAAATTTCCGTTACTTAGAGATCTCTCTACAGATGTTATCTCGCATAACTTTATCATTCAAACTCTTTTAACAATTATTAAGGGGACAGCTTTTGTGACGCCCTTTCCATAGACCCTTCCCCACCCCCTTCCCAATCCACCCACGACAGCAACAAAGCCTGGACTGCAAAGTAGGTCACGGCCTCCATCCTGTCCACAACATGGCGGGTTTCAAACCCTAACCTATGACGATGTGCGCATCAACTCCTCAACACCCCCCATTTCCCTTTTCCGTGACACTCAGTCAGTGAGCTAACCGTACAACGCAGCTGTTGGTGTACACCATCCATTGGATAGGTCCTCTTGAAACATTCTTCGTCAGTGCCGAGCCTAGGGATTTGGGGGCCCAGGGGCAGGGGCTCTTCGGGGACCCTTGGAATTTGACATTCAACGCCATGACATGAGATAATGTACTTAATATTTAATGTAAAAAAAAAGCTTTGGAGGCCCCCTCAAGCTGGACCCGGGGAACTTTCGAATTGGGACCCCCTCCTCCACCACTATAGGTACCCAAAGCGCTGTTTTGCCACCCCCAGCAGGGGGCATACGACCGAACTTAGTCCACGTCATTCTCTCCCTGTCATTTTCAAAAACGGGTAGCTCCTTCCTATACTAGAGTACTTTCCTTTGTACGGTTGACTCAGTAAACCTGTTAACAAAGTTGCTCCCCCCCCCTCCCCAGCCGCCCCTCATCTTTTTTTTTTCCAAACATGTTTTTAAATTTTCATATGATTTTTTTAATTTTACCTTTTTTTTTTTTATACAAAACTCAAGAGTAGATTTACAGCTCGACTTTCTGCCATCACCGCTGTTTATTCATCCACTGAAACAGGGCGACAACCTGTTTTCTAAATCAATGCCTTACGCTTGCATGGGTATGTGTATATGTGTATGTGTACACGTGTTTATGTATGTGTTTAATATGGAATGTAACATCGACTGATATCGTGACACCCCCTCCTCCCCCTCCCCGGGTCAATTGATGAAGTCAGGTGAATGACGTGCTCACATTCTGTAACCTTGACCCTGTGAACTTCAATCAATCACTGCAGTGGGTCTTAAGCTTTGGCGATGGGCGACCCACTGGAGGATAACAAAAAAGCATAGAACAAAGGAAAAGCGAACATTTATTCTGTATCTATTGTCCATTGGTGACTAGAGACCCACTTCGAATCATCATTATCTTGTGATCCACACTTTGAGAACATGCGCATCAGAGTGCCAAATGAAACTTACAAACAAAAAAAAAGCGGTCTCCCGTACACCCTCTCTACATAACTAGTAATGGAGATACGCCGTTGTGATGGAGATAAATATAGGTCATGGACTTATCCACCTCTGAAGTGCCATTTACGGTCCTTGCATCTGATCTCTGTATAAATAGCTATCTGTAGATACGCCGTTGTGATGGAGATAAATATAGGTCATGGACTTATCCCACCTCTGAGTGCCATTGCCAGTCACTTGCATCTGACTTCTGTATAACTATCTGTAGGTACGCCGTTGTAATGAATATAAATATAGGTCATGGACTTATCCATCTCTGAAGTGCCATGTATGGTCCTTGCATCGGATCTCTGTATAACTATCTGTAGATACGCCGCTGTGATGGAGATAAATATAGGTCATGGACTTATCCCATCTCTGAAGTGCCATTTTATGGTCCTTGCATCTGATCTCTGTATAACCAACTATCTGTAGATACGCCGCTGTAATGGGGATAAATATAGGCCGTGGACTTTTCCCACCACGCGATTGCCTTATATGGCCCTTACATCTATCTTATCGATGTCTTGTTGACTCATTTTAAATATTAATATTTGTTATTCATATTTGTCAATTGTTTTCTTAAACATGCCATGTCTCCATTTAGTATTAAAAGCAAAACCAACCCAAATACTACATCAATACAGATCACCAAAATACTACATCAATACAGATCCTGGCTACATCCAATGCAAGTCACCCAAATACTAGATCAGCTGGAGTCACCAAAATACTACATCAATACAGATCACAAATACTACATCAATACAGATCACCCAAACACTACATCAATACAGATCCAACCAAAATACTACATCAATACAGATCACCAAAATACATCAATACAGGTCACCCAAAATACTACATCAATACGATCAACCAAAATACTACATCAATACAGATCACCAAAATACCACATCAATACAGATCAACCAAAATACTACATCAATACAGATCACCAAAATACTAGATCAATACAGATCACCCAAAATACTAGATCCAAATACAGATCACCCAAATACTACATCAATACAGATCAACCAAAATACTACATCAATACAGATCCTTCAAATACTGTCAGCACAGATCACCAAAATACTACATCAATACAGATCACCAAAATACTACATCAATACAGATCACCCAAAATACTAGATCAATACAGATCACCCAAAATACTAGGTATTTACAGATTACCAAAATACTAGATCAATACAGATCATAAAAATACTAGATCAATACAGATCACCAAAATACTACATCAATACAGATCAACCAAAATACTACATCAATACAGATCACCCAAAATACTAGATCAATACAGATCACCCAAATACTACATCAATACAGATCCAACCAAAATACTACATCAATACAGATCAGCAAATACTACATCAATACAGATCACCAAATACTACATCAATACAGATCACCAAAATACTACATCAATACAGATCACCCAAAATACTAGATCAATACAGATCACCCAAAATACTAGATCAATACAGATCACCAAAATACTAGATCAATACAGATTACCAAAATACTAGATCAATACAGATCATAAGAAATACTAGATAAATACAGATCACCAGAAGCCTAGATCAATACAGATCATCCAAATACTAGATCAATACAGATCACCATAGATCAATACAGATCACCAAAATACTACATCAATACAGATCACCAAAATACTAGATCAATACAGATCACCAAAATACATCCATACAGATCACCAAAATACTACATCAATACAGATCACCAAAATACTACAACAGATCACTTCCCCAACCAACATAACATTATGAAACCAGTTTTATCCTCGGGTTAATCTACGTGCATCAGGTCTTGTTAGTCAACACAACCATTCAAGAAAACAAAACAAATACTCTAGCTTAGCAAATAAATAAATTATTGCCAATGGTAGTAGGACGGTCAATTGGACCGGGCAAAGACATAATTATTTGCATTTTAAAAAATTCTTATTACTGTTCGCCTGCCCTTGTTTTTATTAATATAATTCTCTCCGTTTATTTAATGACGTCAAAACACGCTAAAGAAGTCAGTGACAGAAAGATAAAAGTTAAGTCCGGAAATTACTAGAACTTCTTACTTTGATTTCACGGAAATAACATTAAAAAAAATAGTCCATTCAAACGCGCGGAATTTTTTTTTTTTTTTAATTAAAAGTACTTTTTGTAAACGGTCAATTTCTATGGTGAGGTCAAGTCTGCTCGAGGATGATGGGATTAGAATCGAAGAAGAGAGAGGGAGGGGAAGCGTCCGTAGATAGTGAAAGTACTAACTGATAAAATATGACAGTACTTTTATAATAATATGTCCGTTATTGATCGCATTCGGAAGGATAGGGCCCCGGGCTCCAGAAAACATTATAGCCATGGGCGTCGCTAGGAATTTTCCGGGGCTAGTAACAACTTTATATTTTTTTTTTTTTTAAATGTAGGGGGGGGAACAATGCCACCTCTCTTATATGACATTACCCCCTCCATGAATACGCCCATGATTAAAGCCTTTAAAACAAAAAGTTGGATTTTGTGATTATAGTTGAACTCCATGGCGCGCTCCAGGTGCGCCCCACCACGCCTATGGTCGCAACGTTGTCCTCTCCAAGACAGGGGAATGAGGGGAGGCGACATATATTGAGTTAGTTTTGATCCATTTTTTCTCACAAATAAAATATTACTCATAGTATTGTTTGAAAAATAGATCCTTGTATTGATAGCATTCCTTTTTTTTAAAACAATAAATAGAAAAACCAAAGAAATCCAGACCAAGAAATACTTTGAACATCTGGGGAAATAGTGTAGACCTGAACTGTTTTTTTTTTTATTGTATAGGGCAGTGGTGTATAACAAACAACAATGGCTGAGTCTATATCATCACCACCGGCGGCGGAACGAAATACTTTTAAGGGTGTCAAGCCAAAATTCAAGGGAGCGGCGCCCCCGCTCGAGAATTTAAGGGAGGGGCAAGACAAAATATGACCGAAAAGATATAATTTACCCCCTTAATTCAATAATAGAATATAGTAATTCTGTAGCAAGTATTTAATCGATATTATTAAAAAATAATATATTAAAAAAATTAAAAATAGATTATGAGCACTACCTAAATCCAACAGATTCGTAATGTCATTTTGTTTACAAATTTAATAGTATTAGATCAGAAAATTACTGATAATTATCATGAATGATGATGAATATGAAATAAAACAGGAAACTTAATAAACGAAAAGTAATTTATGAAAAAGATAATAAATAGTGTGTGTTCTTTTTAAAAATTACATTTTGCCGTCATTCGGTAGATGGCAATACTTCTCTATACTTATAGGACGCATTTACTATCTGTCTGTCTGTTCCTTAAAACTCAAGATCCAGACAATAAATAACGTGAAATTTGGTACACGCAGTGGCGCAACCAGGTAGGGGCAGGGGAAAAAGGCCCCCTTGCAAACCCAAATTATCAATACATAATTTACGTTATAAGAGCACAAAGACTGTCAAACGGTCTTTTTTCAATATGTGAGGCCCCAGCATCTTTTGCTGGTTGCGCCATATGGGTACACGTACACAGTACAGGGAAGGTTCTTAAACAGGTTTCGTTCCATTTCAATTTGTAGTTTAATTATAATTAGTATTTTGGATATCAAAGACATGAAAATTGGCAAACTTTTACCCCTGTTTCAGGTTTTACAGAGCTTCTCTCCCACATAGCTAACTTACTATAAATATGATCAGTACAGGAACCAAATATCACATTACCCCCTGCATTATTACATTCCATTCCTTCATCCATAGAATTGTCATCTTTACTGATCAT